>OV725083.1:30285847-30801733 GCA_928085145.1 Nezara viridula | reverse complement strand
TATTGGTCTTTCCTCTCGATAGGTTAGTACTCTGATCACAGATCGCTCCGATTATCGGATGGAGAAATGGCTGTGTACATGTCAGAGTTGCTTGAGTAATTCTGACTAGGCGGATGACTATCGTTTTTCCCTTTCCCTAATGCCTTTTCGCATGCTTCACGTCTTAGCTTTTCGTTTCTCCTAACACATAACACCTCCTTAGCTTTTTATTTTTAGTTCTTTCTCTATTTTCTCCCAGTGTTGGTCCACAGTGTGAGGCTCTCCGTACCCAAGGGTTCGTAAATATGTATATATTCATATATAGGTAAGTGAAAGTAATAATAAATATATAAATTAACTATCAAATACTGTTGATGTACCTGAGTAAAGTGTGAAAACTGTGGATTAATTTCGGCTGGCTTCCAATCTCCAATTTCTTTGTACCACGTTTCACATAATTCTTTTATTTCGCCCTGGAAGAAGCGACTCGAATTGGCATGCCAAGCAATGTTTTCTCCAGTTCCATTAGCTTCATTTTCAATATACCAGAGGTAAAATAAATGAAAATAGAAAAACTTAATACAAACTAAAATTAGTAAATTTATTGGGTCATTTTCAAAATAAATCTACAAATAATAAAAGTTTGTGTGGGTAATTCCATGCAAAATAATCCCGGGGCCGATAACCAATCCCCTAAGATTTTAATGAAAAATCTGGTGAGCACAACACACAACTTTTACTTACTTTTCTACTTTGAATAGAAATTATTTTCTGTCAATGTTGAGCAATTATAAAATTTTTGAAGTGCACTTTTAACCTAGCTATAGCTTAAAGTTTACAGCTAACAAATCATTAACAGTATTAAAATAACAAGAATTATAATAACCCATTAATTATATCAACGGTAGACAATAAAAACTATATTGAGTTGTGTATTTCTCACATTTCCCGTCGGACAATTTCTACCCTTAAACTATTTCATCGCTTCCGCCATCTCCTACCTCAACATATCCGTAGACTCCTAATTTCCTCTCTCATCTTCCCCCACTTTGACTACAGCTGTGTGGTGTATGATGGCCTCTCGGTGGAGCTCCGTGATAGACTGAAAAGATTAATGAATAGCTGCGTAAGATTTGTTATTGGTGCCCCGAGGTACTCCCATGTCTCCCACCACTACACTGAGTTAAGGTGGCTCTTCCCCTCCTTCCGAAGACAATACCTTCTAGGTACGTTCCTCTACCAAATCATCAACAACCATCGTCCTTCTTACGCCTACAACCTTCTCCAGTTCAAATCCTCAGTCCATTCCCTGTCCACAAGATCTCGACCTTCTGACCTTTACATGCCTTCTCACAGATCTGCCTCATTCCAAAATTCCTTTATTGTTCGCTCTGTCAATTTCTGGAATTCCCTCCCTATCAAAATTCGACATTCCCCCTCCATATCCACATTCAAATCCCTCCTATTCCAATTCCTATCACAAAAACAATCAGATACTTGCTAACCGTTCGAGCGGATTTCAATAGAGAATTTGATACATTTTTATTTTTTAATTCTTTATTTTTTTCGGAAAAGTGTATACTGGTCTATAAGAGCAAATAGCTTTATGTTTCTTGTCATAGTATTAATGGTTTTGTATATAGTTTAGTTTGTTTTGTATATAGAATTTTTACCTTATATTTTTTTTACATTATTTCTTTTTTTCGATTTATATTATTTTGGCCAGATGTAATATTTTAATTTTGTTCTATTTTGTTATTCTCAAGGGACTGTGTCCCAGAATAAAGTTATTTTTCTATTTCTATTTCTAAAAACCTCAGTTTTCCATTTGTTTTTGTAAAATACATAACTCCAGCCTCTGAGCAATATATATATTTTCGGTTGGCTCTACAGACCTTGTAGATCTTCGGCCGCCTGAACCAGCCTTCTCCACCTCTGCCTATCTTGGGCTACTGCTTTCCAGTTTGCTGCATGAAGCTCAGCCGTTTCTTTGTTTATCCTGTCTATCCATCTAGTTTTTGGCCTCCAACGTGGTCTCTTGCCTACTATTCTGGCATTCATTGTCGTGTAAAGGCGTCCTGATGGATTGCTACGAGCTACATGCTCTGCCCATCTTAACCTCCTTGCCTTCATGTCATGAGATACTGACTGACCCGTTTAATATACACTGACAGGAAAAAAATTCCACCCACTTGATTTTTTCATGTTTTCATCTAAAAATATTTCTGCTTTGGATTGGTCTATTGTTTTTAATGAATAAATAGGTGATCTTTTTGTTTCTTATTTTATTTTCTACATTTTTTTTCTTTGTTATCTTTATTTTAGTTATCATTTGTATGTGCATATTTTGTTTATGATCAATGTAGCCCTGATATTAATGTCCTCCAATGTGGCAGAATGTATTAATTTCGAATTGATACAAAAATAAAAAAAGATTCGTTAACTGACATTTCAAGTTTAAACAGTTCAACCGGAAAACAGTAAGGACAAATTCTAGTTCCATTTATCTCTGTGATATATCTATCATTTAACAGTCTGTTAGATATATGATCATTATAAAATACCACTATCCCCACGCAGTCTTTTATTGACGTCTCTAGAAATAACCAATTTTTCAATCATACCTCAGCAAATTAACCATACTAGCCAATCGTTGAATTTCAAGCAGTCCGTTAGCAATACCTAAGTTATTAGGGAAATATTTCTATGCCTTAAGTTATACTTACGTCTTTCAGGGTTATGTTTGTCAGATATGCATTTATTTGCATATTTCTGGGCCACTTTGGCTAATTCTGGATCCCATTTCTGAAAACAAAAATTCGTTTTCGGTTAATATATAAGTTTGTACTTTTACAAGTACTGGTTATAGCTGAGACTATTACTATCGGGTTCTACAAAAAATAATGCCGGATTTTGGTTTAAAAAGAAAGATTTACAATTGTTATATTTAATCATATTAGCATTATATTAGCCAACATCCAACTCGCTGTTGGTAAAACCTTAATCATCTAGGTTTATGCTCCTACGGAAGACTCGACGGTTGCTGACAAGGATCAGTTTTATGAAGACCTGCAGAGGTTTTTTTTCTTTTTTTTTTGGGATCCTCCCCTACCTCGCCATTAAGGCTATGCGGGGTTTTCCCGGGCCAGGGGGTGTAGGCGGTAATTTAAAAGACTCCCTCGACATCGAGACGCGAACTCGTAACTATTTTTATTTCATTTGATTCATATATCAAGTTGCCGGACTTCGGCGGTGCTGTGCACACGCGTTAGCCCATTCGGCTACCCCGCCCACGACCTGCAGAGGTCTGTTAACAAAGGCCGCTTGAATACAGAATGGTTGTTATTTGTGGAGATTTAAATGCCAGGACAACGTTAACTCCCATGGAGTAATAGGTCTATGGGGTGGTGAAGATGTTGATAGAATTCCGGATACCCAATGATACGCTTATTGGGTATTCTCACTTCAGAAATAAGTTAATCCAGAAAAATACTTTTATAGCGGAAGGAAGCAAGGCCAAAAGCATAATAGATTACATTATTTATGACAGATGAATGCGTAGATATTTCACAGATGTAAAAGCAATTACAGCGACAGAGTTAGGCACCAATCATCGCCTGGTTGTTACTGATACCAAATTACTAAGCTACGGATGAGTCACTTCAGAGCATATGAACGAATTGCATCCGAAACGTTCAGAGATCCAGAAGTGATTAAAAGATATAGAGAGGTGCTTTTGACAAATCTAAAAGAAGTCAATTATGACTTGACTCATGCATCCCATCATGAAGGATGCATTTGATTCCATTTCTTACCAAGAGATTTTGAATGTTCTACAGGAAAAACGGGTGCCATCCAATCTCATCAGCAATATCAAATTGGTATACCAGGATCCCAAAGGAATAGTGCGACTTAACGGACTTGAATCGGACCCATTTAGGTCTAACAAAGGAATCAAGCAAGCTGATAGCCTAAGTCCACTATTATCATATGCATGGATGAAGTATGGATGGTTTGTAAGCGAAGGGAATGGAAATAAACTCTACAAGAAGTAAGGTGATTTTCTAGCCATAGAGACTTGCGCATATTTAAAGTATATGTCCTTTACCTTGGGGTACTTAAACATTAACATTAACTTCAAAACATAAAGGAATTAGAAAAATGAACTCACAAGAACCCACGTGTCTCTTGCTTCTATTAATTTAGCTCTCCCCCCTGCCACAAGTTCTCTACATTCGTTATGGTAATCAAGTATGCCATTTATATCATCACAACTCAACTTGGATTTCTTCTCTGAAATGGATTAATGTAATAATTGATAAATGTAAACACTAAAATAATAAAACTTGACGTGTATTTGCAACGGTCTGTAAAACAAACGAAAAAATATTATAAATTTATTAGAGCTAAAAAAACGAATTAGCGAAAAGTTTTTACTGCATAATTTAAAATTCTTTCAAACCAGAAAATAAATGTTAATTTCAATAGCTAATTTTGAATTATTTTCTAATAGCTATTGGCTGTTTATGAAGTCGGATTATTATTCCAAAACTACTGACTATTGTAGTATGATAAACATTTTCATCATTGTAGAACATCATGTGATTATGCACATTAACTTATTAATGATAATGATATAGTTATGGAGTAACGATTAGGTTAGCAAATAACTCCTATCTAATTAAAGGGTGAAATAAAGTTCAATGCATTATAGAAATAAAATTTATTTTAATATACAATATAATGACCATATCCAATATGACTTTTTCCCATATTTCTACTAACTACATAATGCCATAATGCCATGTTCATAGAATATCTGGAGTTTATTGTTAAAATGTTGATCCAAGTGGTTTTGATGTCCTCTTCCTTTTGGAATTTCTTTCCATTCATGGAATTCTGCAGAGACAAGAATAACTGGTAGTCACTTGGAGCTAGGTCTGGTGAAAAGGAAGGGTGGGGTAAAAATACCTATCCAAGTCTCCATAATTTATTGCAAGTGACCAATGAGGTGTGGGACCTAGCGTTGTCTTGGTGGAACACAACACCCTTCCGATCATTCATAACTCTTCAGGATGTTCTCCAAATCGGTTTTGTACCAAATATTAGCTCCTGTCATGCTCAAATACCATGAATGGCGTACCCTTGGATTCAGAATTTCACGGGGGGTTAGCGAATCGTATTCTCCACTTTTGTTTTTCTTTCTAAAATAAATAAATTCGTTACAAACATTTTGCTCAATACCTGAACAGTGGTAGGTCTGTAGATCGATACGGGACAAATTGGATCTAGAAGAATTTGAGGCGTACAGCAAGACCCGGATAGTTCCTCCGGAACTATCGGATCCTGCGTTTTTAAGCCCAAAAACGTACTATTTTCGAGATAACGCAAGACATAGGATTCGCATCCACACAACCTTACATTAATTGTAGTACTGTCATTGAATATACGTCTCATTTCGTCGACTATGATGAGGAGTTTATATTATTTATCGATGGTGTTTTTGATCGGCAAGCCATATCATCGTCAATTTTTCACCAATTCTCAAGATTGAGCCACCAATTTCGAAGGCTTCCTTATCCTTCAGGCGGACAAAATAGTCCAATTATCCCGAAAATTCAGGCAAAAAAGTTATAAAAGGAAACAAACTTTATTTGTGAATAACAAAAATTACACACTTTTCCCTTGGTTATGCCCGTGATTATATAAAAGATTACTTAATTCCCAAGGAAAAAAAGGAAAGGAAAAATTTTTTTTCGAAATCGGACAATTTTCAGCAAAGATACAGCTTACTGAAATTTGTAAATATGTTGGTTCCAAACAAAAATGAAGATTTAAATTAGTTTTTGTTTTCTTTATCAATTATATTTATCGATAAAGTAACGTTTGATTTCTTTATCTTTTGATAGGTTGTATTATTTTATTTTATTTTTAATCTGGTATTTCACACGGGTATTTCTGGAATTTTTCACACGGGCCTACTAGTCTGAATTATTGCTCTTCAAAGCCCTATGAATGCTTTTTTGATTTAATACCTACGTATTAATCAAAAAAGCATTTTTTTATTTTTTTTATTTAATACCTATGTTAGTGCTCTTGCTCAAACTACACTGGCTTCATCACACTTGGTAGATAATGTAGCGCAGGGATCCGTTAGAGCTGCTTTTCCTTCTATAGTTAAAGGGGGAAGCCTGGCTTTAGGTTCCCTGCCTGATTGCCTGATTGTATATAGGTATGACTGTGTTTTTATATTTTTAATTTACTTATCTTTAGGTTATTTTATTTTCTATTGTACCTAGTTTTTTTTATTATTATTTAGTTATTATTTTACTTTTGTTAATTTTATATTTTCTATATATATGGTGTGAATGTGTTCATTTATCAGTATAATCATTGTCCACGAGACAGAATATTACGTCTAAATAAAAAAAAAAATACCTATGTAAGAAATAAATAGACAAAAACTCCTTATAGGTTTTTATTTTTTATCTCCATTTATAGTTTGATTATGAAGGTCCTCTTGATGCCATTTTGTGTAGTTTATGTGGCCCTAAATTTCTGCTAAATTTGTTGTAGATAGCTATTTCGTATTGTAGTTGTAACATTTTTTGTGATTTTCGAAAAAAATCGAGGGATCCAACATTAAGCCTGGAAACATAGCTGAGCTTGTGCAAATGGTTTTCTACGCTTGTGCGTGACACATTTAGGACCATAGCAATCTCTCACAGTGATCAACAATGGCGTTAACATTGCTCGTTTCAATTTCATGTGGGCGACCACACCGTTGAGGATCATTGATGTCAAAATTTCCTGAATGAAATTTAGCAAACCAATATAGTTCGGATAAGGTTAAGGTTCGGTTAATCATCCCCATAAATACCGCACATTTTTCTATGAGCCTCTGTAGCCTTTAATCTATAATCCCATAATAATCTCATTATGTCCTATTTGTGCTGAAATAAAACCTAGATTTTGCAAGTTTGAAGGCACTCTTAACAAAACAACACAACCTTTCGAAAGAATCGTAATGGATTTTAAAGGCCTTTTGCCTTCGTCTTCGAAAAATCGGTATCTAGTGATACTCATAGACGAGTATTCGAGATTTCCTTTCGTGTATCTTGAGATCAATGAGACGTGTTTCTCAAGAGGAAAATATAAAGATGGCCTGCCATCTTTACGGAGGGTATTCCCCCCAGTGTTGGGTCTCTGAAGGAAAACCTGTATTCTGGAATACAGAAAATCCCAGATTATGAATAAAACACCTCACTGTCAACCATTCACAAAATGAAGTTATATAAGAATTTTAAATTTAACTATTTATTTTCATGTGTTATATAACTTCATATTCCTTTTTTCTGTTTTACATTTTATTCTAAGATTACTATTTTAATACTTATGTCACTTTTTTGATTATGTTTACTTCATTATTCCACACTTTGTAACGGTTATTATTATTTATCTCTCAGTTCTTACTATTGTCATTATTCTACCCACTTCATTTTACTTTTTTTTTAATTACATTATTTATGTTTCTCAAACCTTGTTATCTTGTTCTTTTCTTAGCCCTGATGAAGGTCTGAACTTCAGATCGAAATGTCGGCAAATGTTAAAATAAATATTATTATTTATTTTTGCCTTCTTGTTTCTGACTGATCATCCCAACCACCCTTCTCTTCATTATTCACGAAAGTTAACCATTAACCCACAATTATAAAGTTATAACATAATTGACTGGTGCGCTGAAAGTAGAAAACAACCCAACAATTTTATTATATAAAAAAATAGCTAAACATTGCCAGAAAATAATTTCTATTAAAAGTAGAGTGAAATGAAGTGAAAAGTAGAGAATTGTGTGAACGGCACACATTTTTTTTTTCAATAAATTTACCTTCTGAATATAATATACTTATTATAAAATACTTAAATGATAATATAAATATGATTGCAATTGGGTAGGAATTTTATTGGTAGAGATTTTATTAGAACCTTCAAACTTTTGAAAATGTTTATTAAAATTTTACCATTAAAACTCTTTGGAATCGCTAATGATATACTTCTAAGTCTAAAGCAAATGTTTGTATACATTTTACAATCATTATTGCAATTTCGAATTTCGGTCAATGTCGAAAGTTTTGCCTGACTCGTCCGTTTCACTGTGCGACATTTCGCGGTGGCGAAAAGGGAATATTGTTATTAAACATTCCGCTTAACAACAGCAATTTCATCATCGCTCTGAGCACTGAAATAATCTATTATTTTAATTCAAAGTAAATAATTTAAACCTTATTTACATTACTTTTAATGAATGAAATAAAAAAACAATAAAAAGATATTTTCTTGATATGTCATTAATACATATGAATCAAATTAATCAATGAATTTCTTGATAGCTAACATCTACTACTTACTATTAATCTTACAATATGGTTCAGATGGTCTGAGGACATGCATTAGTAACAAAAGCTGAAATATTAAGGAAATCATTGATAAAAGCCTTGATAATTTTGCTTATGAATTAATATTAAAGTAATGTTGTCATCAAATTTCTTATTTAATATGCTCATATGCTAACATATGCTAATTTTTTTCAATATTGTTTGATTTTAAGAAATCTAACACTAACTTTATTGTATCTTCGCCATCCCTTAAAGTGTTTGGAGTTGTAAGCCCTGAACTATGTATAGACCCGATACGTAAAAAGGGCACACCTGTAACATGTGACTGACTGGAAGTGTATTATTGCAGTGTTGGCATTGTGGTGGTGGCTGTTTGCTGATGAGATGTGAATGGGTAAGATTGGTGTGGCCTATTCTTAGTCTGGTTAAGACAACCTCTTCTCTGCTGATATGGCGATTCGATGTTGACCATGGCTTTACTGTTTTTTTAACTTGCTTGGCGTACTCTCATTCCACATAGATTGCCAGCTATGAGTTATTTCTTTTCTGAGGGGAAGACTTGGGATGTTGTGGTGTTAAAATGGCAGCGCCACGGCCTTGAAGGATTTTGGATTTAAGGCTATCATGGACAAAGAGGCCTACAATATCATCCATACGATTCACTCATAATGAAGGAGTATATTGGGTAGAGAAATCTGGAAAGACGGAATTGTGAGTTTTAGCCACGTTTCAGAAACTGAAATTAGATAGTAAAATTATAGAGAAAAAAAATCATAAAATTCATTAAAATCAGGTAGAAGCGTTGATTTGCTTTTTTTTTTTTTATATTAGCCCCAGCTTTTCGAATAGGAAAAAGTAACTGTTATAGAAATTAACAGCTACATTTGAATCAATGTTAGAGGTGATAGGTTATACTAATTATATAGTTTATACTATCTATTATACAAATATCTGTTAAAAGATTCATTTAGTTAGCAACATGGACTCCTTTAGGTTATACTCCAGTTTAAATAACTAATTTCTATGTGAATTTGGTTGCCGGAAAAGACACCTCTGAAAAGATTTGTTGATTTTTTTGTCCATGTAAATAATCTTTATTTAAAAAAAAATGATAATTAGGTTAATTATAATAAAAAATGTCGATATCATATGTTTTCTTAATCATATAAAATATGATCTGTTAACAGATGACTATATAATAAACAATAACAACATTGATTCAAATGTAACTGGTACTTTGATATAACAGTTACTTTTTCCTATTCAAAAAGGCTAACTGGTGGGGCTAATGTGCAAAATATCCTGACGTGCTAGAACGATATTAGTCACGAGAGAAAAAGTATTTATATTTCTGCAATGGGTTGAGCGAATATGAACTCAGGCAACATAATTAATATTAATATCTCTAGAAAGTAATAATCATAAGTAATATCTCTACATACCGCAGCCTATCCTGTATCCTCCGATGATTTAAACTCTTATTTTATATCTGTCGCTAATACCTCTTCTCTACCTTCCTCTTCTGGCTTTGCTCCAGAGATATCCTATAACGACAAT
Source organism: Nezara viridula (assembly GCA_928085145.1). NCBI lineage: Eukaryota > Metazoa > Arthropoda > Insecta > Hemiptera > Pentatomidae > Nezara > Nezara viridula. The sequence goes on along the minus strand of OV725083.1, from coordinate 30,791,801 downwards.
AACTTTTATTTTTCCGACATTTCTCCCACAGACTTGTTAACCGCGTTAATGAAATCCCACACCAATTCCATAGGGCCAGACGGCATTCCTGTCAAATTAATAAAAATATGTCTACCTGAAATCCTCCCAGCTCTCCTTTTTATCTACAATTTCTCCCTTCAGAATTCAGTATTCCCTACCTCTTGGAAAAAAGCCATTGTCCTTCCTTTAAATAAAAAGCCTAATCCATCCTCACCCGAAGATTTCCGTCCAATTTCAATTCTTTCTAACCTCTCAAAGCCTCTTGAAAGACTGGTGCAATCCCAAGTCTCCAAGTTCCTCGAAAATTCCAACCAATTTGATCCTCTCCAATCTGGTTTCCGTCCCGGCTATTCCACACAATCTGCCTTAATTAAAATTACCAACGACATTCAATCTGCAATAGATGATAGAAAATTAACTATCCTTATTCTTCTTGACTTCTCCAAAGCTTTCGATTCCATCAACCATTCCATCCTCTTCAACAAACTAAAATCATTATCTTTCTCCAATAGTTCCATCTCTTGGTTCCAATCTTTCCTCTCCCAACGCACCCAAGCAGTCTCCATACCCAACCAACCACTATCTGGTTTCCTTTCTTAATCCTCTGGAGTTGCCCAGGGTTCAAGCATATCTCCTCTCCTTTTCAGCTCCTACATTAACGACCTACCTAAATCAATTTTCCATTGTTCCCATCACCTTTATGCAGATGATTCCCAGATCTACCTATCCTTTTCTCCCTCTGAGTTACTGGGGGCATTTGCCAAGATTCAAGAAGATCTTGATCGAATCAATGCCTGGGCAAATGTAAATGGATTAAAGTTAAATGCTGCCAAAACTCAGGCCATCGTCATTGGTTCCAAGCCCCTCATTAGATCCCATACTGACTTTCCCATATTACACCTTAATGACCAGCCAATTTCCTTCTACTCCTCTGTTAAAAATTTAGGATTTTTCATAGATCAAACCCTCTCCTGGACCAACCATATTTCTCACATTTCCCGTCGGACAATCTCTACCCTTAAACTATTTCATCGCTTCCGCCATCTCCTACCTCAACATATCCGTAGACTCCTAATTTCCTCTCTCATCTTCCCCACTTTGACTACAGCTGTGTGGTGTATGATGGCCTCTCGGTGGAGCTCCGTGATAGACTGAAAAGATTAATGAATAGCTGCGTAAGATTTGTTATTGGTGCCCCGAGGTACTCCCATGTCTCTCACCACTACACTGAGTTAAGGTGGCTCTACCCCTCCTTCCGAAGACAATACTTTCTAGGTACGTTCCTCTACCAAATCATCAACAACCATCGTCCTTCTTACGCCTACAACCTTCTCCAGTTCAAAACCTCAGTCCATTCCCTGTCCACAAGATCTCGACCTTCTGACCTTTACATGCCTTCTCACAGATCTGCCTCATTCCAAAATTCCTTTATTGTTCGCTCTGTCAATTTCTGGAATTCCCTCCCTATCAAAATTCGACATTCCCCCTCCATATCCACATTCAAATCCCTCCTATTCCAATTCCTATCACAAAAACAGTCAGATACTTGCTAACCATTCGAGTGGATTTTAATAGAGAATTTGATATTTTTATTTTTTAATTCTTTATTTTTTTCGGAAAAGTGTATACTGGTCTAAATAGCCTTAAGTTTCTTGTAATAGTATTAATGGTTTTGTATATAGTTTAGTTTGTTTTGTATATAGAGTTTTTACCTTATATTTTTTTTACATTATTTCTTTTTTCGATTTATTTTGTTTTGGCCAGATGTAATATTTTAATTTTGTTCTAATTTGTTATTCTCAAGGGACTGTGTCCCAGAATAAAGTTATTTTTCTATTTCTATTTCTATTTCTAAGTATTACAAATTTTGGATCTATACAAGAAATAAAGAGAAAGCATATTTACAGACATAACAAAAGAAGAAAAGTAGAAAATATACAACATAGTTAATGAAAAGTCTATCCATATTATGAGGATAACAGTTCTTATAGAAATCAGAATAAATCAGTTTAAACAAATGAAACATAAAACACTGTCAAAAGCGAAAATAAAAATATTGTATATATTAAAAAAATATCGGCAATAATATAAAAATGATAATAAGAAAGAGTAAAAACAGAATTGAGCAGTGTCACTAGGGGATCCAGGATTAAATTTTGGACGGGCTTCAGCCCGAAAGCTTTTTTTTTTTTCATATAGAAATAGTAATAGAAATAGAAAAATCATCTTTATTCTGGGACTAGGTCCCTTTAGAATAACAGTATTGTTCATATATATTAACTACAAATCTGGCCAAAAGACTTATTACAATGAATGATAACAAAATACTAGTAATAAATTAAGTATTAATTAAGCTCTTAGGATAAATTAACGAGAACAGTTGGGTAATAGGGGTTCAGTACTACAATATTGGAGCTACAACCATAGCATAATAATCACTGAATGAAATTAGAAAGGAACGCAAAATCAATTTTATAGGCAAAGCATTGTAGTGGTGGAATATAAAAATTTAAAAAATAATAACTGTTAATATGTAAGGAAAGTAATTGTAAAAACAAAAACAAAAACAAAACATACAAAAAAAATGATATACATATGTTCTCTAAGATATTTAAGTGATTATGCGAGATGAGAAAAAAAAATATAAAATAAAGTATACATATATATACACATAGCGAGAAGTGTGTTAAAGATAATTAGAAAATAAAATACATACATATATGTATATATAAAACGATAGTTCCATAATTGGAATTCCATCCCATTAAAAATCCGCCATGCATTATCCTTATCCACCTTTAAAACCCTCTTATTCCAATTCCTCTTGACAATCCAATCAGACGCTGGCTAAATCCATACTATGTAATAAGGCTTTAATTTTCTTTAGACATTATTTTTTTTCTCTTATTTTTTATTGTTTTATTCTGTGAATTTTCATCACCACTCACAAAGCATTGTGAGTAGATAAAATTTGTTTTTTTCAATTTCTAATTTTTCTATTCAAGAGATTGTATTTCTTTGAAATTTATTTTATTTTCTAATTATCTTCGACACACTCCTCGCTATGTGTATATATACATACACTTTATTGTATTTATTTTTTCTTCTCCTAATCTTGTATATCATTTATTATTTTATTTTTATTTTTTAATTTTTATATTCCATCCCTACATTGCTTTGCCTATAAAATTAATTTTGTGTTCCTTTCTAATTTCATTTAGTGATCATTATGCTATTGTTTTAGCTCCAATATTGTAGTATTCCAACACTGTTACCCAACTGTTCTCGTTAATTTATTCTAAGAGCTATTATAGAATAGAATAGAATAGAAATAGAATAGAAAAATAATTTTATTCTGGGACGAAGTCCCTTCAGAATAACAAAAAAGTACAGAAATTAAAATTTTACATCTGGCCAGATAAAAACAAACATAACAAATTAAGATAATGATAAGTCATTAAAGAAAAGAAAAGAAAAAAAATATTGATTATACATACTATATACAAAATAAAATATAAAAATCTATATAAAAAACTCTTGAAACCATACTAAGATATTTAAAACTATGTACGATGTTAAAATATAAATAAACCCTTTTAGAAAAAATAAAAAATACAGAAAAAATAAATGTATATTCTTCTTAACAGTAAAATCTGTTTCTGTTGAAACAGAAAAAAAAAAAAAGAGAAAAAGAAAGTCGAATCTATAATAAGTATTCAGGTCATGAGCTATATGTGAATATGGTCTTATATATAATGTGTAATTTTACATAAAAGATTAGCTGGTGCCTGACTGTTTTTGGGACAGGAATTGGAATAGGAGGGTTTTGAATGTAGATAAGGATGAAGAATGTCGAATTTTGATTGGAAGGGAATTCCAGAAACTAACAGAACGTGCAATAAAGGAGTTTTGGAACGAGGCAGATCTGTGAGAAGGAATGTAAAGGTCGGAAGGTCGAGATCTTGTGGAGAGGGAGTGGACTGAGGACTTGAATTGGAGAAGGTTGTAGGCGTAGGAAGGACGATGATTGTTGATGATATGATAGAGGAATGTACCTAGGAAATATTGTCTTCGAATGGAGGGGAAGAGCCACTCTAACTCAGTGTAATGGTGAGAGACATGGTAGTATCTCGGGGCACCAATTACAAATCTCACGCAACTGTTCATTATTCTTTTCAGTCTGTCGCGGAGCTCCACCGAGAGTCCATCATACACCACACAGCAGTAGTCAAAGTGGGGGAAGATGAGAGAGGAAACGAGGAGTCTGCGCGTATGTTGAGGTAGGAGATGGCGGAAGCAATGGAATAGTTTGAGGGTAGAGACTGTCCGTCGGGAGATGTGAGAAATATGGTGACTCCAGGAGAGGGTTTGATCAATAAATAGTCCTAAATTTTTTACAGAGGAGTAGAAGGAGATTGGCTGGTCACCAAGGTTTAGTATGGGAAAGTCCGTATAGGATCTAAGGAGGGGCTTGGAACCAATGACAATGGCCTGAGTTTTTGAAGCATTTAACCTTAATCCGTTTAATTTTGCCCAGGCACAGATTCGATCTAGGTCTGCTTGGATCTTAGTAAATGCTACCAATAGCTCAGGGGGAGAAAAGGATAGGTATATTTGAGAATCGTCTGCATAAAGGTGGTGGGAACAATGGAGAATTGAGTCATGGAGGTCATTGATATAGGAACTAAAAAGGAGAGGAGATATGCTAGATCCTTGGGCGACTCCAGAGGATAAAGGCAGGTAGGCAGATAGTGGTTGATTAGGAATGGAGACTGCTTGGGTGCGTTGTGATAGGAAAGATTGGAACCAAGAGATGGAGCTATTGGAGAAGGAGAGTGATTTTAGTTTGTTGAAAAGGATGGGATGGTTAATGGAATCAAAGGCTTTAGAGAAGTCAAGAAGTATAAGGACAGTTAGTTGTTTATTATCTATTGCAGTCTGAACATCATTAGTAATTTTGATTAAGGCGGATTGTGTGGAGTAGCCGGGACGGAAACCAGATTGGAGAGGATCGAGTTGGTTAGACTTTTCTAGGAAATTGGAAACTTGGGATTGTACCAATCTTTCTAGGGGTTTTGAGAGATTGGAAAGAATTGAGATTGGGCGAAAGTCTTCGGGAGAGGATGGATTAGGCTTTTTATTTAAAGGGAGTACAATGGCTTTTTTCCAAGAGGAAGGGAATATTGAGTTCTGTAGGGAGAAATTGTAAATGAAAAGGAGAACTGGGAGGATTTCGGGGAGACATAATTTTATCAATTTGACAGGAATGCCATCTGGTCCTATGGAATTGGTGTGGGATTTCATTACTGCGGTTAGTAAGTCAGTCGGGGAAATGTAGGAGAAATAAAAGTCATCATCATTAAATGATGACTCAGGAGCATAGTTGGAAGAGGAGGGAAGAGAAGAGGTAGAGGAGGCAGAAATAAAATGTGAATTTAAATCGTCAGGTGAAACGGAAAAGAACAGTGAGGAAGGGGATCTAGAAGGTTCACAGAGGGAAAGTTTGCGAAGGATTAGCCATTTAGATTTGGGATCTGGGGCAGATGACAGGGCTTCATGGAAGTAGGAAGCTTTAGCTCGCCGAATTCTTGTTTGTGTCAAATTGCGGAGCACCCTAAACGCTTGATAGTCATCTGTAAGCCTAGTACGTCTAAAGCGTCTGCGGGCAGCATCACGCCTCTTCTGCAGATCCTTGATTTCTTGACACATCCAAGGTGCAGGCCGACGGCGAAAGGTTGAGGTTTTTATGGGAGCATGGGTGTTAAGGATATTGAGGAGATTGGAAGTCAGGATTTCAACCATGGAGTCGATGGAGGAGCAGGAATATATTTCGTTCAAGTCTAAGGTTTCAAGGTCAGGTAGTATTTTTTCACGGGTGAGAGTGTCTATCTGACGGAAAGTGAAGGTTCTCGGATGAATCAGAGGGGTTTGGATATTATATGTTATTTGGATCATGTCGTGAGACGATAAGAAGGATACTGGCAGTTGAGAAGAGGAGAGGAGATTTATTTCGGAGTCTATAATGAAGAAGTCTAACCAAGTGTCGGCCTTGTGGGTGTGGTGAGTAGGATAAAAAGGAACAATAAAGAGATGGAGGGAAAAAAATAGGTTTTCTAGATAGGTTTTGTCTTTGGAATTAGAAAGGAAATTGGTATTGAGGTCACCGGCGATGATTATTCTAGGATAGAGGGGAACAAAGTTGAGTAAGGTTGATTCTAAGGACGGATCAAATGGAACAAGGGGAGGACGGTAGATCACTATGTAAAGGAGAGGTGAATTATTACAGGTAATTTCTACTAGAAGGTATTCCACTTGTGGATGTTCGGAGGGTGGGGAGTAATCAAGGATTCGGGACTTCAGGCTATCATGGACAAATATGGCCACTCCACCACCAGTCCGGCTGACCCGGTCGTGGCGGATGAGGGTGTAATTAGGTAAGGAGACAGATGAGGACGGAATATAGGGTTTGAGCCAGGTTTCTGAGATTGCGATGATGTGAAAAAAGTTTTGAGAAAAGTACTGCAGGAATTCATCATAATGGGCGGGAAGGGATTGCGAGTTAACGTGGCAGGTGGTTAGGATGCTAGACATGGGGAGGATTTGATGGGAAACAGTCAGAAATTAGCATAGAGGAAATGAGACATATATCATATTCTGAAAAAAAATTATGAAAAGTACTGATAAGCAAAATAAAAGTGAATAATGAAAAAATAAGTGAGAAATAAGAGTAAGAAAATAAACAAATTAGTAAACTGGAGCTGTGAGAAATTTTAACCAAAATCTTCAATGTTATTTGGGCACCAATGAAGACAAAAAATACTTTGAAGAACGAGAAGAAGAGATGAAACCTGTGCAGTCAGGCGAAAACTTCTAGATCCGATGCCTGATTAATCAAGATTACTTGATGGCCGTCTTCTTTTCGGCAACGCACAATGCCGGCAGAGAACCATACGTATCTTATCTTCCCGGCAGCTCTCTTCTGCCGGGCTAGCCAGTAGAGGTGCCTGTTTGTTGGGGTCATCTCCTCGCCGAGATAAATTCGGTGGCAGTCGTTTTCCTGTTTATTAATAAATTATACTTAATTTATTACTATTATTTTGTTATTATTCATTGTAATAGGTCTTTTGGCCAGATTTATGGTTAAGTTACATAAACAATACTGTTATTCTAAAGGGACCTAGTCCCAGAATAAAGTTAGTTTTTCTAAATAATTGATTCGAAAAAGAAACCAACTATATGACATGGTTTTTAAGTAATAGTCCTGTGAAATATAATTATACGAACAATAATACTTTAAGAGTTAGTTTTTTATATTTTTTTCTATAAAACATGGTTAAATTTTACCATGAAATATACGCTAACGAATCATGATAATATTTCCTGACGGGACGCTTCAATAGGCTTCGATAAAACTACCAAGAAAACATTTCCTTTCCATCTTAAAAATAGGAATTTGATCAAAAAATTTCTCATTTTGTTTACAGATTTATTTATACAAATCCTAAAATTATAAGGATAATATCAAGAAAATAAGTAATGATATTGCTGTAGGTCGTAGCTTAAAGCTCTTGTTGTGACGGAATAAGTTCTTATTGCATCGGGGACGATATGTTCCATTGGCGTGATTCTCGTCGTGGGCTGCAAGAAAAACAATCATCAATCATAGGAATTTATATGTATTCATCAGGGACAAGCTTAACGTTTCTTATTATAATTTACGTTTATAATGAAGAAACCAACTGGTTGCATAAATTATTTTCATGAAAACGTAAACATTACGGCTATAAACAGTAATTTTGTCACTAATAAATATTTATCAATTTCTATGACAGAAATCTAGGAGAAAAACACAATCTGAGCCGTTTTTTTTTTTAAAGTGGCCTAACTCCGTTTTTCAATTTCTTGCCGGTTACCATGGTTACATGTACAACTTCACGCTATATATCAATAAAACATTTCAGGTTGCTTATATTCCGAGCAAATACGATAAATTTTTGACGCATAAGTTTTCAGAATTAGTTCAATAACTGAATTGTGTAGTTTGAAAGTGGCCTAACTCCATTTATTTTATACTTACATCAAGATATTTACTATTGATAATGTTAGAAAGCTGCGATAATGTTTACATGTACGTTTGGGATGGAACTATTGCATCCAGAATTGCCCAAGAAGTTATTACATGCATCTTAAAACATGTTAAAAATTTAAGAAGTGAAAAACATATTATAGCTTACAGTCACATGTGCACCGGGCTAAATAGAAACACTAAAGTAGCTTTAATGTGGTTAAAAATTGTCCAAAGTTCAGAAAATAATGTGGAAATCATAGATCACAAATTTTTAATACCAGGACACTCGTTTTTACCAAATGATAGAGATTTTGGTGTGGTAGAAATGTCATTAAGATAGAATAATTTACTGTTCGTTTCTCAAGATTATTAAAAAGTGTCGGAAATGTAATAATTTTATTGTAAATGAAATGAGACTAAAAGATTTTGTATCAATAAAATTATTAGAAGACGCACATTTTAAAAGGGTAAAGAATTCTGAAACGAAAAATTTTCTGTAAGACAACAATGAATGAGAATGAAAATTTTAAAATCCTGAACTTATTACCACGTCGGGGTTGACCAATAAAATTCGAAAATATTTTATTGACACCACTCTATAAAAATATCATACAAATTACAACAACAAAATTTAAGGACATTATTGACCTATTGCGATATATACCACCGGAACATCATCACTACTTCAAATCCCTTTCACACACGCAAAATGTAGATGAATAGTAAATTGTTTGTAATTTTGTATGTTCTGTAATTAAAACATGTTTTGAATCGCATAAATTGTGTTTCCGAAGTGTTTTAAAGATATGTAACATAAATTGAGTATTGTGTTTTTCAATTTGAAGCATCTTAAATTATGTTGCATGGACTTGGGTACCTTCAAATTTTATAATGAACCTGGTTGTTAATTTTGAAAGTGGCCTAACTCCATTGTTTATAAGAAAACGCACATTATTCACTTAATAACTTTTACTATTTTAATAGGAACCATAAATTTAACACCCTTAGACACACTTAAGCAGTATGACTCATTAGTATCCTATACGTATATTTTTAAATTCATTGAAACGCAAACCCTTAAATATCTCGATTCGAAGATAAATGGAGGTAGGCCACATTCAAAATAAACGGCTCATTTAATAACCATCTTCCATAAAAAATATTTGAAAACTCATTATTTTTAATTTTATAAATGAAATGAGTTTTTATGCAGTCGTGTTTATTGCAATACATCCCATATCACGAGAAAACAAGAAATAAAAACTTTTTCAGCTGTTAGTTGTAGTCATTTTTGCTGAACACACGGGTATTTTTAGGTGATTGGATAGGAAAACACATAATTTCTTTACATAACTTGAGGTTAATCTCAAAATGTTTCTTAATAAACCTCAATTAACATAGACTTAAAGCTTATTAAACGAGGAAGTTTTTATAAAAGTGGGATAAATGTAGTGCAGTTGATGGGTGATAAAAAAAAATCACAAATGATTTATAACTTTTTTTTTAAACGGAACTTCGCTGTATTTATCCTCTTAAAATACCTCTTTAAATAGTTTTGACAATATCAAACTCTACTTTCGTTTAAAGTAAATTTTGTCTAGTTTAATATGGTGCAATGTTTAGTTACTTAAATAAAATATTTTTTAAGTTATCGTTTCCTATTCAACAAAAAACGCGACTCGCTTAAAAAAACACAAATCTTAAATTTTGTAATTTTCTAATGGAAAATTGGCAATTGTTTATATGTACTTTTTTGTATATCTTGTTGTCTATTATCAATATTTTAAATACTTCTCTCTACTTACGGGACATCCTGTATATATATATATTCTATTCTGTTATATATATTTTAGATTAGATTATTAACTATAATTATTATTATATTATTAATTTGTTTGTAGCAATTTATTAGACATGCCATGTTTAGTAGCCCAAATTAAGGATTTTTTTTAAAATTTATTATAAAGAACGAAGTGTCATTTACGGGACAACACTTACCGCATAGGCTGGTGTATATCTCAGATTGTACTCCTCTGCTGCATCTTATATCATCAAACTTCTTGTACGGTAGCTGTTCGTTTATGTCACCACTATCAGCAAAACACATCAACACATTATTACAACACTTTTGTGACGAAGAAGAACTGCATACATATCTTATCTTAAAAAAAAAAGATTCTAATTCATCTGTAAATAGAGGCATCATCACTCAATCTTTTTCATATCTTCTCAAAGGTCGATCCAAAAACTTTTTATCAAAGGTAGTCATTAGATTGTAGACCGGGTTATATATAACAGGGAGCTCAAAATTTAACAATAACTAACTACTCATCAAGATAGCAATAAAAATTATATATGATATACTATATTGAATATTCTCCCTCATCTCTCTAAACCCAACCTAAATTTTTGTAAAAAGGTTCCTAAAAATTCAAAACCAGAGAGAATGATGAAGGCAATGAAAACAACATAAAAAACAACAAGAAAAATATTAACATAGTATATAAGTGATATATGATGGCTTTAGAAGGATTAATAGCAGAAAAGGATGAAGAACGCGGAATCAGGGAAGAATAAAACCTTAAAAGGAATAGAGATAAATTATGAAAGATTTTCAGGTTCAGAAAAACTATCTAAGTGTAAAGTTACAAATAAAGAAAATATAGATTTTCAATTATGAGTTACAATACCATAATGTAATCTTATGTAGCAAAAATAGGAAATTCGGAGTTTTCATCTTACACTGGTTGATAATTGCACACCAACAAGGTCTGATACCTTTTTCTGGAATTTTTACCATCGTCATAAAAAATAACTCCGCAGCCAATGTATTTCGTATCTGCCCAAATCATCTATAAAATTCAATTACAAATATTAAAACGCTGCAAATTATTTCACAATGATTTATTATCTCCAAACAATTATACATCTAAATTAACATTTCCTTCCCAGTTACAAAGAAAAAAAAAACAAATGTGATTCCAATTATTGGACGAAACTGTTTTTCTTTAATCATTAGTAATATGCTAAAAAAAAAAATAGCATTAGTTCAGTAACACATTTAAAATTTAAAAACCAAACCAAGGATATAACATTTGGAGTAGAACAACTAAAAAAAAACCCGGAGACCATATCTTTGCTCCTAATTGTCCGATTTTAACGATTCTTTTTATGTTTTTTAGGAATTTCGTAAACTTTTAAAAAACTATATACAATATCAACAAAAAAGTAAAAAATTTTCGAGTTATTCGGAATTTAATTTTACCATCCCTCGTAACTTTTTTTACAGCTTCTATAAGTTGAAGTATGTTATATAGATAAATTTAAAGGGCGTCGAGAAAATGATTTTAGCGAAGTTTCATTAAAATCTGTACATTCGTTTAGGAGCTACAGTCTATAGCAACGCAGGTTTTTCGGCCGCCATTCCGAAAGTTAAAGGCGGAGAGTAATGTCAATGAAGGAGTATCATCCTTGGGTGAACTCTGATTTGATATCAAAATTTGAAAAAAATCGGTCCAGTAGTTTCGGAGAAAATGCGTGGACGGCGGACGGACAAAAAAATTTTTATTCGTTTTTCGAATTCTACGCGTCTTGAAACGTGAAACCTCAAATTTTGAGAGGGGGTTATGTTTCTGAATTTTCTGGTTGATCACAATGCTTCATTATTGAAAATAATAAACCAAAAAAATTAAACAGGTTGTTTATTGAAATATTTTTTTTCCAAAATATAAGATTCCATTAATCGATAGTAACTAATACAAATTTTATTTCTCTTTAATGTATACATTTTTTGTTAGCAAGGATTATTTAAAAATCAATTGATTTTTCGGCATGCAATAGGCTTTGAACTATTACATTCCTCATGTTTCATCTCCCTATGAGAGTCAAAGCAGTAAGGTGCTTACAAATTTTATGAATTTCATCCATAAATTTGGTGAATAAAAGGGAACTGTAGTTGTCTCCTTTTTATGGGAAAAGGCTTGGACTCCTTTCCATTGATCCTCACAACTCCTTTCGCTTCCTGATAAACCGATTTAATAGCTGTGACAAGATCTCCTAGAACATTTTTTGCTTTCAAAGCAACCCTTTTCTGGGCACGGAGTTGAACACTGTTTGAAGATCCAAGAATGCCATATGCATCATGTTCAAATCTCTGTCCCAAAATTTCTCTGTGATGCTTGAGCCTGCCTCGATGGACAAATCCTGCTTGTTCTTCTTCTACTTGATTCTCGACTGGGAAGACTCCTTTCTAGAATTGAGTCGTATAGTTTGTAAGACACCGACAGTAAGCTTATTGTCTGGTAACTTCACAATCGGTGGAGCTACATTTTTTTACTTATAGAGACAATATTACTGAATTCCCAATCTTGCAACCATATTTGTGTCCAATATCTTTTGCAGGAGTTGCTAGAGAAATTGAATAAGTTCTTGACCTCTGTATTTTAGTAATTCAGTAACTATTCCGCAATATTTACCCTTACTATACAATCCATAGTAATATATAGTATTTTATACATACTATAAAATTCAAAGTATTTCATAGATAAGTTAAAGTAAAAAAATAAATAAATTAACTTTATCAAGTACTGTTGATGTACCTGAGTAACGTGTTGAACTCCAGAACCGTTTTGCTTAAAATCATTTATTTCTTCGTACCACCCTCCAATCAATTCCTTCATGTCAGCCATATAATTTTCGGAAGAACCAAACCAAGCAATGTTTTCTCCAATGTAAACCGCTTCATTTTCAATATAACAGAGATAAAAATTATTTTTTATCACTTGCACACATTTCTTAATTGAATAGTATTACGTTCTGTAACTAAGGACATTAGAAAATATTTATAGAGGTGTTCATTCACACCGTGTATACAATAAATAAAAATAAATTAAATATAACAACTGGGAAAATAATAATACTAAAGATAAATATATATGTGTATCACGGAGATTAAAAAACACCATGTCCCATCTTTTTATTTGTTCAAGGAAGCCAATTTTAACATATTTCGGACTTCGAAGCCTCAGAGTAATATAAAAAATAACAACGAAATAAACTAACAGAAATAATAAACAATTATAAATTAATTCCAATTATTAATTAATACAATTATTAATTAATTAACTATTTAAAAAATAGATTAAGGCGCACACAGCTTCCACTTACCAACAGAAATAGCTTTCACTCTCTTATCAGCAATAGGTTTTTTGAGGGTTTTTTTTCGACAACGGGGAAGTGAAAGTTAACATTATAGACGCTATATTTATTTATATTTCATTGTGGGTATTTTTTTTGAAGTATGTAAACAAAAGTACTCCTATGGATACAAATTTTAATATTTATATCGCTGTAATCTATACAATTAAATATTTAATAATACCAACGATCGGTTTTATAAAAACTGCATATATATATATATATATATATATATATATATATATATATATATATATATATATATATATATATATATATATGTATGTATATATGTATATATATATATTTATATATAGTCGGAGCAGTATTGTATTAAGCTGATGTTGCGTATGGAGCCCTGTTCTAATCTTTCGGAAGAGCTCAGGCGCATTCATATTCCTTTGGTTCCAAATATTCTTCATTCCGATCTCTTATTTCTCCTTTTATATTAGAGATTAATGTGAAATGGTCAATTGTTTCAAATAAAAAAATTAAAGGTAGTTTAGGAGAAGGTAATATTAAAAATTAGCCATTTAAGCTACAATAATGAGAATAAGACCTATTTTGTATTAAAAACTACTTAATTTTACACTGATATAATGAATTCAATCAAAATCTTTAGAGGCGTTTTCGAGAAAATCATAAAAATGTGTTAAATCGATTATAAAAAATGTCACTTCCGATTAGATGATTTTGACGAAAAAGTTGCAGTAACATCCCAGGCATATACAAATCTTAAATATACAATTTCATTTTCGTACGACTTTTCGTTTTTGAGCTTTTAACCATATTTTCTTTACTACCTATATATATATTTCTCATATAGGTAAGTGAAAGTAAAAAATGAAATAATATTAAAATGAGTACTTTGAATAATAAATGTTACCTAATATTTTTATAGGGTTTTAGTTATTCGTTCAATATTCATTATCTTCTGTCATTTTTAATATTTTATTGCTCTGCTTCATTAATCGATTAAAAAAAACCAAGACCCGAAATATATATATTACATATAATTTAAAATAATTATACTAATCCGATAATGTATATTCCACTATATAGGAATCCACTACGGACTAATTCTAGTTTCATACAGTTCTACAACATGCCCAATTATGTTATCATGTCAACAGTATCTTAGGAATATGATCATAATAAAATAACAATATCTCTAAGCAGTCTTTTATTGACATGTTTAGAAAGAAACAATTTTTCAATTTTCAATCATCAAACTTCTCTGTTATCTAAGCAAATTAACCATACTTGTCAATCATTGAATTTTAAGCAGTCCGTTAACAATACCTAAGTTGCTAGAAAAAATATGTATGTTTTATGTGCTCTAAGTTACACTTACGTAATCCAAGGTTGTTTCGCCTCGTACATTTATTTGCATATTCCTGGGCCACTTTGGCTAATTCTCTATTCCATTTCTGAAATGAAAAAATCGTTTTCGAATCAGATATAAGTTTGTATATTCTTTTTATGAGTGCTGGTTATAGCTAAGAGCTGTTAATAATAAGATAAGCCCTCTACTTCCAAAAATAAATAACTTCACATTGAAAAATCTAAAATTATTTTAATTTGAAATTCCAGATACATCCGTCGTACATCTGCTCACTGTGCAACAGTATCCTCCAATAATAGTTCACTCATCCCATTAACAGGACCGCTTCCTATGACTCCATCTGGACAAATGTCTATCTTGAGATCCTCATACAAGATTGAAACGACAAAAAACTGCCTACTTCAAACACACTGCCAATCAACTGTAAAAGACTCATTTACTTGTCTCATATAAGGCCTATTTGGACTTATGAAATTGAGCCATAAGGCTTCACTAAAGCATTAAATTCCTCTCGTTGCAATCCTCACAGTGTGATATACTTGGCAAAATGCTCAATGCTCCTTACTTTGTTAAAAATAAAATTATCCATAATGACCTTAATGTAACATAAGTTGTCGATTCATTGCAATTCAGATACCTATTCTTTCATAATCAACTTCAGGCCATCCAAATCCACTAAGAAAGAAAAAAGAAAAATGAAAGAAGGCTAAATAATGTGAGAGTTCCCTTTCGGTAAACTAGTTTGGTATCGTTTCTTTTTATAACTGTAATTGTAATGGAGGCATTCAATTACAATTATTTCTTGATTTCAAGTATGTGAAACAATATTATATTAGTTTTATGGAAGACAAATGAAACAGTAATTGTACATTTTCACTATTCTTATAAATTCTCAACAAACTTCTTATAAAAATTCAACAAACTTATAAATTCACCAAGTGTCCCAGAAAAAAAGACTGTTTTCTTTATTTCTGATGTCGCTTGCGCATGCTTAAATGCTTAGAGACTTATTCTGTATTTATCTACTTTAGCTAAGAGTACTTAAATATAAAATATTAACTCCAAAACATAAAAGAATTATAAAACTTATATAAAAAAATGAACTTACTAGAACCCACATGTCTTTTGCTTGTTCCAGATTAGTTTTTCCACCTGCCACCAGGTTTCTACGTTCGTTATGGTAATCAAGAATGAGATTTATATCTCTACAACACAACTTGGATTTCTCCTCTGAAATGGATTAATGTAATAATTGGTAAATGTAAATACGAAAATAACAAAAATCAATATTGTTCTCATTAGTCTAGCATAGGTTTTTGCCGTCCCTAGAAAGATCTCAATGTCTCCTTTGGGTTACAGAAACACGAATGGTTAGTTGCAAATTACATAAAATATAAAACCACACCCTTTTGGAGGATTGGACTCGGGTCATGGTTTTGTCAAATGGGAGCTGTTTTCGATCGATTACAAATTACCAATAATAATAGTACAACCAACTTTCAACGCGAACTCGTACTTTTCTTCAATCTCAAAACTTGGTTATCTGGTTGTCGGGCAACTCGCAGTGCTGTGCACGCACGTTAGCTTATTCGGTCACACCGCTCCCTAAAAAATTAGTAAGGTGGAACGTGTTAACCACGGCCTATGGCTGTGTTTATATATTGCATCCTTGTACTAAACGTTTCTCTTTTTTTACTACTCTCTAACTCCACTTGATCGTTCCGTCAAAAAGGAATATTTTTGTGAAACTCAATGAAAAATGACTTCTTACAGATAATTTCATTAAAGTGATGCTTCTACCTTTTATGAAACAACAACGTTAATATAAATCGAAATAGTTCCATAAGTCAAGTATCCTTGTCATAAAAAAGGGGATTCTAAGTTGCAACAAGTGGTGGTACAATGTTTCTTTTTTTTTTCTTGTATGGGATATGACTGAGATGCGATATCCAAATTTACCTCCTCATCGGCCCCGGTTCACTTTTGAATATCCCCAGAACTGCTGTATTTTCGCACATTTTCCCCCATTTAGACTATGAAAGCACTATATATTTTTAAACTAGATTAAATTTTCTATAATTTTAAATCATTTAAATAGGTTTCAAAGTACAACTTTTCAAAATTTGGCAACTTTTCCATACTTGAAAATTTTAAGCTATAATAATTCTTATGTTTTATCACACGCAATGGTCTTTGTGTCTTCAATAACCTGTGTGATACGATTCACTGAAATAAAAATTTATTTATTTACAAAATGAATTTAACATTTTGAGATGGTGAGTGGAGGAGGAGGGGAAATGTTTGGTGGGAGATGACCAGACGACCCAAATTGAAAATTTATTTAACAAATATTTACATCAAGTAAATACAAAAATTGTAAATGAAGGGTGGATAGGCAGTGTAAAACAGTGTAAACGAAATTTGAATTTAAAGTGTTTCCTCCTCCTCGAAGAACCAAGACACCAAATAAATCCGCCAAGCAACCTCAGTCATGGAATATCATTTAATAATTTAATACATATTATATTATATTAGGACTTCTCGATAAGGCTTCCTCTTAGGATATTCAACAATATTAATATATTGTTAATATATATGTATATATATATATATATATATATATATATATATATATATATATATATACATATATATATATATATATATATTGCCGTCAATATAATCCAACATCCAACAATACAGTTGGACGAAATGCTCGATTCTCTGGCTATGGTTTTTTCACAAAAACATTCCCTTTCTATAATTTTGATATAGACCATACTCTATTTAATTTTGTTATCTCTAACGTACACTGTTTATTTTGATGGAGATCGTATTCTATTAAATATGAAGTATGTGTTAGTGGTTGGAATAATGATATTTTTTATTTGATTATTTTCATTTTGTTTCCCTGTTCTAATATAAACCAAGTCCAAATAAATAAAAAAATGATGAATGTCAAACGAAAATCCTCTGTCATCGGAGTATTTTAAAAAAATAAATCTGTTAAAAATACTCAACTTATTATCTGAAAAAAAGATTATCTTATCCTTAAATAAGTATAATTTTGTCAAAATCTATCAAATAAAATATATTAAAGAAAAACTGAAAGTACATTTATAGAATAAGAAAGACTCTTTCAGTGTATTATAATTTCTTTAAATTCAAGTGTATTAATATTTTTAACGGTCATTGTTATTTTTTAAAGTTTTATTAAATTAAACTATTGTATTCAATTAAGCAATATTACAGTTTAACAAAAGTGATATTTTTACTACACGATATATAGGTTTAATAAAAGATAATTTTTTGTATGATAATATATCGTTCAGTACATTTTTATATTATCATAACTAATGGCAAAATCAATATTATATTTTTTACAAACACATGAATAATTATAATAAAATATTAATAACTGGGACGAAATCTTTGGGAATCATATTCGCAGTATACTTAACTACATTTTTTTTTCATTGATTCAAAAAAAATTTGTAATTGTTAAATTTATAAAAATTTAAATCCGAAAATAAATTACTTATTAAGACCGGATATGCGGATATATTTTTTTAATCTCCTGAATATAATGTACTTATTATAAAATATTTAAAAGATAATATAAATAGAATTATAATTGAGTAGCGATTTTAGTAGTCGAGATTTTATAAGCTTCTAATTTTGTGTATTATAAATTGAACCGTTTATTTTAGAAAATATTTATTAACATTTTATCATTAGAACCCTTTGGAACAGTTAATAATATACTTCATAGTATAAAGAAAATGTTTGTTTGGTCAATGTCACAAGTTTTCCCTGGCTCGTCCTACTGTGCGCCATTTTGGAATGGCGAAAGGGGAACAGTACAGTATAGTGATTTCATCATCGCCATGAGCACTGAAATGACCTATTATTTTAATTCAATGCAAACAATTTAAACCTTATTTAAATTACTTTTAATTGGCGAAATTAAAAACAATAAAAAATCTGTATTCTCTTAATATCTTATTGATACATATGAATCAAGTTAATTTCTTGATAGCTAACATCTACTACTTACTATTAATATTACAATATGACTCAGATGGTCTGAAGATACGCATTAGTACCAAAAGCTGAAATATTAAGGAAATCATTGACAATATTCTTAATGATTTTGCTTATGAATCAATATTATTATAAAGCAATATCGTCATTAAATAATATATCACATATGTCTTGGAGTCATATGCTGACAAATGCGCATCGTAGGACAGCTGTAATAATTTCTCGATAATATCTAGAACAACTGACTTGATCAAAATCCAGAGAAAAAGTTTAAAAACTTTTAGGTGCGTTTAGACATTACAAAAACTGTGTTAAACACAAATATCTGGATGTTGTTCCCCTATACTAGTGGATTTTTTCTTCTTGTTTTTTATGTTTCCCATCTACTTTCGATAAGAAGAGAAATAAAAAAAAATCTGGGAATAAGGTAATGTCGCTAATTGTGTTTTCCATAGATTGTGAAATGTCTAAACGCACTTTATTTGTATATATCAGTACTTATAAAAGTTACAAATATAGAAGGTGCTGGTGATTGTATATATAAAAGAAATTAACGTTTCATTTTTGACAAGCATAGAACACCAGATGTTGCACAGTAAAACGAATTATTTAATTATATTATAAGTTATTAGACTATAGTAAATTTATTTGAGGTTATAAACATATGTTTTACTCACTACATGAAATATTTTTGTATACCGCTTTTTATTTTCATTTAACTAAATATGCAATGTATCGTAAGGGTAAGTATTGCTATCGTGAACATTTTCGAATCTGAGTTTTCAGCTGAACTACACGTTCTGAGGTCCCCTGAATCCAAATAACGAAGTCCCACAAAGTTACCTGTGTGTGTGTGTGTTAACAGTCTAGCTCAAAAACAAAAATTCGTACGAAGGTGAATTGTGAATTTAAGGTTTTTATATGTCTGGGATGTTACAGCAACATTTTCGTCAAAATCAGCCAACCGAAAGTGGTACTTTATATCATCGATTTAACATATTTTTACGATTTTCTCAAAAACAGCTCTAACGATATTGATTTAGCTCAGTTTATCAGTGTATTATTAAGCAGTTTTAATAAAATTTATACTTTATTCTAATTGATGTTCTCTGACTGGGCTCAAATGGCTAATTTTCAATATTAGCTTCCTCTAAGGTACATTTAATTTTTTTTATTTGAAATAATTAACGATTTCATATTAATTTTTGATATGAAAAATAGTTAAATATAAAATATTAAAGAATTTAATAATGAACTAAAGGAGAAATAAGAGATCGTAACGGAAAGACATGCTTCCATACGTAACATGAGCTTAATATAATATGGGCTCCAATAATATTATTTACATGTACATATGAGATTTTTATAAATGCTATCGTTGGTATTATTTGATATTTAATTGTATGGATTATAGCGATATAAAAATTAAAATTATTATAAATAAGGGTAACCAAACAAGTAAAAATACCCATAGTTAAATGCAAATAAATACAGCGTCTATAATTTTTAATTTCACTTTGCGAATATTTATTTCTTCTAAGAAGAGGGTGGTAAGAGAAAGTCGTGCGATACGCGCACCAGATTTTTGTATATGTATTCCACTTCTCTCACATAACAACAATAAAATAGTTTTTAATAAGATTTCATTGTCCTCGATCTAGTGGATTATGTATGTAGTACTTATTTATTTATCGCAATACAGGTCAACGATGGATAGCGCTTATATCATTTCTAGGTTGTTGTTTTTTTCTTCCTGTATTCTTTTAATTATTTTCTCCCATTTCTCCATTTCTTTCCGTTGTCCATTTCTTACTTTCTTGCTTCTTCTTCTCCGCTACAAGACCCATTATATTTTTGATCATTTTCTCGAATTTATCGAGAATCTCCCTCTGTGATAATCTTTTTTTTTTTAATTCTTTTTTATTTGTTCCGGATAACCTCATATTAAAGCTCAAGATATTTGTAAGGTTATATTACTGTTATCATATGTTAGTAATATTGTATTCAGTTATAGTAGGTGATAAATATTCATGACGTTATAAAGTTTTTATTGGTGCTGACGTTTCAACCCAAACATGTGGGTCATCATATGCGTGAAGGTATTCAAGTACTGAATACTTGATGGAGTACTCGAAAACCTTCAGTGCTCGAAACACGCCCTGATGATGACCCACATGTTTGGGTTGAAACGTCAGCACCAATAAAAACTTTATAATGACTGCGTTCTGAATCTTTATCACCCATGATATGTAGAACAGTCGACTAACTTCCTTCAATATATCCAGTTATAGGTTACTTATCGTCAGGAGTGCCCATCCCCACCAAGGGATTGTGGATGATATACTGGTGTGGGATTGTACGAGGGCAATTTGAGAGTACGGTGCTAATTTGAATGTTGTTCTGGACAGGGCGAAGGAAGAGAATTAATTTAAAGATAAAACGTGTATGTTTGGAGTAAAAGAAGTAGTAATCGTCGGGTATACAGCCCCAGATAAAGACAAATTAGTAGCCATAGAGTGCATGTCTCTTCCTGAATCTAGAAAATATCTAGAAAGATTTAGTAGTAGTAATTAGGTAGTTTAGTAAACTACCTAGGAAAATGTCATAAATATTTAGCGCAAATTACTGCAAAAAGAGATAGAACAGCATTGAAGAGAAGTAACAAGCATCTTTTCGGGCTCCGAAGCTGGCTTTAACTACAGAATATGTCCTTAGATATTATGATACTGGTTTATCAATAACTGTGTCAGTAGACTTTTCCCGCGATGATTGAGGAGCGGTTTTGATGCAGGAGAGTCAACCACTTGCATATGCTTCAAGAAGTTTAACAGAAGTTGAAAGATATTGAGAAGGAAATATTGGCTGTTGTTATTGAATGCGAGCGATTTTATGTTCACCGTTTTAAGGTCGAATAGGACCATAAATACCTT
Source organism: Nezara viridula (assembly GCA_928085145.1). NCBI lineage: Eukaryota > Metazoa > Arthropoda > Insecta > Hemiptera > Pentatomidae > Nezara > Nezara viridula. The sequence goes on along the minus strand of OV725083.1, from coordinate 30,770,197 downwards.
GGGAATGATTCATAAAAAGCCTATTCATCTCTGTCCTTCTAAGTTGCAAAATACGGTATTAAGACTCCAAAGATATCAAATCGAATTCATAAACAGGAAAAAGAAATATGGATGGCGCATACACTGTCAAGAGCGTTGGAGAACATAAGTGAGGATGAAACAGATGCATATGTCATTAGTCTGATTAAGAACATGAAAATTTTTGATGAAAAAAAGAGAGACTTGAAGTAAGTACGCCAATTAGGGGCGGGGATGCCGAGCGGGCTAAAGCGTGTACACAGCACCGGGCGTTGCCCAGTAACCGAGAGTTCGCGTCTCGATGCCGGGAAGCTTTTAACTCTGACATTAATTCCCCGCCCTCATCCCCTAGCCCGGGAACCCTCGTATAGCCTAAAAGGCGAGGAAAGAGAGTAAAAAAAAATTAAGTTGTGGATGAAGGATGTCATAAGACTAAAGACCCGCTACTGTGATGATATGATATTAGACGAATTGATATATTGTTACGGCTTGTCATTGGTAATATCTCAGAAGGGCGGGGTGGCCGAATGGACTAACGCGTGTGCACAGCACCACCTTTGCCCGGCAACCTGATATATAATAAATCATATAAAAATAGTCACGAGTTCGCGTCCCGTTACCAAGGCGTCTTTTAAATCTCCGTCCACACCCCCTGTCCCGAGAAAACCCCGTATAGCCTTCACGGCGAGGAAGGGGAGGAGCAATGAAAAATAAAGGAATTAAAAAAAAAATTTAGTATATCAGATGGTAGTACCTATATCAATAGTATAAAACATATCAACGTTATGAAAAGTGCATTATGCTCGCCAAAGGATGGCAAAATGTTTGGCCAAACTGAAAGACTTCTTTATCGGCCGAATATTGTGAAATGACATTATGAAATATGTCAGAAATATGCCAATTCCCAATATAAGAAGCCTACCGTGTTGCGGGAGGTAGCTAAAGGAACATAAAGCTTTACTAAAACTTTCATTATTTCATTTCTATTTCAGAAATACGGCTTTAATAAGAGAAATGTGCGTTTACTTATACGTTGCTTAAAAATTATAACGATGATAATCACAGAACAAGGAAACAAATTATAATATTGCCTCAGGTTGTTGCTTAAAGTCAAAACGATATTTTCCATGCTCCACGTCTCCCAAAAGAAATAAAGAAGAAAATTTTCCCAGATAATAGAAATGAGGAAAAGTAAAAAATATACAAGATAGTTAACGAAAAGTCTGTTCCTAAAGTGAGAAAACGATACAAAAAATAATTAGAATGTCTAAACAAATCAAACAAAATGCTCTCATAACCAAAAATAAAATTACTATCTGAATATATTAAAAAATTAAAGCAACAAAAATATAACCATGAAAATAAGAAAGAGTAAAAACAGAATTATGTCATACAAATATGTCCCTGTGCTTTGATTAAAAAAATATTCGTTTTGTTAACAGATTTATTTACATATTACCTAAAAATTATAATGCTAATATCAAGAAAATAAGTAATAATATTGCCGTAGGTTGTATCTTGAAGCTATTACTATGGGCTAAATGCGGACATGGAGGGCTATATGTTCCATTGGCATGCATCTCATCGTGGGCTGTAAGAACAATAAACATTAAATTAAAAAATATATATTAAGAGATATAAAAAGAAATTACATTATATTTTTAAATTTATATCATAGTATCATTATTAACAATAACTTCAATTAAGTAATATCTATTAAGTAGTAAGTATATTAAGGATTCATTTGGATACTTTAAATATGAAGCCGAATGGGAAAAGAAATACATTTTACGTAATCTTATATTAAACCTTTGAAAATTAATAAATAAATTATTTTTAAAAAACTGTTGTATAAAATGACAAAATACTTGTATGCATATATCAAAATATTTTTTAAAAAATGATATTTTTATGATCTCATCTGATTGGTTTATTATGTGAATACGCTATTACGTAGAGAGGAATTCAAGATACCACAAATATGTTTTTCTCAAACATTCATAAAGTATAAGGTTCAGAGCTTCAAAATGTTTCTAAAATCGATTGACGTTAAAATTGGTAATTCATTCATTTAAATTATTAATTAATATTGCAATATTATTTATTATACTATATATTACATAGAGGGTGGTGTAGCTCAGTGGTAGGCTATTGATCTTCCCGTTCTAAGGTGTAACTAAGGTCTAAGGTGTGAGTAAGGTACACTCAGCCTCTACAGAGTGGGGTAACCTTGATTAAATAATTAATTAAGAGGAAAAACCTGGTGGTTGAGCGTGATCTCGGTCACCTCCTTGTTCAACCGTTGACCAAGAAATTGTTTTCCCTAAATATAATAGTTAGAGCCTTCATGGATTGTAGTGATACAGTTTATATATATATATATATATATATATATATATATATATATATATTTAATATAATTATAACATCATATTATTTATTAATTATAATATACTGTAAATTGGGGCGAAAATAACGCAGGTGGTCGAAAAGTCCATAAACATTTTAAAGCACAATGTAAACCTTGATAATTTATTTTATTATTAATTTATTAGACATAATTTATTAGTTTAGGAGCACAAATTCACTAACGCTTTAAGTATGATTTATATTAAGGATATATTGACCAATTCCTTAGTGATTATATATATACACTGACAGGCAAAAAATTCCACCCACTTGATTTTTTCATGTTTTCATCTGAAAATATTTCTGCTTTGGATTGGTCTATTGTTTTTAATGAATAAATAGGTAATATTTTTGTTTGTTTTCAATTAGGAATATTAACATAGAGGACAAAAACCCTTAATCCTTAATTCAATGAAATGATTCTAGATTCCAATGTTTACTTTCTATGGAATCAAAATGTTTATTCAGTATCATTGGTTCAGTGCCGTTTCTTGCAGCACATTTCTTAGGCATTTAATTTTTTCAATATTAAGTTTAAAAATGCCTCTTAGTGCTGAGGATGTTGCGCATGGTGTGGCACTTATTGATGATGGACTTTCTATTAGATATGCAGCTAATGCCATCGGAGTCCCATATGAAACTTTACGAGACGCCGTCGGGCGTTTTCGGGAAAATGGTTCTTACAATAGAATACAATAGGCCCGGTTCTGGACGGCCTAGGGTAACAGAACCACGGGATGACCGGTTTTTGACTTTGAGAATTTTACGAAACTGGCACCTTACCGTTGTTCAAGCGATTCATCAGTTCCAAGAAGTTCGAGGTGTGCAAATTTCTGAACGTACGTACCGCTAGGAGAAGATTAAATGAGTATGGATTAATGGCTTTTCGTCCAGTAAGAGGACCAGAGTTGACCAGAAATCACAGAGTAACACGGCTGGCTTTTGCTCAAGAACAAAGCCATTGGACTATGGACGAATGGAGTGCTGTGCTTTTTACAGATGATTCAAGATGCGCTCTTCGATCTCCAGACGGGCGTAAAAGGGTGTGGAGAAGAAGAAACGAAAGATATACAGCCTGTAATTTTTCCCAAAGCCAACCTTTCCAGCATGGTTCCTTAATGGTGGGGGCTGGGATTTCAATGGAGCTGTTGTACGTGGAGGGTCTTTGACGGCCATTTGCTATGTAGATGAGATTTTGGAACCTCATGTGTTGCCTATCCTCAACGAAATCGGCGATTGTTCTATTCTAATGCACGATAATGCACGCCCACATGTCACCCGCATAGTGCAGACGTTAATTCAACAGAACAATATTGAGGTTTTAGCCTGGCCAGCACCTTCCCCAGATTTGAACCCCATTGAGCATTTATGGGATAACCTCGGAAGACGAATAAGAGCGCATGGAACACTTCCTGATACACTGCAGGACCTTGAAAGGGCTCTTCGGGAGGAATGGGCTATCCTCCAGCAAAGGGACGTTTCCCGACTGGTGGAAAGTATGCCGAGGCATCTTCAAGAAGTAGTGAAGGCAAGAGAAGGAAACACGCGCCACTAAACGATGATGTAATTAACTTCTTTTAGAATAATAATGGTTCGTTTATAATCCTGGAAACATTGGAATCTAGAATCATTTCATTGAATTAAGGATTAAGGGTTATTGTCCTCTATATTAACATTCCTAATTGAAAGCAAACATAAAGATTACCTATTTATTCATTAAAAACAATAGACCAATACAAAGTAGAAATATCTTTAGATGAAAACATGAAAAAATATATATATATTTAAAGAATGGAATTTCCTTTACTGCACACTTACCGCATAGGTTGTTATATTTGGTAGATTGAACACCTCTGGTACATCTTTTACCTTCATACATCTTGTACGGTATTTCGCCTACGTAGTTACCACTTTCAGAAAACACATATTAAATAATTAATGATATTACATGAGATTAATTAAAATATGTGTAATTAGTTCAATATGGTAGATAACCGCTATGATAATTTTTATTATTAAAATAATTTTGTGATGGAGAAGTACTGCATCCATTTCTTATCTCACAAGAGGTAGTCTCCTAACTCGTCTGTAGCTAGTGGCTTCACTGCTTATTTGTTTGTTACCTTATCAAAGGGGGAAATAAAAACTTTCGATCAAAGATAAAATGTAAATAACCGGTTGCTGAACATTTTACCAATAACTAACTACTCATCAAGATAAACAGCACTAAAAGTAATATTGAATATTCATCCTCATTTCTCTGAAACCGATCGATCACTACTATTGTTTTGATTAATCACTTTCTTTGGTAGTAAAAAAAAACGAATGAAACTGTTGGCAACATTGCATTTAACTCATTTTATAACTAGTTATAGCCCATGTTGCTTTTAACTAATTTTCAAGTTTAATTTAAAAATGTTTATATAATAAAAGAATACTATATAAAATTTAAAAAATCATTTCACTTGGTGTTTTCGCCTCTTCTGTAAAAATATATATCATTAGTTTTAGAAATGATAAAGATGTCTGCGTCTGCTACTATGCATATATATATATATATGTGTGTGTGTGTGTGTTTATTGATTTCTTAATAGACCTACCCGAAATTTACAATGAACAAAAACACCCTGCCCGCCACTCAAAACATAACCTATAAATGTGCCCGCAGCTGAAAAAAGGTTAGGAACCTCTTGTATAGACGTTATATAGGATGGTGTCATAATGACTACCTAAATTAGTCGTAGAATAGAGGGGAAAAAAAGAGTGAAGAACATCAGGTAAAATGATGAAGTGGATAAAAGACTGAACGAACGGATCAGGAACGAATAAAACCTAAAAAGGAATGCAGATAAATTATAAAAGATCTCTAGGTTAGGAGAGCCATCTAAGCGTAAAGCTGCATATAAAAAAGATATAGATTTTTAATAATGAGTTACTATAACATAATGTAATCTCATAGCAAAAATAGATAATACAGATATTTAATCTTACGGTGGTTGATAGTTGCACACCAACATGGTCTGATATGGAGTTTTTGAGCTAGTACCATCTTCATAAAAAACAACTCCACAACCAATGTATTTCGTGTCTGCCCAAATCATCTGTCAAATTCAATAAAAAGAAAATTAAAATCAAACATGTTATTTATTTACAACTTTTATTTATCTTTATCGTGTAAAATTTGTGTTGCGTTTTTTTCTATTACTGTTAAAAATTAATTAGCAAGAATCATTTAAAACTCAAATAATTTCTCTTTGAAATATTTAAACACACCACGAACAATCTTTGTTACAATTCGACATTTATTTGACAAATATTTTACTTTTATGTATAAGAGTCGAAATAATATTACGATTGGGACTATATATAGTTTTAAAATATTGATATATCGATATTACTATCGACTAGGGATTTGAAATTCCGAATTCTGGTCTAAACGGGACGGGATGTTCCAATGCTGGAATTTGTTTCGGTCTTCGTTCCATCTCGTTTCATCCAACAACGTATAAAATGAGATAGAGAATAATGAAGCAGATATGAATAATATTTAAAACGACATAAGAAATCATCGAAAATGAAGATAAACAGGGAGAGGTATAGAAAAATTAATTTAAAAGATGGACATTCTAGGAACATCGAACAGAGAGTTCCAGTTTTCTGGCATCTTCTTAGTCTTCCATGCCAGATTAAAAAGATGCTGCAACATTTTCATACCTTAGGTCCCCAGTTTCTTCTCTCTGGTGGTATGCCATCATTTCCTGCTGACTTTTCCATCTTAAGTGGTTCTGGCTTCCAAACTTTCGTCCTTCCATAAAAGCAATCATCCTCTTTCAGGCCTTCATCCTGGATTCATAAATGTGTTTTCAGGTTGTGGTTCTACCTCTATCTTTGTGATGTCCTGTTCTAGAAGCTCACTAAAATTCTGGGTAGTGACAGGATTGTACCATTCTTGTTGTTTATAAACTTCAGCACGGGCTCTTCTTTCCTTTCCAAGAGAAGATCTTCTGGATGACCCTGAAGTTTTCTTCCAATTTCTCTCCAAATTTCCCTCAGAAATCTTATTTGGCTTAGGTGACCATTGAAATCATCCTGTGATCCAGGGCCCTTTCTTTTTTTTGTATTGTTTCTTTGTCATCATTTTACTTTTGTTAATTTTGTATTTTCTGTATATATGGTGTGAATGTGTACATTTATCACTAAAATAATTGTCCACGAGACAGAATATTATATATATATAAATAAATAAATAAAAATAAATTGTTTCTTTAACCTAGTCATCCCATCATAGTGATCTTTTATTTTTCTGCTTTATCCTGCTCTTGCTACAAACATTTCCTCCTGCTGTCGCTTGTGTAGATTTGAAGACTTTCCATGAAATTTCGAAACCATCGCTGTTCCACTCGTATTCTCCTCTACCCATCATTTCTTTTATTTCCTCCTGGTTTGGTAAGAACTGCATTGTTTGGACGATATGCGATGAAAATGATATGTAAATATAAATCTATATATAACCTTAAAATATTTTTTAAACATTTACTTTTAGTTAGGGAAATTCATTTAGTTTTGATGGAAACATTTGGTTTCCGTTGAATAATATTTTATTTTCTGAAATCATTATTTATAATTTTTTTAGTTACATTATTCTACAATTGTATATTAAATATTATTTTTCCTATATTTGTATAAACTTACTCTATTACAAAAACATTTTAGATTATCTCATAGTAGGTGAGTAATATTAACATGGAAAATCATTTGCATTAAATTGCATTAAATATGCGTAAAAATATGTTAAATCGATGACATAAAGTGTCACTTCCAGTATGCCGGTTTTGAAGAAAAAGTTTATTTAAAAACCCTGGCAGATACAAACCTTAAATACGAAATTTCAGTTTTGTAGAAATTTACAATTTTGAGTTAGACATTTCACACAAATTTCTTTTGTGAGATTTGGTTATTCTGACTCAAGATATCTCAAAACGTGTATTTCCTTTGAAAACTCGAATTCGAAAATGTTTACGATGGCAATACTTACACTTACTAAACAGAGTGTTTCAGGGTTAAGTGGCCAAACTGCAAAAATGAATTAAAGACCTCAAAACGAGAAAAAAATGATTACTGTGATTTAGTTGAACATATTCCACTACAACTGAGAAGGGACGTGCGGCTTCAATTAGACGGTTGTCCTGCTCATTACGGAACAATGGCTAAATGTTAATCATCCCAATCAATGGATTGGCCGTGCAGGACCAGTGGCTTGGCTTGCACGCTCTCCAGACATCACTGGGTTTTTTTGTTTGGGGTGATATTAAACAAAAATTCTATGCAAGTCTGGTCAATGACCTTAATTCCATACGAAAAAGGATAATTGAATCTTGTGAAACAATAACGAAATAAGTGCCGTTCTGCCACTGCTGCTGTTGAAGAAAGATGCAGAACCTGTCTTAATGCTCAAAGAAATAATTTTGAACAACATTGGATATGAATTTAATGTTTACGCTTAATTAATAAAGTATTTGGAACAAAAAAACAAGTTTTATTTACTTAATATAACGTAAATAATTCATAACAAAGAAAATCTTTAGGTGTGAATATCTCCTAAACAAATCGTTTGCGGACATACCTGCAGAGGTTGTTTTTTTTGTTTTGAGGTCTTTCATTCATATTTTCAGTTTTGCCACTTAACCCTGAAACACCCTGTTTATTTAATATATATGTAAGTGAAAATAAAATAACAAATAAATAAACTTGATTAAATATTGTTTATATACCTGAGTAAAGTGTCCTGTCAGTAGATAAGTTATAGAAACATCCGGTTTATAATTATTTATTTCGTCGTACCACATTTTAATTAAGTCTTTCACGTCACACCTCTTATTTTGAGATGTAGCAAACCAAGCAAGATTTTCTCCAGTGGCTTTAGCTTCATTTTCAATGTAACAGAGATGTAATTTTCAATATAGGTACAAAAACTTTAAAACAAAAACTATATTGATACTATAAACATAGAATGGTCTATAATGAATAATAGCTATTAATAGAAGTTAGATTATTGAGAAAATAATTTACATATTTCGATTGAAACGAAAAGTTTGATTTAAGGGTTATAGAGGCGCGAAAAAAGATTATTATCTTATTTTATTCCCAAAAATATATTTCATGGTATAATATGTAGAATACATTCTATGTTCTTATTTTCTGATCGAATCTCGAAAAAATAACAGATTATATGAATTTAATCTTACTTTCGATACACGTCATTCTATAGTTATATACACATATATATTTAGCATATAACTATAAAATGAGTACAATATTGAAATAATTAGTCCTGACCTATGGAGTAAAGAGGGTTAAAATATTTTTTTAAGGAGAAAAAAAGTTGAGATTTGTATTTAACATCTCAAAAAAACTTCAAATACGAATTTTCATATCAATCGAAAAATAAAAATTTTTTGCTCAAAACTTCCACCAAGCATTCGATTTATTCCAAAAAATCACAAAAGGTGAGATAACTACGAAATGGCTACACTTATTCATACGAAAATTTGCATGCATTTAGAAATATACACGAAATGACACAAACCAGAGATCCGTAAATAAATTAGGCTTGGAGATAAACCCCCCCCCTTAGCCCCCTCTCCTCCCAAAAATGCCAAAATATAACCATACTTTACAGAAAAAAATATTAAAAACTATCTCTTAACATAATCTTGTTCGTGTAAATACATTTAATAGGACTTCAACACCATTTCACATAAGTAATTAATTTCTTTCTTTTTTTTCTAATTAATTATCTTTATATATATATATATATATATATATATATATATATATGTGTGTGAAAAAAAAAAACCTTTGGGCTGAAACCCCCTCCCAAAATTAAATCCTGGATCCGCTAGAGGATGGGACCTTTTGCCCCACCCTTCCTATTCACCGGACCTAGCTCCATCCATTACAGAAATTACAAAATTCTAGTTTCAATCATTTCTATCACATTATGGCACCATTTTAAAATACCAATATCCCTGCGGAGTCTTTTTTTTTTTATTTACAGCTTTAAAAACAACCAATTTTTCAATTATCGAACATCACACTTCTCTGTTACCTCAGCAAATTAACCATACTTGCCAATCGTTGAATTTCAAGCAGTCCGTTAGCAATACCTTAGTAGTTATTGAAATATTTCTATATCTTATGTGCCTTAAGTTATACTTACGTCTTTCGAGATTGTGTGTCATAGTGCATTTATTTGCATAATCCTGGGCCACTTTGGCCAATTCTTCATCCCATTTCTGAAAAGAAAAATTTATTTTCGAATTAAATATAAGTATGTATATATATTCAGTGAGATACAATAAAAAATAAATAACTCCATATTTTTTTCGAAAGCTCTATAATTATTTTAATTTGAAATTCCAGATAAATTATTCGCTAACTTATAATCTCCTGCCTAACAGTATCCTTAAATAATACTGCGAGAGGTTACCGGCTAGTTCAACAATTACTAGACACGCGCTGTAAACTGCCAATCTATATAAATAAAACAAATGTTTTATCTGTACATTGAATAGAATCAACCCGTTTCATGATATCTTTCCGTTTCATACATTACAGATACTAAATCCACTTTTAAAGTTTTTTGTCTGTCTGTATGCCTGCATTGTCCAACGAAATTTCGTCAGGTATAAACTCAGCAATGGCTAATGGTAGACTTTTGACATTATATTTAGGTGTGCTTGACTTAAAACATAGGAATTAAATGAAAAGAATATATTGAGTAGAACCAAAGTTATGAATTCTTGAGTAATTTGTCGAGTTTAGGCAGTTGCTTACTTCGATTCTCATCCCAACCTACTCAACCGCGAGCCTCATTTAAAAGTGGTACTATTCAACTGATGGAAAAAAAAATTATCACAACTCAATGGGAAAAATCCGAAATCCCGAACAGCTATAACGCGTTGTCGCTTAAAACATGGGTAAAACACACTAATTTTTCAACTTCCCGTTCAATGTGTCATTCAACTTCCCAAGCCTAACAGATGTTGTCGCATACATTTTTAGTATTACCGGAAATCGGAAAACAAAAAAAATCCTCAAAATTAAAATTAACTCCCTTCCCCACTACACCCAATTTTATGAAATTAAATTTGTATCTCTCGCCCCTCCATAATACAAAATCCATTACAAAGATTCTCAAATTTTAACAATGGGTATATCAGTTAGTCAACAATAGAAGACTCATTTACTTGTCTATTATAAAGGCCTACTTGGACTTACAAATTAAGCTACGAGGCTCCACTAAACAACCGAATTCCTCTCATATCGAATCCTTGACCTTCTTCTTCTTCGAACTAAATGGTCACGTCCGGTGTTAAAATAAGAAAATTAATGATTCTCCTGAGATCCTCCAGTGCTTCGTAGAGTTTGGTTTCAAGCGATTCGGCTCAGACTAAATCTTTCTTCTAGCCTCATCAAGAAGAATGCGTGAAAACATGTCCTGTTTTCGAGATAAATCGTGATTCCTGCCGAACGCCTCTTAGATGTTATATTTGCCATTGGATACCTACCGTGTTTTGTTTTTTTAGGTTTCTGACATGATGAAAATCAATTGAAAAGGAAAATAAGGGAGAATTGCTCTATGATCACGTGGGTGTTTCGGATAACACAGACAGAATCTTTTGGATATTATTAATGAATAAAAACAAAAAATTCTGGTGCGCTCCACACACAACTTTCAATCACCTCTGCTTTGAATAGAAATTATTTTCTGTCAATGACGAGCAATTATAAAATTTTTAAAGTACACTTTTAACGGAGCTACAGCTTAAAGATTACCGCTAGCAAATCATTAAAACCATTATAATAACAAAAAATTTGTTATTTATTAACCCTATTAATTATATCAACGTTAGACAATAAAAACCTCTGTACTCCATTTGTTTTGTAAACCACGTAACTCCAGTCTCTGAGCTACTTATCTACGTATATGCCTAGAGAGATTTGAAAGTACATCTATATTACAGTATATAATATAGTATAAGTTCTCAGATAACTATGTCTCATTGGTTAACTATTAAACTGTAAGTGTATTTTTTAGTGGGAAAATTCCTACTGTCCCTTTAACAGTTGTGGTAAAATATAAAGATTTTGTGCGTTGGATGGATTATCTTGTTGCCACTACATTTTATATATGAATATACCTGTAGGGTTGATCTCACCTATACATCGAATGCATTAGGATGAAAGATACCTTGTGGGATTTCTCTTTGAATAAACTAGTTTTTTTTTATTACTGTAATTGTAATGATGGCATTCAATCACAATAACCTCTTGACTCCAATTAATTACTATAACGATATTTTATTAATTTTAAGCGAGTGTACATTTCCATTATTATTCTTATTCTTATGAAACTAAGAGTCTCATAAAAAAGTATGCTTTCTTTATTGCTGATGTCGATGGAAGACTGTTGCTTCCTATCCTTGAAGACTTGTGCATGTTTAAAGGGTGTATCTACTTTAGCTAAAAGTTCTTGAACATTAACTTCAAAATATAACGGAATTAGAAAAACGAACTCACAAGAACCCATATGTCGCTTCCTTCCTCTAGCTTAGTTCTTCCACCTGCCACCTTGTCTCTACATTCGTTATGGTAATCAAGTATGGTATTTATATCATGACAACTCAACTTGGATTTCTCCTCTGAAATGGATTAAAGTGATAATTAGTAAATGTAAACACTAACATAATAAAAATCAACACTGTACTCAGTAATCTAGCGTAGGTATATATACATTTATATCTATATATATATATACCGTTTATTTTGTTTCTCCTGACATCACCCTATATTTTATTGCTTCATAGCTACCGGAACATAATCGGTGACAAAACCCGGGACCTTTAAATATGGAAAGACCTAAGAACGAATAACCCATTCCCCCCCCCTTTTTACATAAGCCAGGCTGATTGTTTCGAGAGATGACGGCATTTTTCGGGCGGTAAGTCTGAATGTTTAATCATAATCCCCACAATTACTAAGAGAAACCATGACAGAAGCCAGGGCAAATAATCTCGAACATATGAAGGTATGCTCGGCGATGTCATAAGACCTAAAGAAGGCCAACTCCAACCTCGAAAGGTTCGCCGGGGAGACAGGTAAGTTAAATCATTTTCTTAAAGGCGATGACAGGCTAATATCGATCTTTTAGGAAAAAAACGAAGAAAAATGAATAGATTCACTGAAAGCGGCTCTAGTGTGCCGGGTAAAGTGGACTGTTTTGAACGTACTGCAGGTTGATAAAGAGACTCCATGAGCCGTTGTGAAAGAAAGATTTAAAGAAAGCATGCGAAATTAGGCGAAAATGATCTGGTTGTTTGACGCCTTTACAAGCAACCTTAAAAAAAAAGGAAATAAAACTTACGGAAGCTGGCGATGGACACCGGAAGAAGATATCTTCCAGATGTTTCGCGAAACGCTAAACAAGCGCCCAAGTCGAACGGGTACTATGCCGAAGTACTTTTTGCCAAGAGTGTTTCAGGGTCAAGTGGCCAAACTGAAAAAATGTGTAAGGACCTCAAAACAAGAAAAAACATCCTCTGAAGGCATGTCCTCAAACCTTTTGTTTAGGAGATATTCACACTTAAACATGTTCGTTGTTATGAATTATTTACGTTATATGAAATAAATAAAACCTATTTATTTGTTCTAACACTTTATTAATTAAATGTAAACATTAACATTCATATTAAATGTTTTTCAAAGTGATTTCCTTGAGCATTAAGATATGGTCGGTATATTTCTTCAACAGCAGCAGTGGCAGAACGGCACTGGATATCTGTTATTGTTTCACAAGATTCAATTATCCTTCTTCGTAAGGAATTAAGGTCATTGACCGGACTTGCTCAATCATGTCCCATATCCCAATCAATGGATTGGCCGAGCAAGACCAGTGGCTTGGCCTGCACGCTCTCCAGACCTGACACCACTGGATTTTTTGGGGGGGTTGACATTAAACAAAACGTCTATGCAAGTCCGGTCAATGACCTTAATTAATGCCGTTCGGCCAAGGAAATCACTTTGAACAACATTTAATATGAATGTGAATGTTTACATTTAATTAATAAAGTAGTCAGAACAAATAAATAGGTTTTATTCATTTCATATAACGAAATAATTCATAACATCGAAAATCTTTAGGTGTGAATATCTCCTAAACAAAAGGTTTACGGACATACCTTCAGAGGATTTTTTTTTTCTTGTTTTGAGTTCCTTCATTCATATTTTCAGTTTGGCCACTTAACCCTGAAACATTCTGTATAATATATTAAAGAAAAACTGAAAGTAGATTTACAAAATAAGAAATAGATTTTAGTCTTTTAAATGAAACTATTGTATTCAATTAAGCGATATTACAATTTAATAAAAGTAATATTATTACAGGATATATCGGTTTAGTAACAGATGATTTTTTATATGACAATATATCGTTCGAATAAATACAAAATACAAATAGTTTTTTCCTAATTATGCAAATATATTTATATTAACACAATACAATAACATAACTATAGATGGACAGAAATAAATGAATTAAAGCTGACTGCAGATAAAACTAAGGCTATTATCATCGGGTCCAGACATCTCATTAGCTCCCATCCTTACTTTCCTCTTCTTAACCTCAATAACCATCCCATCCATTTTTTCCCTACAGTCAAAAACCTAGGAGTAAAATTTGACCAGAACTTCTCCTGGAATAACCACATCTCACGGATTACCCGAAAATCCATAACTGCCCTTAAACAACTAAGATTCCATGATTGCATTTCTCTAAAAACCAGACAGCTCCTCGTAACCTCCCTTGTATTCCCCCACTTCGACTATGACTGTTTGGTGTATGGAGGGCTATCTGCCAGGCTAGAATGAGACTGAAGAAACTCATGAACTGTTTCATAAGATACATCTTCGGGATCCACAGGCGTTCACATGTTTCTCTCTGGTACACCGAGTAGAAGTGGCTTTATCCTACTTCCCGACGACAATTCCTCCTTGGTGTTTTGCTTTTCCAAGCCTTCAGAACCAAAAATCCTCCCTATATCCTGGAACTCCTTACTCTATGTTCTCCTATCCACTCTCTTAATACCAGGTCTCAACCTTACTAGACTTATATATCCCCTCCCATAAAACTTCTTCCTTCAGCAAATCCTTCGTCATTCGTGCTGCTTCCTTATGGAGCTCACTTCCTACCTCCATGCGTCAATCCTCGTCCACAAATTCCTTCAAACAACTCCTGTTCCACCACCTACTCCACATTCAAACCTCCCCTAACATGTAAAATTACTTGCATCTGTACACTGTTTAATTTCAATCTATTGCGTAATGTAAATAACAATTAACAGTAAATTAGTTTGTATTTTTATCATTATGTCAGACTAAGACCCATAAATTTGTAACTCTGTTATTATTCTTTGGGGACAGTAGTCCCAGAATAAAATTATTTTTTCATTCATTTCATTTCATATTCATTCATTCATTCAACTAAAATAAAAACGAATAATATATTTTTTATAAACACAAGAATAATGATATTAAAATTTTAATAACTTCTAAAGTGGGACGAAATCTTTTGAAATCATATTCGTAGTATACCTTACTAGAATTTTTAATTATTTTTTTCAATACAACTCATCCATGCATCGGTATAATTAGTCAAAATCTATCATAAGTCACACTATAATATAAAAACGCTTTTAGTGACCCCTTAAAACATTCTTTTTAATACAAGGTAGAATGCCAGCACAGCACCACTGTCGTGCGGGTTTTCAAATATTGCGCCCTGATCCCATCACCAATATAAGAAATTTTAAACTTTTATTTTATCTTTTAATCTGGTCATTAGCCGATCCAGGATTTAATTTGGGGGGAGGGCTTCAGCCCGAAAACTTTTTTTCATAAAAATAACGATAATTACATTAGAAAAACAGAAAGAAACTATCTACCTATATGAAATGGTGTTTAAGTGATTCCTTAAGTCCTTTTAAATGTAATTACACGAACAATAATACTTTAAGAGGTATTTTTTAATTTTTTTTCTCATAAAACATGGTTATATTTTACAATTTTGGGGGCTTCAGCCCGGAAGCTCAAAGTGTAAAGAGAATGTTTGCACACATTTAAAAGTCATTATAGAAATTTTGTATTTTGGTCATTCTCACAAATTTTGCCTGGCTTGTTCTGCTGTGCACCATTTTGGTAATGGCGAAAAAGGACTAGTACTGTATTAAGTATTCTGCTTAATATCAGTAATTTTGGCACCGCCTTGAGCAATGAAATAACCTATCATTTATATTGTATGTTAGTAATATAAACCTTCTTTACAATAATTTTGATTGATTAAATAAAAAACAATAAAAAAAATCAGTTTTTTCTTAATAACTTAATGATACCTATGAATCAACTTAATAAAAGGATTTCTTGTAATTTAAAGTTGATAGCTAACATCACAATTACTTACTATTAATATTACAATATGGCTGAGATGGTCTGAAGACATGAATTAGTAACAAAAGCTGAAATATTAAGGAAATCATTGACAATATTCTTAATAATTTTGATTATAAATCAATATTATTATAAAGTAATATCGTCATTAAATAATAAATCACATATGTCTTGGAGTCATATGCTGACAAATGCGCATCGTATAACATCTGTAATGATTTTTCCAGCAGTCACTCGATAATATCTAAAACAACTGACATGACACAAATACAGAGAAAAAGTTTTGGAACTTTATGGTGAGTTTAGGCATTTCACAAACTATGGAAAACCCGAATATTTAAATGGTTTTCTTTTCCTGCACTTGTGTTTTTGTATCTTGTTTTTGATGTTTTCCATCTATTGTTGATAGCAACCGAAATTTTAAAAAATGCCTAGCATTGAGCAAATGTGTAATAATTTTGTTTCTCATAGTTTGTGAAATGTCTAACCGCATCTTTTTTAATCGCTGGTGGGTGTATATAAACATAGAAGTTAACGTTTCCATGGAGACAAGCATAGAACATCAGACGTCGCAGAGTGGAACGAAACAACGAAACACTCCATTCTCTGTATGTGGGTTTTCCCCCCCAAATATTCTCTTGTAATAATTTTAATCGGGGGGCATTATACTAATTTTCATTATTAAATCACGTTTAGTTGTAGGAGGTGTTTTGATGAAATATTTATTTATAAAATTCTTTATATGTTCATTTTAATTTTACCTATTAATAGATTTAGTTATCATTTTAGTTAGATAACATATGTTTTTGTATACAGTATGGAAGGCTATACACATGTATTAGGTTATCATTAACGAAACTGTTTTTTTTTTTTAAATAAGTTTCTATTTATGTTTTACTAATTAACTTCAACGGGTTATGGGATTAGCAGTTTCTAATCCCGCTTTTATCAAATGAAAAAAATTTTTTTTTTTTCGTATTGAACATTAGTAACCAAGTATGAAAAAGCAACAGGGCAACTTGGAATTTCAAAGATTTCGATCCTTGTTAGGAATTTTCCAGGAGGATAGGATGTTGTAAATGGCAGTTTAACCTGTTCTACAGATCTTGCTGCAGAATTCTAATAGAAAGAGGTAACTTGGTATAACATTAAGTATGAAAAATTTAAAACTGCCGATACTAAAGCAATGCTTTTTTTATCTTCAAACATGTCTGATGAAGCTGTAACTAAAGTCATGAGATTCGATTCATCAAGGGACATATGGTTAGATCTTCATAGCCTTTTTGAAGAAACTGAGATGTTTCAGATATTAATATGATTCTGAAGATGACTTGGCTAATCATTTAATTTAAAAAAAATGTGGAATAGTTCGAATATAGAAATGGATGAAGGAGATCATATTAATCCCTTCCCGGATATTCCGGAATAAATTTTAAAATCCTGGATATCCTACTTTTGTGATGTGTAAATTAGAAAGGACAATTTATAACCAAACTAGTCAATTTTAGGTTCATGAGAGAGCTTTAAGAGGTAGTTTTGATGTTCAGTTATCCAAGGAAGAGGGAACTTTAGCTATTAATAAGAATAGGGAAAATCCGCCAAAGTCTACTCCTAAGAAGAATCCTCTTGTATGTCATTATTACAAAAGAAGGAAGGCCACACCATTATAATTTGTATTTAATGCAAAAGGGACGAACAACCAAAATATGATAATTTTTTATATTAACAATCAGATATTTTCATCTGATGTGACACTTTGAGCTGGTATGTCGATAACGGTGCCACTAATCATGTGTGACATAATAATGACTTATTTAATAATTCACAATCATTCAATAAATTGTACCAGATGATCACAGCAAATGGTGATTGTATTTGTTCCAGCGCTCCAGTATGTATCCAGCAGATGATTATGGTGATCAAAAAAAAAATAATAATAATAAATTTTTTATTGAGCAATTTTACAAATGCCTTTTGGCATATAGTGATCAAAGCTCTTGTAATTAATAAAATACCACTCCTTACCCTTGCTAATGTTTTGTACGTCCCACTAATGCAAAAAAAAAAAATAGTTTTGTGTATTATTAGCCCATGATAAAAATATTAACAGAAAATTTATCTCTACACCATCAACAATCAAAAAACAACTATCGATCAACAATAATGTTATTCTCACAGGAAGAGGTGCCAAGAAGGGGGTTTCATGAAGCAAGGTGAGCGATCAAAATTTATGAGGGGAGTACTTTTTAAGGGGGCACATTTTGACCGGGATTATTAATTTCCGAAGTGAAAATTAAAAGACAAGTGGAAGCATAGAACAGACCGCAGTATGCGTAATTGTACATAATCCACGAATATTTAAATTCTACTTACGTTTGCACTATTTTTAAGAAGAGAGGAATAAAATATCTTGGAAGGGATGAGGGAAGGTTTATGCGCCATCGGCTTTGGGTTGGATGGACACCCCTGCTCACAGGCCACCGACAATGCCATGAAGATGTAATAAAATTAAATGGATCTTAAATAACTGTAAAGTTAGTTCTAATTATTCTGATAGGATTGTATTGCAATAATACCACGATCGTATTGCTCATCAGAATTTATCAAACATCAAACATGTTTGTGGAGGCTGCATGAAGGAAAGTTTCAATGATTGAAGCTTGGAAAAGGAAAAACAGCTTCTATCTCTGAAGATATTATCCCTGCTGATGTATGTGGACCATTCGAACTTTTATGTTGGGAATATCGCTAGTATGTATTGTTTAAGGATGATTGCACCCGTTATCGCTTATTTATTTCGTTAAGGTAAAAAGAGAGAGAGAGAGAGAGAGAGAGAGAGAGAGAGAGAGAGAAGAGGATAATGGTCGAGACTGCCAGAGCCATGATCCATTCCCAGGATGATCTTCCTCAGTCATTATGAGCTCAACTTACAAACTTGCTTCTTATATTGTTAATAGACCAAACAAAACGGATGTATACGGTAAGATAATGTCTGCTTGATATGGTTTAACATAAAACCATCAATTAAACATATAAGAACAATGGGATCTGTTACGCCCACATTCCTAAACAATATAAGAAAAAAATTAATAGAAAATCTATTAAAAGGGTTTTAGTTGGATACGATTATGGTGGAAACGAAGAGAAAATACCAAGAAGAAGAAAAATACATGGAGCAAGGAAATGGCTGGCCACGTTGAAAGATTTTTAATTAAAAGCAATACTTGACAAAATAAATTGGCATAACTAGGACATTCTGATATTATACTCATTAATAATTTGAATTTAATGTACGAAAACGACATTACATTTCGGTTTCCTCCAATATTATACTGAGTCATCCCATGCCAAGTAATCCAGGACCCCTAACCCACCCCACTCAAATCTTAATGAAAACCTTATAATAAATCTCTTATAACTAAAAATTCTACAAATATTATTTCATGATCTGATAGAAAATTCCATGCTCTTTTCAGTGATATGTGATTATACTAAGATATACTAAGATTTGGAGAGAGATTTAAGCGAATTTCAATTTTATTTGTAATTGGTAAATTAAAATTTACTGTATTGTGTTTAATGTGTAATAAAACTCAAGATCCCACTAATATTATTTTTACATTTTGTAGATAATTTCATGCTGTTTTCACTAATATACAGTTATATTGTAGTATGTGGAGAGAGATTTTAGTTAGAGATAGTTTTAAATATTTTTATCACCATTTTGAAAATTTATGTTTTGATTTTTTTTTTTTTACACATAAAGAAAAATTATAATGCTAAAACTTATGATATCAACAGATTTTTAATTAAATTTATGGCAAATGAATAAATTTTTAAAGCTCTTGGTCAATGAATATTGGTTTTAAAAATGAAAACCAAACAAGTATATGCTGGTTTCGAATGCCCAAAATGTCTTCTCAACTTCAAGTATTTCAAAAGTTTAAAATCTCATAATTCTGAAACTAATCGTTAGAATTGGCTTAAATTTGTCACTTGTTCTTATAAGTATATTTACTTGATACTTACAAATTTTCTGGATGATTTGGCATGGAATGACCCAACTATATTTTATATACACTTGAATGTTTGCAGAGAATGTTGCAGATGAGGTTGGTGTTTGCAGAGATTGTTGACATTGTACCCCAATGGATTGATATTTTAAAATTAGTTCCTAAATGTTACATATCGATCTATTACGATTGGGATTCTAAACGTGGCCTCATTTCTTTAGAGAATTTTCTATGCATAAAAAAAAACACCAAGTCATCATCTCATTTCGATCTTAAAAGCACGGCTTTAATAAGAAAAATGTTCATTTATTTCACAGATTTATTTGTACATTGCTTAAAAATTATAATGATGATAGCCACATAACAAGAAAATAAATATTAATATTGCCGTCGGTTGAAGCTTAATAAAGCCAGAACATGGGATACGATATTTTCCATCGGCGTGGTCTTCGTTGTGGGCTGCAAGAACAATAACGATTAATTTAAAAAAAATATATAAAGAGATAAAAAAATAAATTATAATATTTTTCTTAATATATGTAATATCATCATTATTAACAATAGCTTCGATGAAATAATAAATATTAATCAATTTAAGGATACATTGAAATAGTTTAAATATCAAGACGAATGAAAAAAAATTCATTTTACGTAATCGTATATCTTAGTAATTTATTGTTGTTTAAAAATTTTAGAAAAGCAATTACATTATTTTAAAACTTTTTTCTTTTCTTATTTTTAATTATATCGGACAACAGTAAAGACTAATTTGCCCGTTAAGTATTTAATTTCATTAATGCAATAAATAATAATTTATAGTAAAAGGCAAATAGATATTCATTAATAGGAAACATTAGTCTATACTAAAAATAAGTTGTTTTTTACTTAATTTTTTTTTTCTGCTTATCCTGTACAAAATTCATTCTCATAATTGTCCATAGAACTTTTACTCTATAGATATATCACATATCTAATAACAATTCAAAAATACTTATTTTGAACCCAACTATATTCTTTTCAAAAAATGTGAAATTTAATTTAATACCTTATAAAATGACAAAATAATTTTATGTATATACGAAAATATTTTTTTAATTTATTATTTAAAAAATGATCACGGTTTTATGAACGCATCTTATTGTTTTGTTTTTTAAATGTAAAATCATTGTTATGTCGAGCGAAATGGAAATGGAAACCTCTCAAACAAGTTTTTTTCTAAGACTCTTATAAAATATAAGCAATTAAAACTACATAGTTCTTCTAAAATCGATTGGCCTCAGCCTTGGTAATTCATTCATTAAATAATTAATGATTATTTATTAATTATATCAATTAATATATTAATATTGTATTACACACTGCCGGACTTCAGATGGGGCAATCGGGACGATTTATCTGGGGTGCTTTCCACTTGTTAGAAATTTTTAAAAAATACAAAATGTATTAAAAACATTTATTTTTTATATTTAATTAATAGCCAATTAATTAAGCGAGTGTAAAAGAGAAATATTGAATGAAGTTCAAAGAAAGAAAATAAATTAATTAAAGCATAAGAAATAAGTTATTTTTTTTTAGGAGGAAGGGGGGATGACGTCATTGTCCGAGGGCGCCGAATGTCTAAGGCCGGCACTGATATTGCATACTATACAGTATAATAATAACATTACCTTATTTATCTATTATAATATTCTGCAATGTGGGGTCAGAATAACACTGGTGTAAGAAACGCGAAAACATTATATAAAAAAATAATTATAATATTATTAATTATTAAGTAAACCACTTTTTTTCTCAAAGAAAAGTTTAGTGTGTTTTACGATGTACTTTAATTATCTTGAAAATAAGAATTTAATTATCTTGAATATAAGGATTTATTTATCTTGAAAAGTTTTTGAGCAATTCCTTCTTATTAAAAAAAAAAAAAAAAAATACGTGACCCCCTTAAAAAAACACAAAATTGATCTTAAATCCTTTTCCGTTCAGAATCGATCCATTCATCAAATGGTCTTTTTTGTTGTAAATTTAGCCTAGAATCATGCCTTACAGTCTGTCTACTAAGAACTTAATTACCCTGTTTAGTATCGAATATTTTAAACATTATACGTAAAACTCACTTTGATCAGACCCAAGGAATTATTATATTCTTAGGATTAAGAAAATCAAAATATACACTTTTTAAATACAGAATTAATTCATTTTCAGGATACGTAGATCAATTCCTTAGTGTTACTTATTTATTAATTTATTTTATAGGATGGAGTGTGATTTGCATACAACACTTACCGCATAGGCTGGTGTATACGATAGATTTAAAACCTATCGCGCATCTTATACCTTCATATATCTTGTAGGGTTTTTCGCCGCGGAAGTTACCACTTTCAGGATAACACACATTAAATAATTAATGATATTATATGTGAATAATTTAAATAATAAAAATAAATGTTATTATGTTCAATATGGCAGATAGCTGCAATGATAATTATTATTATTTGTGATGAATAGTATTCACATCTTATCTGTAACTAGTCACTGCTTACTTTTCTGTTGTACCTTCCCAAAGGGGAAAACAAAAACTTTCAATCAAAGATAATATCTAACTAACCGAGAGCTGATTTTTACTAATAACTAAAAGCTCATTAAGATAAGTTTACTAAATAAAATTTTGAATATTCTCTCTCATCTCTCTAAACCCAATCTACGTTTTTAGAAAAAGGTCCCTAAAAACTCCAAACCAGAGAGGAATATGGAGATAATGAAAACATACATACATAAAAGAAAAATATTAACATAGTAAAGAAGTATATAAGTGATGTAGGATGGTGTCAGAAAAATTAACGAAATTAGTGGTAGAACAGGAAAGAAAACGATCAAGAGCATTAGGTAAAAGATGAAGTGGATGAAATACTGGAAGACTTCTAGGTTACGAAAGCCATCCATATGTAAAGTTGCAAATAAATTAAATATAGATTTTCAATTATGAGTTACAATAACATAATGTAATCTTATATAGAAAAAATAGATAATGCAGATTTTTAATCTTACGGTGGTTTATAGATGCACATGAGCATGGTCTGATATGGTTGTGGGGATTCTGAACCATCCTTGTAATAAGCAAGTCCACATCCAATATATTTAGAGGTAGCCCAAATCATCTGCGAAATTCAGCAAAAAAAAAATATTAAAAATCAAACAGGTCGGAATATTTCTTTTCTAAGCTATGAGTTGGCATTAATCGATAGTAACTATCTAACCTAAATTTTATTTCTGTTTATCCTGTAAATTTTATGTTGCGTTTTTTTTACTTTTAAAAATTAATTAACAAGAATCATTTAAAAATCAATTAAATCTTCTTTGAAGTATATTAACACAGCACGAACATAATTTGTTACGATTTGACATTTATTTCTTCACTTTTTCTTTATTGTATTATTCTTGTATACTTTTTTGACTTGTTTTAAGGTCTAAAAAGTTCTCATTTTTCTATATTTTTACATTTTCAGGAGGTTTATGTTTTTTTCAATAGTTTCTGATATTTTATTATTTTCATCTTCTAATTAGGCGATGGGGCTCACCTTTTTTTTTTTTTTTTGTAATAGACTTAAACTACAATTAAAACTAAATTTATTTGCCATACATCGCTTGCCATCATTAAGGTGGTATAGAAGGTGCAATTTGTCTAAACAAACAACTTGGTACATTTTTTGTTGATAGGTAAAATTTGGCATTCCTCTGTCATAAAATCATTTTATTTTAGTATTTCGTCAAGCCTTGATGCCTTCAATCTTTGCAATGACGTTCCTTTCTATTATTTTCCGCATATTCCATTTTAAACCGATTCCAGGTGTTATTCTGTCGGACTATGTAATTAATGAGAACTATGAGCTGCCATATAATCTATTGATCACGAGTGTAAATAACCTAGATTGTTCTCTAGAACGACGTATGATTGTTTTATTGATCAATATTTTTAGACGCATCAAAAGGTTTGTAGAACATGAAAGATGAGTTAGTAAGTTTTTTGTCTGACGTTTTCCATTTATTTTACTTTTTTGTGTGGCAGATCTGGTCAAATTCCCGATTTTAACGGATCTCTATTTTTCAGAGCCTCCTGTAGCGGACAAACACATTTTCAGCCTTTGGTCTGTCTGTGTGTCTGTGCCAAGATTATCTCGGGAATTAGTCAATCGATTTCGTTGCGCAATAGCGGATGCGTAAAGAGAAAAAATGGCTCTAACGATTATGATGAAACTTCCCTGTAATTTTCTAATAAATGTTCTTCCATTTTTCGTACGTGTACATAATTCCCGAAAAAATTCAAGAAAGTTATACAGAAAAGAAAAATGTTTTTGGGCTCCAATTCCTTTGTCCACTCTATTATCACAATATCTCGACATTCTGACCCTTACACTCCATTTCACAGATCTCTCTCTTTCCAATACCCCTTTATTACTCGCTCCACGAATTTCTGGAATTTCCTCCCTTTAAAAATCCGGCCTGCTCCCTCCTTATCCACCTTTAAAACCATCTTATTCCAATTCATATTTAAAAATCAGTTAGAAAACCGCTAAGTACGTGTTGTTTCAATGCCTTGGTTTAAAAATCAATGTTTTATGTATGTATATTGTAGTAGACAGCCCCCTGTATTTACTCTTTTAGTTTACATTGTGTGAGGGAATGAGAAGGAATATATAGGAATGTGAGGTTGCACGATGAATTGTACTGTGGACAAATTATTCATTGAAAAGTCTCATATCGATAAATAATCGATGAAGATGGAAGAAGGTTGGAGGTACCGAAAGGACCCAGGAGGTAGCAAAAGCTGGAGAGAAGAGAAGGCATTCTAGGCCGGGACAGGTAGAATTTTTCTCCTAGTATTGAAAATATACATAAATTGGATTAATATAAAGAAAATACCAAGAGTTTTTTTTCCATTTAGATTCGTTATTCGTAAAAGAATTATATTATTTGCATTAAAACATAAATAAACTTTATCAAATATTGTTAAATTACCTGAGTAAAGTGTCCTGTTCTTTTAATATTTGATAGATCGAGGTAATTATAATATTGTATTTCATCATACCACTGTGCAATTAATTCTTTCACGCTAGCCACGTTGTTTTTATAAGAAGCCTTCCAAGCGATGTTTTCGCCAGTGCCTTCCTCTTCATTTCCAATATAACAGAGATAAAATAGACGTAAGTACAAATAATTTATATTTACAATGGGATTCTATAGTCAATGGGTCACGGATTTCAACAAAATTTGTCACCGTGATACAACATCGAAAAATATTTGGCACATTTACTCAATACCTGTGTTCATTCCAATGATCCCTAGGAGCCGAGAAAAAAAAATTATATAATTTCAAACAAAATTAATGTCTGAATTTTCTTCCCACGATTTTTGGGTTATTATTTTTCCCAATTTTCTAGTTATCAGTCCAATATAATATTAACACAAAATCGGTCTAGTATCTAGATAAAATATTTTTTTTTGAGAAAAATAAAGTTTATATCTGTTTTTCGCCTCTCAAAAAACCCTTAATTAAAAATTTTTATAGTAATCTAAAAATCAAAATTTTCTGCATGATATTTTTGCCTAAGCTGAACTCGAAATTTAAGTGACAATCACAAAAAAATGAGATCACTTTAAAACGGTTCCAACGATCCACTCAAAAATCATTAGGGCTATATGCTACACGAAATGGTACAAAACTGACCTCTGTTAATTTAAATTAAATTAAATTTCCTAACTAAATGTAAACTTTTAAAATTATTTTTATGTTTGAAAAAAAAAAAGTATATAAAATCCACCAAATCAAGGCAATTATATTATTTTAAAAACTATTTCATTGTACTTGTGTGAAAGAAGAAGTGAAATATAAAAACATTTCATGGATGTTTAAAACGTATGTTTATTACCTTAAATACATTTACTGAAGTTAAATAACTTTAGATCTCATGTTATATTTAAATAATTAGGTAAACATCGTCGATTTATTCCAACAAACATTTCCCTATGTGTAATCACAATATTATCCACTTATAATTAGTCTGACGACTTTCGACATTTCGATGTTGTAATTAACTGTCAATTAAAAGTAATTAACTGTATTTTGGTAAATGTTCCAAGGATAAAAAATAAGAATTTAAATACATGTTAAAAGTGATAGAGATTTAATAACTATAATTTTTATTATTATTACTGGAAAAAAAATTTCACAGCTGCTAAAGTAACTCGTGAAATTATTAAATATGAAGGAAGGGAAAGGTGTCCTTGATCAGCGCACTGTGCGGCGTTAGTTTGAAAAAAATAGCAATGGAGAAACGACGTTGGAAGAAGGATTCCAGATGACCATTAATGGATATTGATGAGATTCTGCAGGAAGCAGTTGAGTCAAATCCTTCCACAAGTACTCGTGAACTTGCCAAGGAGTGTAGTGTGTCGAAAGATACTGTAAGTCTTCATCTAATCTCCATGGGGAAGGTGAAAAAGAGCAGTAGATTGGTCTCTCACGAACTTACTCTTCAGCAATCAGCTAAGAGATTAGAAATTTGTGAAAACTTATTGAAAACCCTTTTCTGAAAATCTCCTGCCTCATCGACCATATAGTCCAGACCTCGCACCATCGGATTATTACTTATTTAGATCCGTTGAAATTGAGGTCCAAGAGTTCTTTGACAGCCATCCCAAAGAATGGTACCAGCGTGCTATTGAGAAATTGTCTAGCACATGGCTAATGACGATAGATAACACTAGACTATACTTTATGTATTAATTGTATTTTATGTCAAAGAAATAATAATACAAATATTTGGTTAAAAAATGGTAAACTTTTTTTATACACCCTATTAATTCAGAATTTATTATCATTTAAAATATGACATTGTCATAATCCGTAAAGCTATCGATTTACTTTTTGTTTCATTATATTTAGAATAGCAAAATACAAAAGGAATGACACTGATTTGAGTTTTAAAGTCAAATGCCTGAGATAGGCCAAGCATTTTCCGAAAATAAGGTGTTTTGCATCCCACCGCAACCGTTATTCTTGATACAGTACTTCCTAACAATGTACCTAACCCAAATTCTTTCATCGGTTGAAGTTGTACAGGTGTTTTTTTTGTTTTTTAATATGCTTTATATATTTTGTGACAAGCCCGTTTAGGATAACATATAATAATTATGTAAAAAAATAAATAAATAAACGATTATAAGTTAGCTTGTTTTTTTTCCTTTGAATCGAGTGCCTTAAGTTAGACTTACGTTTTCCAGCGTCGTGCTTGTAAATGCATTTATTAGCATATTCCTGTGCCTCGTTAGCTAAATTTTCATCCCATTGCTGAAAAAAAAAATTGTTTTTCGAATTAAACAATAAAAAAAATTCAAAAGAAACAAACACAATCACAAATAATACGTTATATTTTACAATCTGTACACAAAAAATTAGTTTAAATTTTAGTTAGTTTAGTAACTACTTTCAAGTATATAGAGGAAGAAATGTTTTTAAAAAATATACAGGATGTCCCATAAGTATAGGGAAATAGTTTAAATGTTGGTAGTAGACATCAAGATCTACGAAAAATTTCAAATAAACAATTGCCCAATTTCTAACAGAAAAATGAGAAATTAATTTTTTTTGTTGAATAGGAAGCGATGACTTAAAAAATATTAGATTTAACTAATTACACATTGCGTCGTAGTAAACTAAACAAAAATGTTTTTCTTGCTATTCAACAAAAAACGTTACTTGTTTAAAAAACACAACTCTTAAATATCCTTGGGCATTGGGAAATCGGGCAATTGTTTATATAAAATCTTTTGTTGATCTTAATTTCTACTATTATCCTTTTAAATATTTCACTCTACTACTACTTTCGAGAAACCCCGTATATATGTAAAAAAAAAAACTATGTTCATGAAATTAATAATAAAAAAAATAAAAAAACCTTCAGAAATCATTAAATATCACTTCATTGAAAAAATCTGTCAATCCTTTGCATTAATTATGCCAGATGACTAGAAATATAAGACAGTGAAGTGATACTAGACTAGGAAAGACATAATAAAATGTAACAGTTCTTTTTAAAAAAAAAAAATATTTCTAACAAGCTTTATATTTTTACTTTCACTTACGTATATATGAAATACATAGTAAGTGTAAGTATTGCGATCGTGAAAATTTTCGAATCTCAGTTTTCAACGGAAATACGTGTTTTGAGGTCCCCTGAGTCCAAATAACCAATTGTCCCAAAATGGTCTGTGTGTGTTAACAGTCTAGCTCATAAACGAAAAGTAGTACGAAACTGATATCAAGTATTTAAGGTTTGTATATGGGCCGGATGTGACAGCAACTTTTTCGTTAAAATCGGCTAACCGGCAGTGACACTTTATATGAACGCTGAAACACATTTTTACAACTTTCTCGAAAACGGCTCTAACGATTTTGATTAAACTCGGTGTATCATCGTATAATTAAGTGGTCTTTAATATCATTTAGTCCTTATCCCCGTTGATGTCACTTTACAGGGCTTAAATGCCCAATGTTCATATGCGTCTTCCTCTAATGTACCTTTAATATGGTTTATTTTAAATAATCAATTATCTCTCATTATTAAAAGTTATGATAAAATGCTAAATATAACTTTTGGATGAATTTGATGATTGAATAAAGGAGAAAAAAATAAAAATGCTTATCCAGGTCGAAAATGAATCTCTGGAAATACTAGTCCGAAGATATACGTATAATATATCGTTGGAAAGCGGAGAATTTTAGAAAAAAACAATATCGAATAGAGATCGTTGTAAACGGAAACGGAGATTGGCAAAAAAAATTATAAATAATATTTTTTGAAGACTAATAATATTTAACGTAAATCACATGTTTTCAAGGAAATTAAATGAAATTTACTAACTAAATGCAACCTTTTAAAATATTTTTAAGATTGAAAGAAATATTTAAAATCCACCTAATAAATTCGATGATATTGTTTAAATAACTATTTCATTGTACTTGTGTGAAAGAAGAAGTAAAATATAAAATCATTTCATGCATATGTTTATAGCCTTAAATATATTTACTGTAGTTTAATAATTTTATTACAATCCATAATCAATTGATCGTACAATCCATAATCAACCGGTGATATATTAAATATGACTTTGGTTATTTTAACGGTATTTATGATTTGTTAGCTGTAATTTTTTAGCTACAGCTCAGTTAAAAATGCAATTCAAAAATTTTATAATAGCCTGATATGCCCATAAATAATTTCTATGCAAAGTTGAGCGATAAGTGAAAGTTGTGTGTTGCCCTCATCAGATATTTTTATTTACATTTCGTTAGTAGAGTTTAGTAATAAGTATGTTGGCTAAGGTTTGTATGATTAAAAATATATTTTTTTAACTTTTAAAATTTGGATTTTTATCGTAAGCATAGATGTGGTGCGCACCCAGGCAATTATGGACACCCTCTCTTCAGAAAAGAATAAACCGGACAAGATTATTTTTGCTCGTAAAGTATTTGAGAAATAAGGTTTCAAATTAAAAATATTAAAATTAAATTTAAAATGATCTGTTTCCTCTTTGATAACTTTGGTCGTTTTAAACATCAATTAACCAAACTATGTGAGATTGTTTAGAATCATTCTTAAAAACTGTACAAGTAAAAGTAGTGTAACTCTATTTTGATTTGGACCTCTTCAAAAGCTGTTAAAGGTTCGCCGGGATTCGTAGTGTCAAATGCAGGGTTATTGAAATTGGATTAAAAAAATAAATTAATATATCATCACATAATTACCTATGGGAGCTATTCACAATATTTTATTAACTTAATGATATTTGCTAATGTGAAATATAAAATAAACCATTTGTTATGTTATAGATTATAAATTAATAATGTAAATTTAAGTTGTTGTCATAAATTGTTATTAGCCATACAACCCCCTTCTGGGTACTCTTGCTTCTTGAAGTCAAATAATTCCTATTACAATATTATATCATAATTTAATTGTTTTGTAATTATTGATTTTATGTGAGATATATGAAAATTGATTGTACATTCTCGTTATCCTTATGCAACTGTCAAAGACAAACGCCTTCCATCTATAATTCTGATGTGGATGGAAAATGGTGGCTTCCTGGTCTTTGAATCTTGCGCATGTTTAAAGACGCTATTAAGATGTATGAACATCCAGAGTAAAGCATTTTAATTAATTTATCTTTGAGGTACTTTAGCCAAGGGTACTTAGATGTAAAACATTAACTTCAAAACATAAAGAAATTATAAAGAATGAACTCACAAGAACCCACATATCTCTTGCTTCTGCCAGATTAGTTTTTCCCCCTGCCACCAGATCTCTATGTTTGTTATGTAAATCAAGAATGGTAGTTTTATCATTACAACTCAACATGGATTTCGCCTCTGAAATGGATTAAAGTAATAATTGGTAAATGTGAACACGAAAATAATGTAAATCAAAAGTATACTCAGTAATCTAGCATAGATTTTTACCTCCCGCATAAGCAATCTTTTCCCCCTTACAAAATATCTTTATTAGTATTAACATTTATTACTGTTATAGTATTATTATAACATCATAAAGATATATGAAAAAATATATAAATTTATTACAGCCAAGAAAACGAATTAAAGAAGAGTTTTTCTCCATAGTTTTTTTTTAATTCATGATCTTTACAACTATATTAAAAAAATACATCTAGTAAATGTGCATTCAGGAATATAATAACATGAAAACGCTTGTTGAGAAACTACCCACTGGAAGCAATCTAAAAATAAATTTACATAAGATTACGAGGCCACCTTCTTTTCAGATGCCTCGGAGATTTATCAGAGATCGAGGAGGAAGCAAGGTTTGAAACGAGAGGGTTTGGATGGCTCTGAAATTTGTTACGGAAGGTTAGGTATCTAGATTAGACAACACTGGAAACATATGGAACTCTCCATAGTTTAAACTCTTTTGAACTAAAAAATAAAAGTTTATTTTGAAAACACGTTTTGAATTCTAAATTTTAGTCCACATCAGCAGTAAATATGTTGCACGATTTGTTCTCAGTTTGTCTACGTAGACATGTCTATAGACCAATCTCCATCTACAGGCATGTTACAGTTGTTTTCCAACGTTTTACAGTTCTTTTGAAAACTTTTTGTCTAAAGAGGAAGTTTTAAAACTAATTGAAGTTTACCATGGCGTCTTCCAGTTTTATTTTTTTTAACAATGCATTACCGAACCTAGACCCTTCTGCAAGCACTTTGCGCATCCACCAAAGTTTACGTTTTCGAGTTCTTTCACTTGTAAATAGCACTAAGCAGGAACTCATTCCGCACAAAAATATGTCATCTATGGTGGGCTGCAAATGTGAGATTGGGAAATTCACATTGTAGTGTAGACGTTAGACGAGACAAAGAACGATTTCTTTAAACGATCTATAGACCTTGAGAACCTCTCTAGACGAGCTATGGACAAATCGGGCAACAAAGTCTACTAGTGTGTACTAAACTTAATATTAACGAATTATTTTCTAATAATTATTGTTACTTTAAGCAATTTTATTATTAATCCAATATTATTTCAAAACTACTGACTGTTGTAGAATGATAACATTTTCATCACGTGATCACAGAAGAAAAATCATGTGATTATGATATCCCCACCATAGGTAAGATTTAATTTCCTGAAGGCACTGAAATTATTTTCGTGATTTAAAAAGCTTTGTAAATTTGCATAAGACCATCTAGTTAAATGTGTAAAATCGGCATTTTTCAATATGTAGATATGTATGTAGCTAAAAAATAATTTTGTTTATAATAATTGGCTGCCACGTCACCTTTAAGACATGTTTTAAGGTATTGACATTTTTTAAATGTAATTAAGTCTTTCATTTTGGCCATCAAACTATTAACTAAAGAAATAAATTCTCAGAAATGTTCCATGAACCCCGAAAGGTATATATGTATACAAAATTTAGGTATTAGTCAATTAAAAATATGATAAAGAATAACATACAAAAAAATACGTTATTTATTTTATTATTTTAAAAGCAGGTAAAAAGATAAAAAGATAAAAATAATTTAAATCATTTCATTCATATTAAATTAATAATTTCTACAGCATTTATTTACAATGTTTTTTGGCAAAGCATCCCATGCAATAATGTGGATTTTGTGAAAAAATATCACAATATTAGTAATTTTGTTTTTATTATTTCCTGTTTTTTTCTATTTTGCAAGTGCAATGAGTGGTAGTTTGATTATTTGGGAGTTACCTTGGATCATTCCATCCCCATCATTTATAGGAATGATCAATAAAAAAAAGGAAAATTTCCCTAGCTGCATCTACTAAATCATTAACGTTACTTTTTTCATGTAGTTTTCAATATTGTCTTGAACTTTTCCTCTAAAGATATTAATCGATCAATACTCGGTTAAAAACTTTCTAGATTTTTAGATTCATTATAAATGCTTTGGACCAAAGCGAATATGTCTTTCCGATTACTTCTTGATAATTGTGTCCGCTGCTTTACAGAAAGATATTTCATTATAATTAGTCAGCTACAAAAAAAGATTACTCTTTATATAATCTATTACTTAGCTTTAGCACTAGTAACCCGGTTGAGACAATAGCGTAGGGATCTCCTGGAGTCCGATTTTTTCCTCTATAGTTGGAGGGAAAAGTCTGTCTCGGAGTTCTCTCTCCTGCTTGTAAATAGTGTACAAAGGTATCTTTGAGTTTTTTTTTTTTAATTATTTGTTTTTGTTTTTTGTTTCATTTATCGTTATATTATTTTTATTTATCACATATACTTATAGATTATTATTTAGTTGTTATTTTGCTTCGGTATATTTTATCTTTTCTTTATATACAGTCTAAATGTAGTCTTACCCCTCTAAAATTATTGTCCAAGTGACAGAATATATTATCCAGTTTTTTTTTAATCATGCATAGTAGCCTATGCAGTAGGAATTTGTTTGCAAAAGTTTACATACACCATGAGAATTCGCATATTATATAAATCTTCAAAAATTTTCGCATTTAAATCAAAAATAAATTTCTCATATTAAATAAATTTTTAAAAAATCTATATGAATTGAATTGAAAACTATATGAATTAATATTAGGTAACAAAGTACTATTAAAACATATACACTTAAAAATATTTTCCTAGTCTAATGTAAACATAGTTGCAACATATAATTTAAATTAATATCAAAATTACTTTGAAAACAATACAGGTGACAAAAACATATGTATTTATTATGCTGATTAATTGCTGATATATTAAAAACATCAATGTAACAAAAATTAAATTAGTTTAAATTATCCATAAAACATATGTTCATATGAAAGTAAACATATTTCTGTGACATACGGTATTTATTAAAAATAAGAGTAAAAGATATGTACTTACACTACAATTTAAAAAAAAATCCTTTAATTTACACTTATATATAAACAGAATATTTTCATGTATATATGAAATGAACAAGAAGACTAAAAAAAAAAAAAAAGACAAAATAACTTATCCGACCATACATCAAATTTACACAAACTCATTCTAGCAGCAGATATAATCAACTATTATTTTTCGGCTTACTATTGTTGCAAATAATTTCTTTTATAATAGAAAAATAAATTTAATCCTGGGACAAAGTCCCCTCAGAACAACAACGATGAAAAAAAAAAAAATATCTGGCCAAAAACTAACTTAATAAAAATTTTAAATATATACATTAATTTAAATAACAGTATGTAAACAACTAAACAAATAGAAATAAAATCTTTTCAATAGTATTTGTTGTTGTAACGTGAGAAAAGAAAAAAAAAATATATATATATATATACATAGAAATAAAAAACAAGATCTGGAGAAAAGAAAAAATAACAAATGTAAGAAAAGAAAAACCTTTTTTTTTTGTTAACATCAACAATAGACTAAGTTAAAAACTAACATAATAGAAATTCTAACAGTATATACAGTAATTTAAAATAATCTGTGAATACTAAAAAAATAAAATCTTCTCGAGATTAATTATAATTGTAATGGGAATAAAAAATATATGCTAAAAGAAAAAGCAAAACCTGGAAAAAAGGCAAATCAGCAAAAGTAAGTGAAGAAAAAGCATTGATTTCAGATGTTTAAACATAAACAGAGGCTAACCTAATAACAAACTAACAATAAAAATTATAGCATATTTACAGTAATTTAAATCATAATATGTAAACAACTAAAAAAAATCTCCTTTAGCATAATTATAGTTGTAATTGGAGAAAATAAAATAAAAATACATACATATACTCAAAACTTATATATGTCAGATGTAAAAACTTAAAATGTAACTATGCACTACTATTTCCTTCTAATAAAATTCATCTGTTTCAGCTGTAAGGAAGTATAGAAAAAGGAGGCATTTGAATGATGACAGAGAAGAGGCATGACGTATGTTAGATGGTAAGGAATTCGAGAAGTTTACGAAGCGAGCTAAGGATGATTGTTCGTAGGATTTAGTTCTGTAGGAGGAAATATAGAGGTCAGAGACACGGGATCTTGTTTTCTGAGATTGGACTGAGGGTTTGAGCTGAAGGAGAGAATAGATACAGGAAGGGTTGATCGTTTCCTAGGAAGTATTAAGGCGAAGGAGGTAGGAAGGCGAATCCGATGTCAAGAAGATATGATATGTCCGAAAATCCAAGAACAGACCCAGAAGAATATGTTCGAAAATGCAAGAATATCAAAGCAACTAAAAATAATTATATATATATATATATATATATATATGTGTGTATATATATATATATATATAATATAATATATATATTAGATAATAATATATATATTAGAGTCAATAAAAAAAGTAATGTCTCACTGGTATGACATTGTCGCTACGAGGGTTTTATCTTAAGAGGTCCCCTTCGTGCACTTCTCAAGCAATTTTTTTTTAGAGATTCAAAATCGTAATTGTTCACGATACAACTGCTACAAACGAATTCCGAAATGCGAGAACGAAAAACAGTTGTCTAGTGAAAATCACCTGTTTAATAAATAACGGTAACCATGGTCTGGACTTACGGTTGCCAAGTTACAATGCAATGTACTCATAATAAAATATTTAAAACGTATAATAAATACAATTATAATTGAGGAGCAATAGATATCATCAATATCTAATATTGCGGATATAAATTTAACCGTCAAACTTTTGAAAATATTTATTAAATTTTACTTTTAAAACCCTTTGGAACCACTTTAAAAAAGGACGATAAAGTACTTGAAAGTCGAAAGAATATGTTTCTATACATAAATAAATTGAAGTTTTGTCTTATTCTTCTCACATTGCGCCATTTTGGAGTGGACAAAAAGGAGAAGTACTGAGAAGTTGTGCTTACTAAGAGTAATTTTATCATCGCGATGAGCACTGAAATAACCTATCATTTATATTCACTGTAAATTATAAATTAAAACTTTTGATCGGTGAAATCAACTACAATAAAAAATCAATTTTCTCTTCATATCTTATTGATACATATAAATCAACTTAATCAAAGAATTTTTTGTATTTTAAAGTTGACAGCTAACATCACAATTACTTACCATTTATTTTACAAGTTGGCTCAGATGTTCTGAAGACACGCATAAGTAACAAAAACTGGAATATAAAGTAAGTCATTGATTTTTACTAATTTGCTTATGTATCCATATAATTATACGATAATATCATAATTAAATAATATATCGCATATGTTTTGATGTCATATGCTAACAAACGCGCATCGTATGACAGCTGGAAAGATTTATTCACCAGTCATTCGATAATATCTAGAACAACTTATCAGTGCTGACATATGCAAAGTTATATTTCTATGAATGAAGTTTAAATTTGTTTTACAATTATTTTAACTGTGTTATTGTTTATATTAATGTGCAATACTTAACTTCT
The DNA here is from genome assembly GCA_928085145.1 of Nezara viridula. Taxonomy (NCBI): domain Eukaryota; kingdom Metazoa; phylum Arthropoda; class Insecta; order Hemiptera; family Pentatomidae; genus Nezara; species Nezara viridula. The sequence continues at coordinate 30,734,296 of OV725083.1, read as the reverse complement.
GTTGCTTTATAGACAAGTAAATTGCAATTTTATCTTCTTTATTTAGGGTATGATTATTATTTCCGTCATAAAACCTTGATTTTATATATATGTGTTTTTTAATTTTCTAGAAAACAAATTAAAAAAAAAAAATGTTATCGTCATTTAAATTTTTTTTTTCGATTTTTATCGACTATAAAATAAGAAAGTTAAATAAGAAATATAGGAAAGCATATCCATTATTTCCTTCAAAACTACAATTGCTACATAATTAATTTAAAATAGTTCTAGGAAATAAAAAATTGATATTTATCCATTTCAATTATATTTAACCCAGTTTCTCGAAGAAGTCATAATAACGTGTTTCCCTTTATTTTCAATAATGATAGAAATATTGTATCCTTTAAAAAGTTTATTTTGCTATTTTAATTTTTATGGAAAGTTTTCCAATAGTTTCTAAAAATGTATGCAATTTTTTATATATTTAATGTGTGCCTTAAATTAAACTCATTACTTTAACTTTAAAAAAAAAATAATGTAAAAAGGTAATAAGGAACAGAGGTAATAAGATATTATTTATATTATATAACACTCAATGTATTATACTATATTTGATATACCCTTGAATGTCTTTGGTTGTTGTTCCGAGATGACGTTGACATTTTTACCCATTGAAATGAATAGACATTTTTAATTTAGTCCTTAAATATTTCATATCGATCTATTTCGATTGAGATCCTGAACACGACCTTATCCCTTAAGAGTAATTTATATGCTTAAAAAAATACGGCTGTAATAAGAAAATGTGCATTTATTTTACAGATTTATTTATACATTGCTTAAAAATTATTATGGTGATAGCCACATAACAACAAAATAAATAATAATATTGCCGTAGGTTGTAGCTTAAAGCCAGAACATCGAACAATATATTTTCCATCGGCATGCTGCTGGTCATGGGCTGTAAGAACAATTTTTTTTTAATGTATATCATAGCATCATTATTAACAATAACTTCAATAAAGTAATAAATATTTAATAGTAAGTAATTTAAGAATCCATTAGAATTGTTAAAATATCAAATCGAATGGGGAAAAAAATACATTTTACCTAACTGTATATCTTAAAAAGGAAGGTTACGGATGTGGGCTCACCGATTTTAGTGAAACTTTTTTTTGGTTATACTAGGTCGAAAAATATTTAACCTATATCCCCGGATTCTTGTGAATGCGCCATAGCAGCAGAGAAAAAAAATAGTAAAATATAACTGTTTTCCGCCTTTTTTCAACCTGAATTTCTAAGTTATTATACATCATCGATTGCTCATATTGCTATCATGATATTGCTCTTGTTATTACATGAATTCTAATGTATAATAAATTACAAAAACTCTAAAACGCTTCAAGTAAAATAGGCCAAGTAAATGTTGGTCATGTAAAAACGATTTATATTGTTTTTAGCCTCCACTAAAACTTTTAAATACGAATTCGTTTTGAAATATAAATTTTTTTAATCAATTTTATTAAAATATTCATAACTCCTCAGATTTTTCTCATATGTAAATCGTAATAGAATTGTTAGAAAGATAAATCATTGCTCTTCAAAACCATATCAATAATGCTTACATTTTACGTCTTTATAAATAAAGAAAATCTCTCTATACGTTTAATTTTTTATCTCTAAGCCTATAAATATATATAAACTGTACATACATTTTATAAAAAATGTCAAATCTTTGTTCAATATTTAATATCTTCTATTAATAGCTCTTAAGAAATCAATACATGTTTATTGCTGTTATAGTAGATATTACAACTATTAAATATATTGTATTTAAATATTAAGTTAATAACATAGTATGATAAATGATATTATAATTAATAAATAAAAATTAAATGAATAAATTACCAAAGTAATTATATTATTTATTAATTATAATATTCTGTTATTGTATATAGGTATGTATGTGTTCTTTTTATTCATTTATTTTTAGGTTATTTTATTCTTATTTATTGTATATATATATAATTTTTCTGTATAATTTATTTTATTTATTGTACATAGAGTGTGAATGTGATCTGTGAACACTATTATAAATGTCCTCGAGACAGATTGTAATATTTTTCAATAAAAAATAAAAATAAAAAAAATTCTGTAACTTAATAACGGAGATGGTCGAAAACCCCCAAAACATCACATAAAATATATATCATATTATTAATTTTTTAGTAAAACCTGATAATTTATTCCTTTTATTATTAATTGATTTGTGGTAATTTACTAGACATACCAAATCTAGTAGCACAAATTCACTAACGCTTTAAATGAAAGTTTGTTAAGAATATGTTTTTAGAATTTTTGGCAAAGTAATATTAAAATATTCCCCACAGTTGTATCACTATTAAATAGTCTGATGGTTCCAAATCCGATGATGCTACAGCTTGTTACCCATAACTCCACACATAAGATAAAACTACATAAACTAAGCAGCATATACACAGCGGAACTTCACGCAATAGCCTCAGCCCTCCACTTCTGGATGTCAATAACTCCAGCCTCAATAGTCTTGATAACCAACTCCTTGAGTTCATTAAAGGGTTTAAATGATATATACTCAAAACATCCAGTTATCCATAAAATACCTTCACACTCTGGAAAATTTAGGAAAATCGGTTTGTTTTATATAGGTTCCCAGTCAATTGGGTATAGTTGGTAATGAGCTTGCGGATACGGCAGCCAGACAGGCACTCGCGCTTCCACACCGAGTTACTATCCTGACCCCTCCAGAAATGAGTTTTCCTCTCAAAAAGGAAATATTGGATAGTTGGCAATCTGTGTGGAACGAAAGCCCACCTAGCAAATTAAAAGCTGTTAAAAAATCAGTTAAGCCCTGGATCACATCAAACCGCTCTAATCGTAGAGAGGAAGTCGCTGTGACCAGGTTAAGAATAGGACACACGAACCTAACTCATGTACATCTCATCACTAAGCAGCCACCACCAAATTGTCAGCACTGCAATAGCTCCCTCACAGTCAATCATATTTTCCAAAATGCACTTATTATACTTGAAGCCTAAATCGATTATCTCCAAAACCGGATATATCAGCGATATAAAGCAACAACGAATTAAACATAAAAACAGTGATACAATTTCTTAAAATACATAGACTGTTGAATAAAATATAAAAATAAATCCAATTTTTATTTTATTGTTCTTTCTTTTTTCAATATTTATTTTAATATATTTCATCTTTTATATGTTTTTAAAAATCTTTTTTATTTTTATTACTCTATCTATTATTAATTATTAATTCTCCATATACACTTTTAGAATTAATTTATTTTCAGCATACATTGAACTAATAGTGAGAGATTATTTATTTATTGAATTTGTTTTAAAGAATGGAGCGTCCTTTATAGAACAACACTTACCGCATAGGCTGGTGAATACGGTGGATTGAACACCTCTCTCGCATCTTGCGAGACCATTAAACTTCTCGTACGGTAGTTCGCCGCGGTGGTTACCACTTTCAGTAAAACACACATTAAATAATTAATGCTTATTTCACGTGAATAATTTAAATAAATGTTACTAATACAATATGGAAGATATCCGCAATGATAATTATTATTACAATACTTATGTGATAACTCATTTGTAAATAGTGCCGTTATTGCTTAATTTTTTGTTATACCTTCTCAAAGGAGAAAGCAAAAACTATTTGTGAAACATACAATCTAAATAACCAGGCACTGAACGTTTTACCAATAACTACACATCAAGATGAATAGCACTAAAAGTTATATTCCTGAATACTCCAAACCAGAGAGGATGATGGGGACAATGAAATCATCTTTACATTCATAAAAGAAAAATTTTGGCATAGTATGGTATAGGATTACCTCAGAAAGGTTGACAAAATGAATTGTAGAATTTCAACGAAAAGGAAGAACATCAGGTGAAAAGATGAAGTGGATAAAAGACTGGCAAAGGAATACAGATAAATTAAGAAAGATCTCTAAGTTAGGAGAGCCATATGTAAAGTTGCAAATAAATTAAATATAGATTTTCAATTATGAGTTACAATAACATAATGTAATCTTATATAGCAAAAATAGTAACGGATTTTTAATCTTACGGTGGTCGATAGTTGCACACCAATAAGGTCTGATATGGTGTGTGGTGATCATTAACGTTATCATAAAAAGCAAGACCACAGCCGACGTATTTCGTATCTGCCCAAATCATCTACAAAATATACTAATATATATTTTTCAAATCAAACAGGTTATTTATACGAATATTTTTGTTTGTTGTCATTAATCGAAAGTAACTAAAGGAGTTTTCACTTCAATAAATAAATAAACTTTATAAAAAATTGTTGATGTACCTGAGTGAAGTGCCCCGCCTTGTCAATATTCGAAGAACCATGTTGATTATAATCTTGTATTTCTTTGTACCACATATGAGTTAAGCTTTTCAGCCAAGCCATACTATTTTCAGAAGAAGCCATCCAAGCAATGTTTTCACCAGTGTCCATCGCTTCATATTCAATATAACAGAGATAATATAGATATAAATACAAAAACTTAAAACACAGTAATATTAGTAAATTTATTGGGTCATTTTGAAAATAATAGTACAATTAGAGGATTTAATAGAAGTTTGTTTATTATCTTTTAATTTCAATGGTATTTGTATCTGTAACTTTTTCTAATTTATAATCTTATCCATTTACCAGTTGTAAGATACTATTTGCTAATTGTAGTTTAGTCTGTATTTCCTTGCTACCTTTCTATACCAAACAATCAGAACTCAGCGACCTTCCTATGTTTTCACAACCTACAATTTAAAGATTCCATTCAATCCCGTCCCACTAGATCCCGTACTTCCGACCTCTATTCTCTTCCTCACCGAACTGTTGCCTTTAACAAATCCTTTATAATTCAAGCCGTCTCCTTCTGGAATACCATACCTCCCGATATCCGATATGCACAAACAGTTTCCTCATTTAAATCTCTCCTGCCCAAACCGATTAATCATGAAAAGTAGATAAGAGAACTTTTTAAGTTCCTCCAAAAATGATTTTATTTACTTTAAGTTATTTTATTTTCACATGTTTGTATTACATATATATATATGTGTGTGTGTGTGTGTGTATGTATATGTTTAGTGTTTTTGTTTTATTCTTCTTCCAATATTTTAATTTTAATGAGAATTGTAAATATTTGATTTAATACATGGCCACAGAGGCATTTTATCTGTATCTATAATTTGTCCTAAAGGGACAACAGACAATAAAAATCTATTTTCATTTCATTTCATTTATAGTTGAATCTAATATTTTTATGACATTATAGAGTTATTAGGTATTTCTGTTTTTTAATTAGAGCGAATACTGTACATCATATACACACAGGACATACCCAGTCCCAACAGTGACATACGCAGACCAGAGGTGCACATCCCCCCACTTCCCAAGATCGATGGCGCATGAACCTTCTGTTCACAAGATATTTATATACAATTATTACAACCTGTGCAGTATTTTCCATGTTTCCATTTGTCTTTTGATTTGAAACTTTTCATTTCGAAAATTCATAACCCCGTAGAAATGTGCCCCCTCAAAAATTCAAAACGTGCACCCCCTCAAAAATTTTTATGGCATCCAGGATGAAATGATGTTCTAAGGTATTATGGAGAGAAGTAAATTGGGCATTGGAGATGGATATGTTAGGAGGACAATATGCTGATGCAATGATGACAGGAAAGGAGAAGGTTTGATTACGATTGTGGTGGACTGTAGGAAATCGTGAGTAAGTAATGGGAGTAGGTGATGAGAGAGAAATTGGTGTACGATGACTGCAGTACCGGCATGTGCCCTACCGTCAGGATGGTCAGTACGTATGTTAAGTACTCCGGTATTTTTAGGAGCTGGTTTTTCATCAGTCGAGTTTCCCTTTTTAGGGCTACATCGATGTTCTTGGCTAGTAGTAAGGCTGATAGTTCGTCTATGTGATTTCTAACACTATTCGCATCCAAATGAGATTGGATATGGGTTTGACGGGATCCCATAACACGGAGATAACAATAAATAATAGCCTTACAACAGTTAATTGTAGTCGTTTTTGCTGAAAACACGGGACTTTTAGGAGACTGGATAGAAAATAATATAATTTCTTTACACAACTTGAGATGAATCTCAATTTTTTTCCGAGTAAACCTCAATTTAATTAATGTAGAATAAACCTTATTAAACATGGAAGTTTTTCTTAAAGTAAGGTAAATGTAGTACATTTGAAGTGTGATAAAAAAATATATCTGGTGTGTCCACTCACAAGACTTTTCTACCTATTTCAGAAAAGTTTTTATATCTTTAAATATATTCATGAATAAAAATAAAAAATAATTGAACTAGATACATTTCCCTGAAAATTGATCAAACATAAGATTTGAGTTTGATTCATTTGATAAACTGAAGCAATGTAAACCGGCTTAAGATAGGTCAGTGTAAAAATTTCAATACTTCCTAATATTGCTGATCAAAAACTTTTTGCCAGCTTAGTATTGTCAAACAATAATTTGTGTTAAAAGTAGAGGAAATAGTAAAGATTGTGTGATGCGGGCAACAGATTTTCTTACTTTCACATAGTCATTTTTATTCTCCCATTCACCCCTTTCTGACACTAGGATATAAAACCGTAATCTTACATTGGAAATTGAATAGCTGTAACTTCGGTAATAGTTGACCAAAATGAACGATTTTTATATGGCTTTGTGGGGAATTTCATTACCTTTCAAACGACAGGCATAGAACTTTTCCATGAATTTTTTTTTCGAGAATTTATTCTATATACGAAAATTGAAAGAACATTGATTAAAACATTATAGGAAAGTTTCATCAAAATCGTTAGAGCCGTTTTTGCGCAACAGTCTATAGAAAAACATGTTTTTCATTTATAGCGCGCAGGCTATTGCGCATGGAGCACCGAATTTCCGTCACAGGCATCAGTAGTCAAAACCCTACAAAATAAAAAAAGAAGCAACAAAATCGGTTCAATAGTTTCCGAGAAAATCTTGGCATAAACAGACAGACCAATGGCTAAAAATGTGTTTTTCGGACTTAGGGGGCTGTGAAACGTATAGATCCGTCGAAAACCGCATGTCGGAAATTTGACCCGTTTGCAATACTTTCATTACCTAGTATAGGTAGGAAAATAAAAATCATAAATGATTTATGACTTTTTTTTAAACGGAACTTAGTTTTGTTTGTCAGCTCAATAGACTTTTGACTAAATTTTGTCTAGTTTACTATGGAACAATGTTTAATTTCTTAAATAAAATATTTATTAAGTTATCGCTCCCTATTCAATAAAAAAAACGTGACTCGCATAAATTTTTTTTTTTTAATTTTCTACTTTTCTGCTGGAAATTGGGAAATTGTTTATATGAACTTTTTTGTAGATCTTGATGTCTAATATCGACCTTATAAATATTTCCATCTACTTCCGGGCGACCCTACACATATTATAAATAATTGTTGGTACTCTAGTTAGTACTCTAATGAGGACAAATTTTAGTTGTATTTATCTGTACCCAATGGTGCTATCATTCTAACAGTAACTAAGCTATTTGATAATTATAAAATACCAATATCCCTACACGGTCTTCTATTGACATCTTCAGAAACATACAATTTTTCAATCACCAAACATCACACTTCTCCGTTACCTCAGGAAATTTACCATACTTGCCAATCACTGAATTTCGAAAGTCCGTTAACAATTCCTAAGTTATTAGGGATAAAAACTCTTTGTTTCATGTGTTTTAAGTTAGACTTACGTCTTCGAGCGTTGTGTTCCAAAATGCATTTATTTGCATGATCCTGGGCCACTTCGGCTAATTCACTATCCCACTTCTGAAAATAAAAGTCGTGTTCGAATTAAATATATGCTTGTATTTTCTTCTTATGAATGATGGTTATAACTAATCATCCTCTAGTAACCAAAAAAAAAAACTCATTAATTTTTTGTAAACTCTATAATTATTTTAAATTGAAATTCTATATGCATTCTTCGTAAACCTATGATCTTATGTACAACAGTATCCTTTAATAATACTCCACTCATCCCTGTTAAACAAATCCGCATCCTATAACTCCACCTGGACTAATGTCTTTCTTCAGATCCTCATACAAGACTGAAAGGACAAAAATTGCGAGACGTTTTCGGCTACTTCAAAACTTACAATACCAACGACATAAACTACCTATCAACTATAAAAGACTCATTTACCTGCCTATAAGGCCTATTGCAACTTATGGAGTCGAGCTATGGGACTCCATTGAACCATCAAATTCCTCTCGTTTCCAACTCTTACAGTCTGAAATACTTCGCAAAATCCTCAATTCTCCTTACTTTGTCACAAATAAAATTATCCATAATTATCTTAATGTACCATAAGTTTTCGATTTAGCCCAATCCTTCCATAATCAAATTCAGACCCATCTCAATCTAATAGTTTCTAATCTGGCCATCCTTTTCGATTTCTAAAAACCCTTTCAGGCCTTTGAAAAGTAGATGGATTTGGTACCTTCTGATGTAGAAATATAATTTGAATGCTATCAATGGGTAGTTTCTCTTCAGGTGCGTACAAGTCATATTGCCTATTCACAATTAATTATTTTAGTTAATTTTTAGTTAATTGAAGTTAAAACGAAATATACTATAATAAATCTAAAATCCTACCCCAATATCAGCGTAGAAGGGAAATCGTTCCCGAAATTAGACAAATTCATATAGTTTTGATCCTTAATGACCTCAATGAATGACCAAATATCGGAAGAAAAATCTCAAGAAATCTCAAATTAAGTGTACAATGCCATGATAAAGGCAGTTCTCATATTTGGCTGCGAGATCTGAACCCTAAACAAAGGCCTAGAAATAAGTATTAAAAGATATAAAAGAAAACCCTCCACACAATTACCGAAGCAATTACTAATGGGTATCAGAATACTGAAATCGGAATACTAACACACGGAAGAAAAAGAACAATAAAGAGCTACTTACAGAAACTGGGCAATCAATATCTCATGATTTGAAGGCAAGGAGATTAAGATAGGCGGGGCATGTTGCTCGGGGCAATCCATCAGGTCATCACACTACTCAGGTGACCTCATCGAAAAATTTGATTTAAAAATCGATCCAGCCGTCCCCTTAAAAAATCATTACATGGCTTTTTAAACAAAACACATAAACCTCGTATCCCTTCGCTTAGTCGGGTAATGAAACATTAACTTCAATACATAAATGAATTAGAAAAATGAACTCACGAGAACCCACATGTCTCTTGCTTGTTCCAGTTTAGTTTTTCCCCCTGCCACCTGATCTCTACATTCGTTATGGTAATCAAGAATGAGATTTATATCTGCACAAGTCAACTTGGATTTCTTCTCTGAAATGGATTAAAGTAATAATAATTGGTAAATGTAAACATTTGGTAAATGTAAATTTTTTTTAATTTATAATACTTTTTTTAGTTTTTCAGTCACATTCCAACGACAGAACAAAACACCTGGAAGAAGTGGATTACCTGGGGATTATGGTGGCGAAGAAGTGGTAAAATATAAACACAACCTATTGATGGACGACTGGCAACAGGAGAAAATACCGTTGAATTGAGTGAGACTGAATTGAATTGAGTAATATGTCCTGTTTATAAAAATAGCGATGTCATAGAATACACTAATTATCGTGGCATTATAATGATTACAATGGAATACTACCTACCTTATGTCCAAGAGGTCAACCGATCATTTAAGTTTTATCAAAAGAAAATCTACAACAAACCAAATCTTCAAACTTAGGATAACACTGGAAAAATGTAGTGAATATAATAATAATAATAATAAAAGCTTAGCGAACCCGAAGGTTCGATGCCGACACCACCAAACGCTTATTAAACACCTCCCTCCACCGTTCGCCGTCCAAACCCAATCCCTTCAGATCGGCTTTAATGCAATCTTCCCACCTTCGCTTCGGTCTACCCCTCGGACGTTTACCATTCGGTACAGCAAACATTAACCTTTTAGGAATTCTCTCGTTACCAAGCCCAACAATTTTACAAGACCATTTGATTCGGCGTGTTGAAATTACCTCAATTATATTACCCGGATACAGTTCACTTAATTCGGCGTTGTGTAACCGTCCGTAACTCTCCGGTTAACTCATCCTTCTTCGGTCCGAATATTCTACGGAATACTTTATTTTCAAAAACATTAAGACGCTGTTCATCCCTTAATGTAAGTGGCAAAGTTTCACATCCATAAAGAACTGGTAATGAATATAAGGTAAGTATTTATCTTAATTTATTTTTGGGATGCGTATAATGGGAGAAGAACTCTACAGAGGACTATAGTAAAAGAGAATTCCTGTCAAGCTCATTCGCCTTATAAGGTTGACGATGATGAGGGTAAAATTAATGTTCCGTATTCAGGACCCGTATGACCTCACAGAGTTTTTGCAGCCATAAACGGCTTAGGTAAGGAGATATAGAATCCATGTTGGAGGGTCAATTTTCCGTAGATCTGCAATGTTCCTAGGGTATGTACAGAAGTAATAGGACGAACCTTTGAAACCATGAAAGATGTGTGAAGCTCCAACGGGAAACTGGAGGAATGAGATTCATTATTTATGAGGAAAAAACAAAGTACATAACTACAGCCCCTCTCCCGTGGCCATGGAGAACCATACATACATCTTGGGTCATATTTCTTAGAAAGAATGAAGGAATTTACTTATTTAGGATCGCAAGTCAATTCCAAGAATGACATTGGAGAGCAAATTCGGCGTCGGATTGTCTCCAAGAAGAGGTACTACCATTGATTAGTTGGGCATTTCAAGATCAGAATAGTATCCCGAGTCACTGAGATTTGCCTGTATAAAACATTGGTACTGATGCTTCGGAATGCTGAACTATTATCAGAAATCAGAAACACGCTCTGGTAAGATTTAAAAGGCGGGTTCTGAGGAGAATCTGGAGAAAAGGTGAAGTCTGGAGACAGCGGACTAATGCAACTTTATGGAGATGCTGCTGTGGTGACATTTATTAAAGTAAGATGGGCAGGACATGTTATCAGAATGGCTAATGATTAGTTCCCAAAAAAACATTCTCTTGGAAGAAATCTTAGGAAAAAGAAGAAGAGGAAGACCAAAGTTACGATGCATGGATAACGGAAGTTGCTGCAGATGCCCGATCCATACTTAGGATCCGGAACTGGAAGATGGCAGCGCGGAATAGGAATGACTGGGGTCAATGTTGCAAGAGGTCTTGTTTCCACGCGGGAAGTAGCGCCATATAAGAAGAAAAAAAATATTACTTATTAAGTTTGTTTAACCGGATTTCGTTCGTATTAGTTTTAAAACCTTCTGAATACAATTTATTTTTTGTAAAATATCTAAGAGATAAGATAAATAGAAATATAATTGAATAGCAATAGATTTTATAAGTATCTAATTTTGCGCCATATAAATTGAACCGTTCAAGTTCAACTTTTGATAATATTTATTAACATTTTAAAATTCAAACCCTTTGTTACGGCTAATGATACTTCAACGGCTAAATAATTCGTTTGTACACATTTCAAAGCCATTATAGAATTTTGAATTTCGGTCTATGTCGGATGTTTTGCCTGACACGTTACACTCTGCGCCATTTTGGAATGGTGAAAGGGTGCTGTATTAAATATTCCGATTAACAACTTTAATTTTATCATCGCCATGAGCACTGAAATAACCTATTCTTTTTACTTAATGTAAATAACATGAAACTTGTTTACATTACGTTTAATCAATGAAATCAAAAGCAATAAAAAATCAATTTTCTCTTAACATCTCGTCGAAACAATAGATCAAAGAATTTCGTATATTTTTAACATGACATCACAACTACTTACCGTTTAGTCTACATGATTGCTCAGATGGTCTGAAGATTCGTATTAGTAATAAAAGCTGGAATATTAAGTAAATCATTAAAGATATTCTTAATTCTTTTACTTATGAATCAATATTTGCTTATAAAGAATTATCATTATTAAATAATAGAACGCATATGTCATGGAGTCATATGCTAACAAATGTACACGGTAATGTCGAGATGACAGCTAGAACAACTGACACGATAAAAATCGAGAGAAAAAGTTTAGAAACTTAATATCAGTATTATATCAGTATTTACATAAGTTATTGATATAGAAAGTATTGGTGAGTGTATTTATAATAAATGTTAAGGTTTTCTTGTTGAAATAAAGATAGAATACCAGACGTCTCACAGTGGAACGAAACAAGGAAACGTTCCATTCTTTGGACGTGGGTTTTCACCCTCAAATATCTCCTAGTAATAATTTTAATTATGGTGCTTAATCTAATTTTCGGCAGTGAATCAAATGGTAAAGCACGTTTGGTTGCAGGAGGTACGTGAAAAAATTTTATATATTTTTTCTTATTCCTGTCATAAATTAAAACAATTTTAAATCAACCAAGTATATAAAAAATAAAAAAGAATGGTAAACTTGAAACGGCAATCCCCTGCAACTGCAGCATTTTCTGTTAAATAGATTCAAATAAAAACAAATCTGGTGTGCGCATCACGCAACTTAAAATTAAGTTCTCTAGTTTAATTAGAAATTATTTTCTGCCAAATTGGACTTTCACCAACAGTTTTTGAGTGAATTTTTAATGGAGCTAAATCCTAAAGGACTTGTTTGTGATTTTATGTATCGTCATATTTATCAGCACAAAATCTCGGTTGTTGATCAAGACCAATTACACAAACCGTATTTATTACATCGAACGTAGGTAATGAAAATCTAGTAATATCAGTCTGATTAAACCACGTAACTCCTTCTCTGAATTCTATATATTTGAAATTACATTCGAATATATAAGAAGAATTTACCATATAGTAAAAATTATAGGAACTAAATCTGTTTCACTGCACACTTTTTTATTTTTTCCCTTGTAAAATCTCATACCAGACTGAAATGACAAGAAAACGCACGACGTTTCCGATTACTTCATCACTTACTAGACAAACGCTCTATACTTCCAATTAATTACAAAAGGTTCATATACATGACTATAATAAGGCCTATTTGGACTTACGGAGTTGAGCTATGGGCCTCCACTAAATCATCGAATTCCTCTCGTATCCAATCCTTACAATCCAAAATCCTTCGTAAAATCCTCAATGCGCCCTACTTTGTTACAAATAAAACCATCCATAATGACCTTAATGTTTCTTATGTTTCAGATCTGGCCCAATCCAGATACCTATCTTTCCACAATAAACCTCAAAATCATTCCAATCCTCTTGTTTCTAATCTTGCTTCCTCTTCAATTCCTGATAACCCTCCGAGGCGTCTGAAAAGAAGATGGCTCCATGATCTTCTAATGTAGACTAGAGATGCTATATCAATCATCTGGACTCTATCATTAGAGTGCTCCCATTGGGTAGTTACTCAGCAAGTGTTTTCACGTCATTATATCCATATGTTCAAATTTACTAAACCTATTTCTTTAATACAGTTGAAAATATCATCAATTAAAAATAGTTTCAAGAGATCGCAACTTTTTAGAAACTACTTTCTACTAAAATCTTCAGATATTTTGCCAATAAAAGAAGATTTTACTGTATATATTCAGTTTTTTTAATTATCCGTTGCTGTTGTTTTTTAGTATAAATAAAAATTCATCGTACGATACAATTCAGTTTCCAATTAAAATAAAGTTAATAAAAGTGCCAGTTGTTTATTTACTTTTTTCAAGATCAAACTTACTTTTGCTTAAATTCCAGAGGGAGAGTAAGAATCCGCTAGTGGGCTCAAGATAACCTTCAACAACAGACTAAGAGACTATTCTGTACATCAACTGATTCCTTAAAAGATATTATAAAAACACGCCATTAATATGAAAAATGTGCATTTATTTTACAGTCTTATTTATACATTGCTATAAATATAAATTATGGTGATAATAGCGACATAATAAGAAAAAAAACAATAAGATCGACGTAGATTGTAACTTAATGCCAGAACATGGGACATATTTTCCATCAGCGTGCTCCTGATCGTGAGCTGTAAGAACAATAAAGTTCAATAAAATTTAAAAAATAATATAATTAAAAAATAAATTATGAAATTTAAAAATATCAATTAATTTGTATTAGAAGTTATTCTAAAATTGTTAGATCTTTAGTCAAGTTGTTAGTTAATAAAAAAAAAAAATCGCGACTAATCTAGGAATGGTTTTAACAAAGACAAAGGGAGTGGGATAGCTCAGCGGTAGGTTACTGAGCTTCCAATGCTAAAGGTCCCAGGTTCGAATCCCGGCTAATGGCAGAAAAATTATTTATTCTATTTCAGTGGGGAAAAACCTGGCGATTGAGCTTGGTCAAATCATCTCCTTGCACAACCATAGACCAAGAAACAGTGCTTTTCTTAAATAGTACTGAGCCCAAGACCCTTCATGGATTGTGGTGGAATAAAGGAAATTCGGTCTAATTTACTATGAATTAATTCATGATAACTAAATTAAATATATTTTTAGTTATTGCTTCCTGTTCAAGAATAAAATTATTCTAAAAAAACCTGAATTTCTTGATTTTTTACGGAAAATTGGTTCATGAATTATACAAACATTTTAGCTGAAAAAGCAGTATTTGCAAGGGAAGACATTCAGACCAATTAAGGACATAACTTATCGTTATTAATTAATAAATATATATGAAAAAAAATGAAATCCTAGAGTTGCTTAAATCATTTTTATTTAAACGTAAATATTAAAATTAGAAACATTCACTTGGTCATTAAATACAATAACCATCAATTGAATGATTAATAACTGATAAATTATGAGTCAAAGTCGCTTCAGCGTTACGACTCAAGATGATACATTTATGTAAAAGTATTAATTTTTAAAAAGAGGAAAAACGCGGCAGAAAACTTATCTGAGTGGAGGAAAATTGTTGAAGCCAAGGTTCTTCTTTCATGGGTCATATCGGCGAAGGAAAAAAATTAATAGTTGTTAATACTTATTTTTTAACAAATATATTTTTTTTATTAATTCACTCCTATACATACCAGATCATAGACAAAAATATACATTAAATTATCGCTATTATTTTTCCTAAAAAAACAAGTACATCTGGGTGATAGAATATCAAATCGATTTCCTGTACATAATTAGAGGTGAATTTACAGAAGCTGAATAATTGTAAAAGTGAAATAGGATATGCTTGGAATGGAGGAAGAGATAGAGAGGTGATAAACAGGTGGACCGAACACTTTCCGGACTGTTAAGTATGGCAACCACAACCGCTTGTTGATTAACCTGACAGAGAGAATATCGATTTTGCCATAATGGACTTGAAATCTACGGAGAGAACATGATAGTTTCGGGAATTGATTAAAGGATGCAGTGGTAAAATGGAGGCCCTAATATATGAGGTGATCTATGACATATGGAGAGAGAAAACATTTCGGATGATTGGAGAGTTAGGTTAATATGCCCTATTCTTAAAAGAGGCATTAAGGATCAGTGCGCAAATTATAGAGGAATAATTCTATTAGAAGTCCCATATAAACTCTTTTCTAGTTAAATCTTAAAATGGCTGCGAAAATATGCTGAGGAATTTTTGGAAGATAACCATTGTGGCTTTAGAGCTGAAAGGTCAAATTTTTGTTATAATACAAATGATGGTAAAATGCTATGAGTATGATATTGATCTGCACTTATTTTTAGTTGACTATTAGAAGGCATTTGATAGCATCAAGAGATTTAACTGTTAAAAATGATAACAAAAACGGATTGTCGCACAAATTAATTAATTTAATTCGCATGACCATGGAAAATGGAAAATTGGAAATAAAATAAGTCGATTGTTTAGAGTACAATTTGGAGTGTGTGAAGGAGATGCCTCATCAGCAACACTATTCAACATACCTTGGCATGCTGTTGATACCTTAGCATACGGAAGATGCTGCTAAAAAAGACACTATCTTTGGTAATAAATGGTAAATTTGTGCCTTTGATGATGACCTGATAATTGCTGTCAGAAGTAAAAAGCCACTTAAATAGACATTTTAAATGATATACGAAAATGATGAAAATATTGGGCTCGTGGTCAATGAAAGCAAAACTAAATACCTAAAACCGCTTTCGGCAGCAAGTAGAAGCTCCTGCAACGATATCAGAATAAGGAATTTCAGGTTTGGAGATGTATCCACATTTGTGCATCTGCCCAGAATAATGAAAATTTAATCAGCAAAGAAATCAACAACAGAAAAATGCTTGGTAATAGAGCCTAGTAGGCAAACCTTAAACTTCTCAAGTCTAAATTGTTGTCAAAAGCTACAAAAGATATATAAATCCCTTATTAGATTACCTATCCCTTATTAGATTACCTATGGGAGCGGAAACCTGGTATTTGTTGCAAGAGGGTTACCGTATTTGAAAGGAAAATAATATTAAGGATTTACGATGCTAAAAGAGTTAATGGTGAGTGGAAAATTAAGAGTAACAATGAAATCGAGAATCGAGGCTGTATTTGAGAAATAGAGAGAATCATTTTATTTTCATAGAAGGGCGCTGCCCAATCATATTACGTTGCTACAAACACAGCATACTAATTAATCATTATGGACAATTGTTTACAACTAATATACAAATATACAGTACAGCTTACAGAAACACACACATACATATATGTATTATTTTTATTTTATTTTTTATTTTTTTACTATATCAAGGCAAGTAAGTTGACATGGGCAGGAAATGTGGTCAGAAAGGAGAATGAACGGCTACAGAAGAAAATACTAGAAACGCACGTCTATAGGAAGAGGAAAAGAGGAAAGCCGAGAAGCAGGTGAAAAATCAAGTAGAGAAAGATACGAGGAAGCCAAGAATTCGAAACTGGGAGAGAGTAGCACAGGAGAGAGAAGTGGATAAGAACTCAGGAGGCCAAGGGTCATGCTGGCCTCAAGCAAGGGGAGTGAGGGGTGAAACTCAACTTAATTAATATAAACTTAAAGCTTATCAAAGAAGGAAGTTTTCCTAAAATTTGTGTAAATGTAGTCAAGTAGGAGAGTTATAAAAAAAAAAAATAATAATAAATAACCATCGATATCAGTAACCTTAAGGTGGGGCAACAGAAGCGCCAACTTAGTGGGCATCAGCTGATCTTAAGGGGGGCTAGCTACTAGTTAGAAATAACAAAAAAAATACAAAACGTATTAAAATAATTAATTTTAGCCTATCAATAAAGCAACTGTTTTAGAGAAATTATAAATGAAATAAAATTCAAATATTGCGTTATATAAAACAAATTAAGAAATAAATTCACTTTTTTAAGAATGGGAGAAGACGTCATTGCCAGGGAGCGCCGAACGTCTAAGCTTGGCACTGACTATTATTATGAAAAACAAAACAGCGTAGTTTTAGCACTTTGAAATTCTTCCTTAAAATAGTTCTGACAAAGACATACTCTGCTTGCATTTAAATTAAATTTCATCTGGTTTACTATGAAGAAATTTTGCTTCCTATTCACCAAAATAAATTTGACTTTCATGAAAAACACAAACTTTAAATTCCTTTAAAGTTTTTTTTTTTTTTTTTTTTTTGGTAGCTCTTATATCTACTATCACCTCTTGAAGTATTTCCCTTTACATTACCGGCCATCCTGTAAACTGCGAGGTATACATCACTTGGTTCAACTCCAAGGAAACAAGTAAACATTGTAGGTATACTTATATTTATAATTCCATTATGTTAAGGATACGTTGACCTCTTTGTTGGAGATTATTATTATTTCTTATTGTATTTATTTTAAAGAAAGAAGTGTCATTAACAGCACAGCACTTACCGCATAGGTGGGGGAAGACGGTAGATTGGACACCTCTGCTGCATCTTGTACCATCATACTTTTCATACGGAGGTGTTGGATAGTTGCCGCTTTGGGGGCATCACAAATTAAATAATTAATGACTGGACGTAATTTTAAAACAATAAAAATAATGTTGTAATAATAACAATTATCAACGGTACCTATCTCCCCGAGGGTCGAGCGCGCATAAACCTCCTCCCAAGATATTTTATTGCACTACTCTTCTTAAATACAGTGCAATTAAAGCAGAATTTAAAAATTATATATCATAAACAACTACACCTTAATGTGGTCTGTTATACGATTTCTCCCCCATCCCCTGGTTTGAAACTTTCCATTTCCAAAATTCATAACCTCATCAAAACGTGCTCCCTCAAAAACTCATAACTTTGTCAAAATGTGCTCCCATCCCAAAATTTTTGAACCCCGTTCTTGGCACCTCTGACAATTATTATCATACAATACTATTGTCATGAGAAAATGTCTCATGTATATTTTATCATACACTTTCTGTGAAACTTTGTACGAAAAATTTTCTTAAAATAAAAGTTCTAAGAAACAGTTTTGTATTAAAGTTGCAGTTTTATGATTAAAATTTAACTTTATATACATTGAAGTTCTTAAAAGAAGTTTCTTTAAATCAAAATTAACAGTAAATAGCTTAGATTATAGCTATAATTTGTCTTAAATGAATTACAGATGATTCTAATGAGTCGTTTGTTTCAGTTGCT
The DNA here is from genome assembly GCA_928085145.1 of Nezara viridula. Taxonomy (NCBI): domain Eukaryota; kingdom Metazoa; phylum Arthropoda; class Insecta; order Hemiptera; family Pentatomidae; genus Nezara; species Nezara viridula. Next base: position 30,715,647 of record OV725083.1, on the reverse strand, counting down.
ATGAATAAGAGTCATTATTTAGATCGAATTTTCAGCGAAATCGACAGAATAATTTTACAGACAGTTTTTTAAAAATAAATGTACTGTAAACATTTACTTGAAAAGTTGCAAGAGAAAATATTAAAAAAATGTCTCGCTGGATACCAAACGTCCTCATCTCTACCTTGTGCCATCAAAGCTCACTCTTTTTTACTAAACTTTCACGTAGGGAGAAACTAAAACATCGCATCAAAGATACAGTCTTAATAACCGGGTGAGGAACGTTTCACTAATGACTCCTCATCCATCAACAGATGGCATGGCATACTGAGGAGGGCATATTTTGACGGGATTATCAATATTTGGACGCAGACTATTGTGTGGTTTCAATTTAAAGGATCTTTCAAACCAGAAAACAAGGGGGAAACATGGAACACGTCACAAACATAAATAAAATAAAATTCTACTTTCGCTTACAATGTTTTGAAAAAGAAGAGAGTAATGACATTTATCGGAAGAGGGAGGTGCGTCATCGACCTACGGAAGAATGGACACTCCTGCTCATTAAGATAACAAGCACTGAAAATTATATTTACGATATGCTATTTTGTATATCCTTATATCTCAATCGGCCGTAGTGCCTAATAGAAAAGAGAAGAGATGAAAACAAAATCACTCTCATATATATACACTGACAGGCAAAAAATTCCACCCACTTGATTTTTTAATTTTTTGATCTAAAAATATTTCACCCACTTGTAAAAAGTTGTATTTGTATATAATACATGGTATTTGTAGATAATACTTAGTAGTTATGGAATTTTATAATCTTTTTTACCTTTAATAATCAAAATTTGATTGGGTAAGAAAGATTAGAGAAAAAAAAATTGAAAAACGAACCATTATTATTTTAAAAGAAATTAATTACATCATCGTTTAGTAGCGCGTGTTTGCTCCTCTTGCCTTCAATACTTCTTGAAGACGCCCGGCATACTTCCCACCAGACGGGAAATGTCCCTTTGCTGGAGGATAGTCCATTCCTCCCGAAGCGCCCTTTCAAGCTCTTATTCGTCTTCCGAGGTTATCCCATAAATGCTCAATGGGGTTCAAATGTGAAGAACGTGCTGGCCAGGCTAAAACCTCAATATTGTTCTGTTGAAGGAACATCTGCACTATGCGGGCGACATTTGGCCGTGCATTATCGTGTATTAGAAAAGAACGATCGCCGATTTCGTTGAGCATAGGCAACACATGAGGTTCCAAAATCTCATCTACATAGCGAATGGCCGTCAAAGACCCTCCACAATCAACAACTAATTCTGTGCGGCGCTCCATTGAAATCCCAGCCCACACCAATAAGAAACCACGTTGGAAAGGTTGGCTCTGGGAAAAATTACAGGCTGCATATCTTTCATTTCTTCTTCTCCACAGTCTTTTACGCCCGGCTGGAGATCGAAGAGCGAATTTTGACTCATCTGTAAAAAGTACAGCATATATTCGTCCATAGTCCAATGGCTGTTCTCGAGCAAAAGCCAGCCGTGTTACTCTGTGAGTTCTGGTCAACTCTGGTCCTCTTACTGGACGAAAAGCCATTAATCCATACTCATTTAATCTTCTCTGAGCGGTACGTTCAGAAATTTGCACACCTCGAAATTCTTCGAGCTGATGAATCGCTTGAACAACGGTAAGGTGCCGGTTTCGTAAAATTCTCAAAGTCAAAAACCGGTCATCCCGTGGTACTGTTACCCTAGGCCGTCCAGAATCAGTTGTAGGCCTTCTATTGTAAGAATCAGTTTCCCGAAAACGCCTGACGGCGTCTCGTAAAGTTTCATATGGAACTCCGATGGCATTAGCTGCATATCTAATAGAAAGTCCATCATCAATAAGTGACACACCATGCGCCTCCACACCATCCTCAGCACTAAGAGGCATTTTTAAACTTAATATTGGAAAAATTAAAAGCCTAAGAAATGTGCTGCAAGAAACGGCATTGAAGTAATGATACTGAATAAACATTTTGATTCCATAGAAAGTAAACATTGGAATCTAGAATCATTTCATTGAATTAAGGATTAAGGGTTATTGTCCTCTATATTAACATTCCTAATTGAAAACAAACAAATAGATTACTTATTTATTCATTAAAAACAATAGACCAATCCAAAGCAGAAATATTTTTAGATGAAATCAAGTGAGTGGAATGTTTTGCCTGTCAGTGTATATATATTTGTAGAGAGAGAGAGAGAGAAAGAAGGGGGAGATTGTTAACTATTTAGAATAGCATAATGTAACCTAATATATAAAAAATAGACAATACAGATTTTTACTCTTACGGTGGTTTGTAGTTGCAGACTAACAAGGTCTGATACGGTGAGTTTGGGTGTTTACCGTCTTCATAAAAACTAACTCCACAGCCGACGAATTTTGTATCTGCCCAAATCATCTGCGAAATTCATTTTTAAAATATCAAATAGATTATTTATTGGATTTTTTTTTCCAAACTATAAGATTCCATTAATCGATACTGGGCCCTTTTTTTTTTAATTCCGAATTATCAAATATACAATCTGCAAATGCGGTACTTTTTCACATTTTAGTATTTGCTAATAAACAAAACTCATGTATATCAAGCCCGTATATGTTGAGGAATTACTGAATTTCCGAAAACGGCTTCTTCCAAAGATTTTAGTCTCATAAGAAAATTTTAAGACCTTTTAATGTAGATATTTTTTAGGAAATGAAAACGGTGAGGAAGCTATACTGACCTTACTTGGCAGACGTTTTTTAAATTACATAAATAAGATAGTGACGTAATTTTAGGTACCTAACAAATATCAGTTTTAAATTAACGATACTTTTGCGTACTAAATATATTCCATTGCTCATCTAAATACTATTCATTTAAAAAAAATCTTTCCATTATTAAGATTGTTCAATGCCAACGAGGTATCGATACCTAATATAATTTTTAATGAGAAATATACTTCTAAGTATTAACTTTATTTTTATTGCTCATTTAAGTATTATTTAAATATTTAAAATATTGAGTAATTATTGCAGTTTTTTGGATAATATTAAAAAATCACAATGAAAATATTGGATATATATCATATGAAAAAATAAATCGTATATTATAATTAAATATGATTTTTCATATTTTGTTACATACTTGGTTGGTACCGATATTTTTGTTCTGTTATTTGTAAGAAATAGAACTTTAGTTGGTATCGTACATTTCTAATAATCAGATTATTAACAAAAAATAGTAATAATAATAATAATAATAATAAATAAAGTAATAAATAGAGTACACTAAAGAATCGATATTTTAGTACTAATGTTTTTATTTATACTTGGTTGGTATCGATAGTTTTGTTTGATTAGCTAGTTTCAATACTTCATAAAGTTTTTAATCCGATGAAATATCTGAAGAAAATTTTGAATTACAGATCCTGTTTTATTAGAAAAAGAATCTATCAAATGTAAAACTACATATAATTTAATTCAGTTATTTAAACAGATTATTTAATGAACGATTGTAAATAAAGCAGTCCAAAGTCTTTCGAATGGTTATACTCCGTTCTATGTAACCAGCATAACACTACACCATGACCTTAATTAAGATCACACAATCTCTACACCCATCCATACAATCCTCCTCGAAGTTTGTGGCCCAGAAATCTATTGTAAGCATATATTGAAGTTCTGGCAATGGCCATCCATGTATATCTGGTTATAGCGCCTCTGCTTAGCCTCCTGCGGCGTGTGAGAGGCGCTGGGATCCCCTTGAATCCTGCCTTTCCTTCTCCAAATGGAGGGAAAGGCTTGGCTCGGAGATCTTGAATGATTGATTTTTGTAAATATTGTATAAAATCATATGTAGTTAAATTAAAGTAATTATTTTGATTAGTTTAATTTCTTTTTGGTTTATATATATTTCCTTTTAGTATTATTATTTTGCCGTTTATTTATTGGACATAGAGTGTGAATCACTAGCTTTAGGATTCAGGATTTAATTTTTTTTGGGGGGAGGGCTTCAGCCCGAAACATTTTTTTTCATCTACATATACAATAAAAAAAAAAAAAGGAACTTAACCACCTATATGAAATGATATTTAAGTGATTCTTAAAGTCCTATTGAATGTAATTACACGAACAAGAATACTTTAAGAGATAGTTTTTAATATTTTTGTCTGTAAAACATGGTTATATTTTACCATTTTGGTGGGAGGAGGGGCTTCAGCCCGAAAGCTCCCCGTAGATCCGGCTGTGGTGTAAATGAACTCCCCATCTACCACTATTACCAATAGCGGATCCAGGATTTAATTTTGGGGGCTTCAACCAGAAACCTTTTTTTTCCATAAAAATAACGATAATTACTTTTGAAAAAAAGAAAGAAACTGACTTCCCATATGAAATGGTGTTTAAGTTATTCCTAAAGTCCTTTTAAATGTAATTACACCAACAATAATACATTAAGAGATAATTTTTTAATATTTCTTTCCATAAAATTGGCTATATTTTAACATTTTGGGGGGGGCTTCAGCCCCAAAGCCCTTCCCTCTCTCCCGTAGATCCGCCCCTGGCTATTACTACTGTCCTTAGATTTGACAGATTGATATTTTTCAATAAAGATTTGGAAAAAATAAAATAAAAAACTGTTATTGAGAATTTACAACGTATCATAAGTTTTAAAATGAATAAAAACAACACTTAAAAAAACATGTCTAAATATAATTAAAGAATACGATGCACTACAGAGTAAAACTTCATAACTCACAGCTTAATGTTCTAATGAAGCCTTCTTTCTTCAAGTTCACCACCATATTTAAACAACACGGCGGTTCTTTAAAACAGGCAGATTTCGAAACGGATTTAAACAATACAATAATTTAATATGTAAGAAACTGAAATTAATGAATCCTGTTACATTTATAACATTGCTAACACATTTAAAATAAAATATAGCGGTATACACCGAACAGCGCCAAATCTAAACTAAATTAATATGGAGACCAAAGTAGTGCACTGTTGAACTGTTACAAATGCCAACTTGATTAGAAGAATACTGCAATCTGATTGGCCGAGAGTTAGCGCCAATTATGGCCTAGACACAAATATTCAACTGCAAATATTCAAGTTGATACAGGGTATAACGATGGTCAGATTCAAAAGTTTTAACAGGTATTTTATTATTATTATTACTGTATATTATTATTTAAATATTTTAGATATTATATAAAATGTATATCTCCTAATTGGTTTAGATATAATTAAATTTAACTTTTCAATATTTTATTGAAATTATATGATCTATTTGTAATTTGTGATGAAAATAGGCAATATTAGAATTAAATGTATTTTACTTGATTCTCTTATTTTGTATCTTTATCTGCAATGTTAAATATTTCTTATGTAAATAGTTGGTTTAATATTATAATATAAAGAATTATAAAAGAATAATTAAATCTTTAATGCAGTGATATGACTATTTTTTAATACGATATCATTATTTATATTTTTAAATACATATTAAATTAATTTCAATAATTCCAACAAAATCAAATCTTAAATTAAATTGAAGTTGTTTTTTGAGTTTTGGTGTGTATCCAATAAGGAGATTCCCCCCTTATATATATATATATATATATATATATATATATATATATTTATAATTTATAGATAGTTTGCTAATTTATGGTAGTAGTTGTCTAATTGAAATTATATATTTTTTTATTCACAATTTCTTTGGCTTTCCTTCTTTCCTCATTTTGTTAAAAAAAACTTTTTAGTTATTTCCATCTGGAAATTTGATTCTTCTTCATGAATTAGCTTCTTACAGCTAACATTCTGTACTTATGACTTATCTTAGACAAAAATTAACTTTATAAAATTTTGTTGATGTACCTGAGTAAAGTGTCCTGTCTCAGTGATATTTAATGGACCTGCTGGATCATAAAGGTTTATTTCCTCGTACCAGAGGTGAGTCATGTATTTCAGATCACCCCTTTTTTTTTTACTATTGCGCTTCCAAGCAAGGTTTTCTCCTGTGCCTTTGGCTTCATTTATTATGTAATAGAGATAAAAGCTATAATACAAAAATTTAACCTGGTAAAATTGTTAACACTATTAATAAGATATACCAATTGCCATGACAATTTTACAGCAATATTTCATGATTGATATCTAAAGAAAGATTATGAAAGAGTAGAGAGTTTGAAAAATAGAGATATATCGATATTTTAATGTACAGAGATCTGCAAAAGTTGTATACAGATAGATTGAGAGTAAAAAAAAAAAAAAATCAATAAAACTCTGTTTTCCTACATATATTTATTATTTAAACATATTAATTTTCCCAAAAATATTTGCTTAACAATAAATACACGAATCTTAACGTTTAAGCGTAACAAAAGAATTTTAAAGCAGTAAAAGGTTTCATACATAGTCATACTATTTAATCATTTATTTTAGTGACCATTTTTAAATTAATAGTTTATTGACCTTATATTTTCATTTCTGAACTGTGAACCCATAAATGTTGGATGGAATTTAAATCTGGAATCTAACGAGTTACATGTTCATCTCGATAATAATATTGTAGGCATCTCGTGTGTAAAATGTTAATAATGGTTACGGTTTCTTTATGAAACAAACACAGACAATAGAGAAACGTTTATTGTGGAAGAACACTACAAACATAGAAGCAATATCGAGGGAGTATATATTGTTGTGATCACTGACGTCAGATATGACAGTGTTGCCAGTAACAGTGTTGTAGTAATATACAATAACAAATAACATCAATTAATTAATTTTAACATAAAAATCTTCAGGCTAAGTGTTAAATCCTGGTAAACTTTTATTGTTCCTTCCACGGGTGGATCTACGGGGTAGGGAGAAGGGGGAGGGAGAGGGGAGGGGGCTTTCAGGCTGAAGCCCCCCCCCTCCCAAAATGGTAAAATATAACCATGTTTAATAGAAAAATATATTTAAAAATTATCTCTTAAAGTATTATTGTTAGTGAAATTACATTTAAAAGGACTTAAGGAATCACTTAAACACCATTTCATATAAATAGTTAGTTTCTTTTTTTTTCTCCAAAGTAATTATCGTCATTTTCATGAAAAAAAAACATTCGGCCTGAAGCTCCTCCACCCAAAATTAAATCCTGGATCCTGGATGGTTCCTTCTATACCCACTTTTGCCGTTTCCACTCCTTAATCTGTTTTCTTTTAAATTTATACTTCTCGATCACTCCATAGATTAAACCAAATTACTCAACGTGTAAATAATACTTTACCTCACAACAAAAGTAACGTCTTCACCTTTCATTGTAGAAGACTATTTTTTCAGCTCAAATTACTATGTAACTTTCCTTCGTATTATCTATAATAAATTAAATTTGTTCCCATCTAAATATATTACATCATTCCAGTAAACTTCAGTTTTTTTTCATAAACTCTTTGGTAAAATCTAACCCATTTTTCTTATTCATTAACTTTATGAGAAGCATTTTTTTTAATCACTCTGGCTTTAAATCTGTACTGTTTTAATATTGTCTGAATTGTATCTTGTCCAACTTGTTTTCCTAATTATTCTCATTTATTACTGGTGTTATTTTCGTAGAATTAAGGTTAATGCGTTAAAATGCGTAGAGAATGAGCAATCAAATTTTACAGGATAGTAACCCTTAGCCCAAAGATCTCCATAAATGGTATCAGCTGATATATTACCATTCAAATGAACAGAAAACTCTTCTTTAAAGTCATGATCTAAAACCACCCAACATTTATATTAACCCATAAATAGTTCACAGTTCAGAAATGAAAATATAAGTTCAGTAAAATAATTTAAAACTAAATTGTTAGAACTTTGGAGGAAAATACCCTCTAGATTGACCACATCAATAATATGTGTTCAATTGCTTTTAAAACGATATTTTTTGTTTATGTGCCTTAAGTTAGACTTACGTCTTCCTTTGTTGTGTGTGAAAAGGCATTTATTTGCATATGCCTGGGCCACTTTGGCTAATTCATCATCCCATTTCTGGAAAAAAAATGAACAATAAATCCAATGTTGACAAGGTTTCGCGTTTAGATAAAACTGTTTACTTATTCCTAAGCGAAAAAAGAGACCTAGATTAAGTAAGTAATAAAGGCTATGCGAACCCGAACGTTCGACACTGATACTACCAATCGCTATCTACAAATTTCCATCCATTGACCGTTTTCAGAACCCAACCCCGCTAAATCATCCAGAACCCGATCCTTGTACTTTCGCTACGGTCTACCATTCAGATGTCCACCAGTTGTAACATCGCACAGTGACCGTTCAGGGATTCTTTCGTTACCAAACCCAACAATATTTTAATTTTACACGCTCGTTGTAATCGTTCCAATTATATTTATCGGATACAATTCACGCAATTTGGCGTTGAGGAACCGTCTAAATTTTCCGATTGACTAGTCCTTCTTCGGTCACAATACTTGCAAAGAAAATGAAGGTTTTTCAAAAACCTTAAGACGTTGCCCATTCCTTAAAGTGGCTGGCCAAGTTTTGCTTCCGTAAAGAACAGCAGGAAGAATAATAGTTTCGTAAATCTTATTTATTTTACTCTACCGGCTTTCATCAACGTTTTTGTATTCATTTTTATAGTTTCCCCGTCTTCAATTAATAGTAGCCAATCATCAGCAAATCGGAGCCTCGATATTGTTCCGTCCAGATTCAAATATTTTTTAAAATATTAGATTTAATTATAATTTTGTTTTCTGTATTCCAATGTAAATTTCAATAAATAATTTTTGACTTCTTGCTCAACACTTAAGAATAATGTTTCTGTTATATGAGTTTTACATGTCTATTATTTTACTGTTATAATTTATCTTGCATACAAGTAGTAAACATACCGAGTTTAATCTTTATTTAATAGTTTGGTTATTTTATTATTTAGTAATTGTTTTACGCGGCTAATGAAACTGTACATTTTCATTATTATTTGGTAAATAAGTGTCCTAAAATAAAATTTACTATCTTTATTTAATTAAAAAAAAAATAAGAAACGTTCCTACCCGATTCATAAATGTTTTGAAACAGTTCATGAGTCCTGGGTTGGTTTTGTTTCCGAGATCGTCAGAAAATTTATGTCTTTTTAGACTTTGTGTATTGCGCGGGTTTGAAGACGCTGTTAGGATTGGTAAAGCATTTCAATTAATTTATCTTTGAGGTACTTTTGAGATAAAACATTAACTTCAATATGTAAACGGACGAAAAAAAGGAACTTACAAGAACCCATATGTCTTTTCCTGGATCTAGTTTACTTTTTCCCGCAGCAATCACTTCTCTACATTCGTTGTGCTCATTAAGTATCTCCTTGATAAGATCACAATTCAACTTGGATTCTTCCTCTGGAACGGATTAATGTAATAATTGATTAATGTAAGCATGCAGCACCATTTCTTCCCTAGTAAAAATGATTTATTATTGTTAGTATTTACTAATATATTTACGTTATTATGAAATTCCAGATACAGTTTATCGAATGCAGATGATATAGTTGCACTTAAAAGCAACCGAGAGGACATTGAAGACTCACTAACTGTCTTCAAGTCTTCAAGGTCAGAAATATACCAGCGTATAACATGCACAAGCAGAGCTTTCTTCTCGAAGGTATTAAAATCCTATAATATATCAAGAAGTCTCAAATTTAAGGTGTGCAATACTATGATAAAGGCAGTTCTGATATTTGGCTGCGAGACCTGGCCACTATTCCCAACACAAGTGTTTCTCGGCATGTTATTAGCCAGTTATCTTATCAAGAGTAACAAAGGAAGCAGAAAACATTTGTTAAAGTAATTTATTAAGTGTTATTAAATTAATGGTTTAACCAGTGAATTTTTGTATTGAATATTTTAAATTTTGTTTTGTTGTTTTAAATCGGTTTACAATTTAAAGCATAAATTGTAAAGGTGGGAGTGCGTAGAGTTAATGCTTGTTATGTGGCAGCACTGCTGAGCTATTGTAAACAAAGCAGGTTGGTTTAGGAGAGGTTACACACAGACAGTAGCTGTCCTTTGTTCCTCATTGTGTCATGTTTATGTAAAATAATAAAGGTGTTTAGGTGTGTGTAGATGGTATAAAATTTTTTAACACAGCCTCATTTGTTTCCTGAATCGATTTCCTAACATTACAGTAGTAATAACCAAACGAACGGGAGTACGAGGCATCACAGAGCTAATTGAATTTTATAGGGCTTGACACGGTGATTTATTTTTTAGCTTACTCCCAAGTGAATTTCTTTGAAAAAAAAAAATATATTTAACAATTACCATCCTACTTCATACTGCTTTAGCCCCATATCTTATAGTGTATATAGAGCTTAAGAAAAATATTAAGTAATTGTTCTTTAGAGGAGACAAAACTTATTGTAATAATTATAACAAATTGACATATCTCATACACTTTTTGGCTTCCTCGAGTGTTTACCGCCAAACAGAGGTGCCAAGAATATGATTTCATGGTACCATCAAAATTTTTGAGGTGGGAACATTCTGACTGGGTTTTGAATTCTTGAGGAGGCACATACATTTCGATGGCGCTATTGATTTTTGGAATGAAGAGTTTCAAACGAGGAGACAAAGGGAAACATATAACGATCCGCATGAAGTGTAATTGTATGGTTTACGGTACTTTTAATTTGACTGTTAATTGGAGGTACATCCGCCATCGATATAGGAGAGAAGAAGGAATAGGTTTTCCTGCTGTACGACTCATTCGTCATCAAATCGCTGTAACCACTTTTCTTGTGTTGGTATCGCTGTCTCCATAAACTAAGCTATACAGGAGAGTGTCTTTGGCAAGTTTCTAAACTCAGCACTGAACTCATCGATGACCTCACAGTTTAGTGACGTACCCGATGCCATCAATGAGTTCAGCGCTGAGTTTAAAAACTTGTCATTTCCATTTCCTTTTATCTGTTTAATAGAGAGAAACAGTTTACTGCATCTCTATGAAAGAATTATTAAAATCGATGGTGATACTTACGATGTGGCATTGAAGTGGGGATAGAACGCTAATTCTGAATGATAGTTAATGGTGAATTATCCGCCCCTCTCCACCTTGCAAGGAATTCTTATCAACTGTGTTGCCCCCACTACTCTTCCCCTTTCCACTACTTTTGGGAATTCCCGTGACTTCCCACCATCTTGCGCTTCCTGTCTGCCATCAATTTTGCAAATTACGTACATGAAACTGGAATTTAAAAAATTATGAGGAAAGATGAAGAGTACAAGGGGTTAATAGCCGATAAGAAGTTCCCAGCCACGAAAGGCGGATAACCTAACCTAACTACTAGCGAATCCAGGATTTAATTTTGGGGGGCCTCAGCCCGAAAGCTTTTTTTTCATAAAAATAACGATAATTACTTTGGAAAAAAAGAAAGAAACTAACTACCTGTATGAAATGGTGTTTAAGTGATTCCTAAAACCCTTTTAATATTAATCACACGAACAATAATACTTTAAGAGATACTTTTTTTTATTTTAGATAAAACATGGTTATATTTTACCATTTTGGAGGAGCTTCAGCCCGAAAGCCCTCCCCGTAGATCCGCCCGTGAACCTAACCATAAACTAATCATTCAGAATTAGCGTTTATGCCCACTGAAAAACCGTGCGGACATCATCGAATGCATTAACAAATCTATTTCTTCTTATCAATGAATTAAGTTTATCGAAGAACTTTCTATATCTAAAATATGATACCACCCAACACATAACAATTACTTACTATATAATGTACATCCTTGTTCAGATGGTCTAAAGATATGTATTATGAACAAAAGCTGGAATGTTACAGAAATCATTAAAAAGATTCTTAATTCCTCTGCTTAATCGTGAATCAATATTGTGATACAATATTATCAGTAAATAATAGATCACATATGTATTGGAGTCATATGCTACCAGTGTCGGCCTTAATACATTTGGCGCCTCCCGGTAATAACGTTATCGTTCCCAAAAAATTAAATTTATTTCTTAATGTATTTCATTCAATATGTCTCTAATTTAGTTGCTTTATTAATATTTATTTATTCCTCCTTCTCTTGCCTTTCGGATACAAAGATTTTGCAGTGATTACATATCAATGCTTTAAACAATAAAATTGTTTAACATTTCATAAAACTCTTCCATGTAGAAAATATTTTCCATCAGTCTGGCGGCCTTCTAGAAATGGATCCTCTTCTTCCCAGATTGAAGTGTGTCACAGCAAGTATAGCTTTCCATTCGAAAACTAGCGGATCCAGGATTTAATTTTGGGAAGGGCTTCAGCCCGGAAGCTTTTTTTTTTCATTAAAATAACGATAATTACTTTGGAAAAACAGAAAGAAACTACCTATATGAAATGGTGTTTAAGTGATTCCATAAGTCCTTTTAAATGTAATTACACGAACAATAATACTTTAAGAGGTATTTTTTAAAAAAAAATTTCCATAAAACATTGTTATGTTTTACCATTTTGGGGGGGGGGGGGCTTCAGCACGAAAGCCCTCCCCTCCCCCCGTAGATCCGCCCGTGCATTCGAACAAAAAATGTTTTTAACACGTGTAGTTCTGCTCCACCATTAGTTGAGGAAACAAATTATTCGTGAGGGCATGGAGTCCGAGTTTCCTCAGTATTCTGGCCTTCAGTCCATCAAAGGACGTGCAGTTGAAAAGACGTGCTCAGCACCTCCGGGATTCCGCACCTGGTGATAGCTTTAATAATGGACAAAAATGAATTATTCTTATACAATTTGTATTTTTTTTTTTTAATTCGCCAAGCAGCGGATATCCCGGGTCAATTATGGAGTATGGCCGCTAAATGAAGATGTCGAGTCTGAAGGAGAACTTACCACATTGAAAAAGAACCTCCAATTAGATTCGAAGAATAATCTCTCTAGTTCTAGCTATTATCTTTGAGAGGTATACAATAAACAAATTCTTCGTTATTCGAAAAACCAACTAACTAGATCATTATTTATTCTAATTGCCTTTAAACACTAGTACTCACCACGGGTTGTAATATACCACACTTCCTGAACCCTAAAATTTAAGTTATTAGCTAATTATAGCGTTTGAATGAAATCTGGACAAAACAGCTTATAGAATCAAGCCGAAACTTGCATCAAAATGAGGTTTTCTAAATAATTAAAGTATAGTATAGTACATTTTTTGTTGTTTATGATAAAGTTATTGTAATTATGATTACAGTTATAGTAGTTATAACAATATCATAATCAGGTTTCCAATAATGATTGTAATGATTTCACGTTTTTGCAAGATTTAAGTTTTGATTAAGATTGTAAGATTTAGGGGCAGTTAATTTATAGGTGGTTTTTATTTTTTAACTTGTTTATTTAAAAATTTTGAAAAACTAATAACTAATAATCGGGATACACTTTTTGTTAGCACTATATAAATAAAATTACATATGTAAATTGAATGAAAATAAGCAATAAGGGACCAACCAACACTTTTATGGAATTTGTATAAGCTAGGTATTTAAATAAAAACTCAAGCCTTATCGAAAAGTAATTAATTTAAATTAAATGAAAATTCAAAAGAAATTATCAACACAGTTAATAAAATGCAATTTCAAATAAATATAAGTTGGTTCGTTAATACATATTTTGGTTTAATTATCTGCCTGTCTGTTACTTTATTTTATAAGAAAAATGGCAGAACTGACTTCCACAAAACATTTCTTCTATTGTTACATACAGCTTTACCTCCTTATTTAAACTCAGTGAGTTTAAATTTATATTTATTCCATATGAAAAGTGTCATTGAAAATAAAAGGAAAATTTTAGTTAACTTTTATAATAATCTTAGACAGGAAGAATAATTAAAAGTTGTTACCTGGACAAACATTTAGACCGATTATTCAAATTTAAATGGATTTTATAAGTCCTAACATTCATTCCATTAGCCACACAGTTTTTTGGAGAACCTGTTGTTCTAGTCAATTTTATTTGGCAGTAATTGTTCAATAGAATTCTTTAGCATGTTACATAAAATAAATTATAACTTATTCAAGTCACAACTTCTATATTAAAAATATGCTGAATCAACCTATTCAAAATTGGAGCTTTCCAACTAAATCAAATTAAGATAAAATTTTAAGGTGAATAGGTCCCCACTTCATACCTGCTAACAAAAACTTTTAATAGGAATAAAATGATTTTCATACTCTTGAAGTCCTGTTAAAAAAATAGAAAAAAATGTAATTACATAAACAATAATACTTTTGGAGGGAGGTTGGGACTTTTTTAAAAGATCTATTTAAAACAATTTCTATTAAACATTTTAGAAAAAAAGTTTTATTTTAAGTTTCCATAAAACTTTTTAGGAAAGAAGTTATTAAAACAAAGGTTTCTAAGCAAACTTGTTTGTAATAAAATTCAATGTTTATAGTAAAAGTTTAACTGTTATTTATTTAAGCTCTTAAAAAAGTTCCATTAAATGTAAAACAAACATTCATTGGGCTTAGATTATAGTTGTAATTTGTTTTAAATGAATTACACATGATTCTAATATGTCTCTATTTTTAGTAGCTATGAATGAAAGTCATTTACTAGATAATTTTTTAACGAAATCAATAGAAGTTTTAAATAAAAGTTCTGAAAAATCTTTACTTGAAAAGTTACAAGGGAAAAAGTTCTAATAACAAAGGAAGTGGTAAACTATGGACAATAAAAGTTTCCGTAATACCAAAACTTTTTAAAAATAAAAGTTTTTTTTTATATTTCAACACCCTGCTTTTATACATAATTAGATAATTTAAATATTGTGATTGTTTAAGTATTTAGCTTAGGTCATTTATTGTAACAAGTGGAAAAAAAATCATTTTTCATTTTGGGAGGTTTCAACTCGAAAGCTGTCCCATACATCTGCTTGTGATATAAATTAATATGTTTTACTCTTTTTTTTTTAATTTGAGCATAAGTAGTTCTGTCCTATGAAGGTCTGAAGTGTTTGGAATAGAAATTTGTCCAGTGCGATCAGCTAATTTTGTAGGTTCTCCTCTCTACTCTTCTACAATAAAAGTGAACAGTTTAACATAACTAATAACAAAATTTAATAAACTTATTTTATTGAATGAATCAAAAACAAATACTGCTTACAGACCTGCCTTGTAATTAATTCATTATAACTTTGTATGGAAGGTCCTCTAGAAAGATACGATGTTCTTTCCCCACAAATGGGTAATACTCTGGAAAGGGTGCTCTGTGTTCTTATCTTCCTATTCCAGAGGTTCTTTCATGGTGGGGATGGATTTTTTCAACTACTGCCAGTGACAGTTGCCTTCGGTACCGTTTTAGATTTTAAGAGGAATAGTAAGTTTTCAAATTAGCCATCTAGTTGTTTTGTAAATGTTTAAAAAAAAATATTTAAATTTTTTAAATGAAGTCTACACTCATAGACGAATTATTTTCATAAAATTAATATAGATGAAACCAATACCTAAAATGTTAAGATACAGCAAGAGTAGAGGTTGTACTCATTACTCCTCTCCTCCCCCAAACTAATACTAGTTAATTAAAATACCCAAAATGAACAGAAGGAATGACCGTCTAACAAAGAAAGTGGACACAGCAGATCATCAACAGCAACATTTTACTTCATCCCTTTAAAAATGGAGAATAAAATGTATCATATATTGTGGCGGACCCAAGGAATGAATCTCTAACTTTCCGATCTGGTTATAATAGGTTTGGTTTTACCTCTAGATCAAGCCTAGCTCTTCTCCATATGGCAAAATGGGAGAGATAGGGCTATTGATAATTTAAAAAAATTTATCTAATCATTTCCTCCAAAATAAGTTAACATTTTATTCTATGTAATTTCATAAGTTATTATATGATAGGACCAAGCTCAAATTGAAAAATTCCAAAATGATCTCTCAACATATCTCCAGTCTAGTCATGAAAACAGTGAATCTCCCCGTACTGTTCAAGAAAAATATGATCTCATTTCAAAAGTCATTGATGATAGTAGCAGATTAGGTACCGGTGTTGTTAAAAAGAGTTCAAACAAGTTATCGGAAACAACTAAGGAACTTTTAAGTGTTCGGAGCCGGATAAAAGAAAGAGGAGAACTTTCAGAAAATGAAAAGAAAGAGCTGACAAATTTAAATAGTCTCATAAGGAAAATGATAAAAGAAGACATTGAAAAATTTAATAAAAATACTGTAACCAAAATCCTTTTAAACAATAGGTCTACAAGAAAAATTCAAAAAGAGCTTGCAGAAGGAAAACCTTGGATGGTTTCAATAGAAAATCAGAGAAAGGAAATCACAACCAACCGAGAACATATTAATAAAGTGGCTACAGAATACTTCAGGAAACTGTACGATTGTAATGAAAAATCCTTTGAATCATGCGAGGAAGGAAAGAAGACTAAAAATTTGGAGGAAGTTCCACCGATAATGGAAGATGAAGTTACTATTGCCATTAAAAGGCTTAAATCTGAAAAAAGTCCGGCACCGGATAATATAACAAATGAAATTTTAAAAGCAGGAGGAAAAGCTCTAATTAAAGAACTGTCAGAATTATTTAACTTAATTCTCCAGGAGGGAAAAATTCCAAAGCAATGGAGAATCGCAAAGATAATCTTACTCCATAAAAAAGGCAATATGCATGACATAGAGAATTACAGACACATCTCCCTTTGTTCAACCATGGCAAAACTTTTTAACACTATAATTAAACAGCGACTCACAAAAAGAATTATGGAGTGTATAGCAGATGAACATGCAGGATTCAGAAAAGGATTCTCAACAATAGATCACATTCAGACGGTAAATCAGATGATCGAGAAAACCAAAGAATAAAATTTCTCTCTCTACCTCTGTTTTATTGATTTCAAGAAGGCTTTTGACACCATTTCACATGCAAGTATAATTAAAGCACTTTGAGCAATAGGTACAGAAGAGAGATATATAAAGATTCTAACAGAACTTTATGCAGAAATGTCAGCATACATTATGACAGAAAAGAAAGGTCAAAGCTTCAGGGTTAGGAAAGGGGTTCGTCAGGGAGACCCATTATCACTTATGTTGTTTATCTTGGTGTTGGAGCTGGTGTTTTGGAATCTTGAATGGGGGAATGTTGGTATAAGGGTGAATGGTAAATGGTTGAGCAATTTATGTTTTGCCGATGACATCGTGCTCTTTGCCAAAAACAGTCAACAATTGAAGGAAATGATTATACAACTTTTAAGGTTGTGGAAACAAGTCGGTTTATATCCAAACTATAATAAAACCAAAATAATGTCAAATAGGGAGCCAAAAGAAATAAAAATAAATAAATACACCTTAGAATATGTAAACGAATATGTGTAGGCCAGCTGGTGTCCTTCTCAGATAGAGCAACAAAAGAAGTACAGAGAAGAATCGCAATGGGATGGAAAAAGTTTTGGTCACTGAGGCACATAATGAAAGGAGATTTAGATGTGGATTTTAAAAGACAGACCTTCGATAGCTGTATCCTCCCAGTAGTGACATATGGTTCTCAAACTTGGTCGTTAACTAAGGTCCACGAGAGAAAAATCCAAGTGTGGCAGAACAGCATTGAGAGGAGTATTATGAAGGTAAAGAAAAGAGACAAAATAAGATGCACTAAACTAAGGAAAGAAACAGGCCTCAAAGATACAATTTTATAGTTGAGGAAAATTAAATGTAAATGGGCTGGTCACCTATTACGTAGCAATGATGTTAGGTGGTCGAAAATAACAACCGAGTGGACGCCATATGATCTAAAAAGGAAGAGAGGCCGACCAGTGAAGAGATGGTGCGATGTATTCAGGCTGAAGATGGGACCCCTCTGGTGGAGAGACGCTAAAGACAGGGTTATATGGAAAAAGAAGTGGACAGAGCTCACGGACCCCGCTTCTCAACAGGGCTAGTCACTCAGAGAAGTGCTGACTACTACTCCCTCACGGGAAGGCCTGTGCAGGAAGAAAGACAGAAGAAGAAGTGTATAATAGTGTATGTGTGTGTGCGTATCCATGTAGATATGCATGCTATTTTATATTAGTAGTTATAAAAAAAAAATAAAAACCATTTGTACATATGTAACTACTTATTTTGTATAATAAAGGCTATTTCATTTCATTATATGATAATATTATCTCATTTTATTGACTGAATGAGGTCAAAACCACTAAACAGCAGAAACAAGTACTTTTTACTTAAGCTAAAAAACATTTTACTGCCTCCTAAATTCTACCAGCCAGGGCTAAGAAAATAAAAAGTTATTGTGAATAGTGGGAACCAAATCCACACTCCCAAAGAGAAATTACAGGAATCAGTGACATAGAACTGCTTAGTCCTGCAGCTAATCATTAAAATACAAGTTAGACAGAACAAAGATCAAAGGCTTTCCTTGAGCATGAAATCTAGAACTATGCTCTGCCCATAAGATTTCCCATTAAATTTGTTGCCTATATTAATCAACGATAATGTCTAAGACCTTGGAAATTGGCATGATGAATCTCAAAATATATTATTGATAAATTTATGTAACAATTGAAACATAAAAATTTGAAGTTCCTGATTAATTATTCATTAAAAAATTATAATTATATTCACCCTTCATCTATTAAAATCAGCTTCCAAACTTACTACAGAGCATTAACTGCCTTCTTAGGAGATCCTAATAAAATAATTTAAAAAAACTACAAATGAACAGGAATAAACTAAAGGAAAAAACTTAATGATTTAATTTTTATTTCTTTGATATAAAAAATAATAGTTTTTCATCGTTAAAATCAAATACACTTTTTCTACAATTTTCTTTAATTTCGTAGCTGACAATATCTTCCAAGTTTGTTTTAGTCACAAAGACAGGTTAAATATTGATAAGTTCAATCTTATCATTAGATCATTATTGATTAAAATACACACTGCACTCGGAATAGTGACAATAGCTTGACAGATATAAAAATATTATAAAATGAACATTGCAGAAGATACATTTAATTATCTTATCAATTTCTTCACTAATGTCCATAATATACTTTTCATTCAATATTGCTGAATAAAAACTGCAAAATACCAATAAGTTAATTACCTCTTTGCTTTTTTTTCTGCAGATTTGAATGTATGACCAAATTTAATGCAAAAGGACATACATGTTTTATCCATCAGATTATATTGAGTAAACATTCATTCAAAATAATTTTGAATTGTGTCAAT
The DNA here is from genome assembly GCA_928085145.1 of Nezara viridula. Lineage (NCBI taxonomy): Eukaryota > Metazoa > Arthropoda > Insecta > Hemiptera > Pentatomidae > Nezara > Nezara viridula. The sequence goes on along the minus strand of OV725083.1, from coordinate 30,696,433 downwards.
TGCTTCGTTTTATAAAAATTCAATTCATTATAATATCATCTATATTTGCAAAAGCACAAGAACCCAGACCAGATCTGGACATCAATTGTATCAACTCTTTGGCATGTGAAATAGCAATCTCCAATGGAGGTTTCCGAGCCATGTTACTTGAATCTAAAATAGCTGAATTCAATTGAGCACAAACATTTTCCCTCTGAATAGGGTCCAATTGCCAACCAAGAGGGCTAGTCCAAGGATTAGCATAAGCTAATAAACTGAATGCGTCTTGAAGCATCTTCTTATTCTGAACATTTGATCCACTTTCATGAACTAACATTTGGCTGTAATTATACAGTTCGCGCCCGAAATCTAAAATTTTTTCAATTGCATTACGATTTCCACATGTTTTCCTTAAGCCGCTACCTAAATCATTACACATTGAAACATCATCTGAAACATAACCATTTTGCAGGCCATTGCATGAATTTTTCTCACTTGAATTGATTGTATCAGAAGTAGAATCGAAAGATCCATTGACCTCAGCAATGTTTCTGAATGGGTTTGTAGATTGAATTACAGAAGTATGGGCAATATGCCTATTGTTACAATCAATATCACTTCCATTAACCATTTCTATGAATTGGCGGCATTTCAATAAAAATAATAAATTGGGTCTACTTTCCAACAAACCTGGATAGAGTCTCCAAGTAAGATCGATAGCCTCACTCATTCGTCCAGCTAGTATTAGTTTCAAAATTTTTTGTCTATTTTTAATTGAAGCTATTTCTTCATTGAATTCTTGACCAGTGCTAGAGGCAAATGCTCCAGCAGTAGCACAATAGCCATGATGAACTAAATACGAAGAAACCAGCCTATGCAATACCATCTGTTGTTCTCCATGGCTGTCATGAATTGGAAAATTTTCGATTGTCGACCTTGTTCTTGCTCGTAACTCTTTCATCATATCTTCTATGTCAAATACAAATGGAGCTTGGCCAAAATTGGCATCAACAACTTCACCAGGAGTCTGTAATCCAACTGTTGGATACAAATTATTAGGTAAATCAGTAAAAGCGACGCCTAAATTATGGCCATTTTTTGTATAAAAGCAAGTATTATCAATTAAATTAACACCACAACCAATTACATCGCCAGTAGTGAAAGTTGGACCATAAGGAAGTCCTGTCCCAGAAGAGCAAAAAGAATGGCCATCATCACCATGGTAACCATACGAATGTTTGTCCCAGCCTGGAAGTCTATTCATATTAACTCCTTGGGCAGATAATCCAACCCCCATATATCCGTCACGACCTTTGCTAACAATCTTTACTTCAAAATAATATAAACCACATGCAGCTGGGATAGGGTGTAGAGCTCTGACACTAGCTGCATCTTTGTGTGTTTTTCCATGACCTTTGTAGTGCACCCTCAAGTTTCCATTGGATAAACCAATATAGTTGAATTTGTCTTTCGGACTCCATGATTTAGGAAGAGGTGTTTCATCTTCGTTTACCATAGGATAAAGAGCTTTCAGCCTTGCTTTGAAATCTATTTTAATTTCACTATGCCTGTCTTCCATTTCTTGGGATGAAGAAGCCATCTGTTCTAATGTTCTTAGCTCCATCATACTATCTTTGAAAATGCGAATTTACTACAAAGTCAATAGTCAAGATTGCTGAATATAAATCACAAAGAAAAAAAAGAGGTGTTCAACAGCTACTTTTCAAGATGGAGTCTACAATAGGCCTCAAAATATTATTTTATGTTTTAACTCGATCATAATTATTTAATTGATCTTTTAAAATTCCTTTTATTTATTTATTTACTTTCTTAAAAGTGTCACTAAAAACTGTAAAAAGACGATTTTATAAAACTATACCCGTACAAAATAGAAGAAAACAGATAGGAAACCTATTAACAATGAAATGGTGCTAAATCATGTTTGGGTAGAGTGAAATGACACTTCTCAGATGCGTAGCTGTAAGTACATTAGCACCAGTATGATAAATGAAATCTGAAACAAAAATTAAAACCAACATGAAAACCTAAATAATAATAAAATACAATATATAACAAAATGCATAATAAAATCAGCCTAAACATGTTTAAAAAACATTGGATATAAAATCAGTTTATAAAATCCTTATTTTCAGTTTTACAGACAAAGATAAATACTTGGTATTTCACACTTCATATTTTCAGACTAAGTTAAATTCTTAAATCTTTAATGCTTCAAAAAACATTAATTAAACCCATATCTTTACGATTAGCCGGCAGATTCCAAAATTCGTGGTAGAACCACAGAATGAATCTCGATCTCGCTCCGGCTAAAATAGGTTGTAAACAAGTAGGATAACCACTCTTTAAGATAAAAAAAGAAAGGCATGTGCTATTATCATTTAAACCTGACATAATATATCATAATTTTTAATTAACATATTCAATTTGCTAGACCTTGTCTTAACATTTTTGAACCAATGGGGTGCTTGCATGAAAAAATATACATCACATAACTTTCGCTCATCAGCCAATCCTAAGTAGAAAAAATAAGTATCCCCATACGTAGGGTATTGAAAATAAAATCATAGATGATGTTTGAAATATTTAAAACAATTACTATACACTTTCCCACCCATCTAATACGTTAAATAAAGACATTTTTCATCACTTTCTACATTCTTATAGACTATATATTATCTACTAATATTATTGATAACTAGTAAAAGTGGATTTTTTGGAAAAATGTTGAACTTTATCCAAAACATTAATCACAAAATGCATTGAAAGAATGAGTTAATATTATTAGAACCTTAACATCTTTTGTGAAAATTTCTGTTTTAAAATTGAAATATAACAGTTAAAATAACAATAGGATATCCATGTACAGAGTAATTTAAATAGAGATAGAACCCAAAAAGTAAGGGAATGTCGGACTCCCAGTTTTTATCTCTATAGACTTCAGTCCAAAGGTGGGAAACAAGCATCTTCCAACACAATAGTCTGACCTCAGTCTAGGCCACATAACCAGCATTTTTAATATTATTATTTTAATTGAAAAGTGAATTATATTATAGCAATAATTTTTATTTATAATTTGTGCTAAAAAACAACAAATAATTTTAAAAGTCTGAATATTTATATAAATATTAATATTTATATTACATATATTTATATATGTAATATATTTATAATTAATATAATATATTTATGTATGTAAATATTTATATTTATATACATATATATAAAACACAACTGATTCACAAGTGCGACTCCAACTCAAAAACTTTTATGGATCTTACAAAGAATTGTGTCTCAAAGAATTAGTAATTACCTGTATTATGTATTCATTCTTTACTTGTCAAATATTTGCAAAATGCCGAAGTTTGGTAAAAAATAAAATCTAATGTGATTTAGTTTTTACAAAATGGCAAAAATTTAGTTTTAACTTTATTCAACTGAATTCTTCGAAGAAATACTTTAATGTTATTTTAATTGAAATGACAATGATAGAACGAAAAAACATAAGCGAAAACACATTTCAAACTAAATATTAGACAACAAAGTGAAAGGAAAACAATAACATATTTCTTGAAAGGAAGTTTTAAAACTGGAAACACTTTTCCACTAAACAAGATGTTTAGTACCTAATACATTATTCAGTCTAAAGGCTTCAAGAAGGTTATTAAAATAAAGTTAGTCTGTTTAAATTAAATGAATTATATCAACTTGCTTAGCAATTTTGGTTTGGAATAAAGTGAAATATATCAATGAGTTGACAGATCATCTGTCTGTTCCTATTCCTCCAGTTAGATTTCACAGTAACATTATTGGAATGTTACACAAGTCATTCCAATAAAACTGACTTCTTTACTTCAAACTAAATATTAAAATTCTGAAAAAATATTATTGGCAGAAAGAATAACAACTAAAAAATTAAATATCTATACAATATAATGAAACAAATGATTCTTAGAATTTTCTGAGATGAAAATTTACAAAATAATAATCATAACTCTCTCCGCATTACAATTTTTGTAATAGAGATAAGGAAAGTACTGATCGCTAAATGGAGTATTTTTGGCAGCTGCGTTTTAAGTTCTTTAACTCCTTACTGGGTTATCAACACGAAATTTATAGAATTACCTTATAAAAAACTCCTTACGCTAATAATATTTCACTTGAGATGAACAATCACATTATAATTTGAAGAATAGAACTTACTATATTGTATTCATTCTATCGCTGTCAAAACATTGGCCATTGTCAGAAACGAACACAAATAAATACTAACTTATCAAACTCACTTGAGATAACCTAATGTAGTTTTTGCGCATCCTGCATATAGGTAGAGCCAACAGTCTCTACTGCACTAACTATACCTCTTAGCTATTCTTAAATTTCTTACTTTTTATGAAATATAGTTTTAGAGAAAATTTTATTTCACGATCGAAACGTTTTAGATCCGCACAAACATATTTCGTTAATCAGTAAATAATAATAATCCAGATCAGAGTGAGTAGAGTAACAAGATTTTGCTCATCTATCCTCACTGGTCTCTTTCTTCTGATTATTTTGATACGTCTACGTCACTCGGGAGAATGTTCTTTTTACTGTAACAGTTATTAATTGCATATCTAATTTTCATTAGTTTCCGGGGTCCATTTAAATCGAAAATAAAGTAATATATAAGTAATGGTTTAATTTATACTGTTTTTATTTTATTTATTTTTTATATCAATTTTATTTTATACTGTTAAGTCGTAGTAATGGGACAAGGACACCATAGTTGTGGTGTTGCTGTTTGTCGCAACACTTCAATTAATGCGAAAAAAAGGGGATTAGTAATACATTTTTTTAGATTCCCTCAAGATTCTATTATTAAAAAAAAGTGGATTGTTAAATGTAGTCGAGCTGACAAAAATTTCAACCCCAACAACGCCAGGATCTGTAGTGATCATTTCACAGTAGATGACTATGAAGATTCTTTAAAGGCAAGATTAATGGGAAAAACGCCTATAAAGTTAAAGAAAACTGGTAAATAAAAAAAATGACACAAGTAGTTACCAACAAATGAATTAGTTTAGTTATTTCATTATAAATTTATGTTGTTTCTTTTTTAGCCATCCCAACATTGCTTCTACATCCTTCAGAGCCAAGAAAGCAACCCAAACCTTCGATTAGGCAAGTGGGTAGAAAGAAACTGAAAGACACCATTAGCCAATTGATAGATGAAGATTCCAACCAAGAACTAATGCCTATCCCAGAAGTTACTCCAATCTCATCTCACCTCTCTGGAAAAATTAAATCTTTGGAAGAAGAGGAATTGAATCTCATTAAAAAATTGAAAAAAAATGAAGAATCAGTGCCACAGAAAACTGAGTCATTAATAAAGGAGAATAAGGAGCTGAAAAAAAGATTTGCTTCAAAACCAAATAATATTCTCAAAAGTAAGAGTTACTAATTATTCACGGATATTTTGATGAAAAATCTGATTAAATTATAATAAAAATAAGTTATGATAGTCAAACTATAATTGTAATAACAAAAAATTATTGCCTAAATGACAATAAAAAAAACAAAGAATAACATTTTATATACATATAGTTCGAACGAACCATTCAATCATTTTTTATGCAACTTTGGGGCCATAACAATCAAGGTAGCTATATTAAACAGATGAAAGAATTACTCTAAACCTTCTATATTGCAAAAGAAGATGACCTGGATAGAGAAAAATACAGCATAAGAAATTTTTTTAATTGATGATACCTGTGAGGAAAATTATAGCACAGGAAATTGAGCTGAGGAAAAAAAGAGCCAAGCAGGCAGAAAAATTGCCATATTTATTCTTCCTACTTGTAGTAGTAATGATGATCATATATTTACAAAAATTCAGTTGAAATTAGCATTTAAAATTCTATATGCATTGAGGATAAGATTTTATTTATAATTTTTATGAGATTATATCTACAATTATTTAAAAAAATACAAATAAAATTCTCAGGATACTAGGCAGAATGGGGTTCAATCTATAGAATAATATAAATGAAATGGGGCAAGTAGACCCTCCTAGCTTCACTGAAAGGGTTGTATATTTACTGATCCAAAAACCCTGCTTGTTGTGGCATATTGGAAGATTAGCCTCTATTGAGAAGTCTAATCGATTATATATGAAGGTTAAACTCATTAATACCAAGTACAATCATAATTATTATCACCTGCCAATTCTTGAAGGAAAGTACTTCAACTGATTCTGTATAACCATGTTATATGTATACCATGTGTGTGAGTGTGTACGAGCTGTAGCTATCGAATGATGAGACTGATGCTCTAATGCATGGTACGCCCCCTGAAGGAGATGACAGAAGATTTCCAGAACTATTTCACACAATGAAAGATTCACATGGAGGGTTGTAGGGAAAGAGGAGACATATATACTGAAGGTCATAATAAGTAAATATGTATGAAATCAAAATAAAATGTTTTACTTTGTCAATTTCATTAATTAATGTAGGTGAATATAAAGTAAATAATTCTAAAATATGGTGTATTGTATTTGATAATACTTAAGGTTACTTCAATTATAACTTATAGTTCATTTACATTTCAAGGATAAATAGTTGCTTTATTACTATATTTTGAAGTGTTTTAAATTTTCAATTGAACATGTAATTTTTACAGGTCCGAGTTCTAAAAAGACAAAAATAAATAAACGTAAGTAGTACTTCATTTAATTTAAATAACTTATAGTTTGTAATTAACTTTTTATAATTATTTCATATTTGATTGCAACAGAATCGTATGATATGGAATTAGAGAGAAGGGTTTCTCAATTCATCGCTTCTAAGGTAAAATATTCATTATATCATTGTAATTAATTATCTGAGACAAGAGAACTAGGCTTGTATTGTAAAACAATTCTAATCTTGGCTTTTTAAGTTAGTAGACTTTTTAGGTATTATGCCATAATTCAGTAGATACATTTCTGGTTCTCTAAGCCAAAAAAAAATTAAACAGGAGATGAATCTGAAATAAGGAGAGCACAGTGCAGACTATTGTTTCACAAGAATAATTTTAAGTCTAGAATCAGTCACTTCTACCAATAGGTCTGTTGCTGATGATTTCTTTTTTTTATTATGAACTGACTGTTAATCAAATTTAATTAATTAATTGTTAAATATTGCATTTTGCTTATTTAATTCAGTAAATTGCTAAGTACACTTTCGGTGTTGATAAACTAGAAGGCAAATATATATGTGTGAAATTTTATTATATTTACTTAAGCAAAAACTATCATATTTACTTCAAGAAAAAAAAAAAAAAATAAAAATGCTTCAAAGAACACATATTACATTATTTGTCAAAAATAGTTATAATTACTGCAAAATGTCCTGATTCAAAACGGAAAATCAATCAAATTACATTACTTGGTGATTTAATTTTATAAAGTATTACTTGATGATTTTTGACAATAACGCATCAATTTGTCTCCTAGCAATTTTTTAGTTGTCTAAAAATGATTTATCTATTTTTTTTGTAACAGGTGCAGATAATAGTTGCAGAATTATTATAAAATGGGATCTTTAACATCTCATGAAGAAATCTCTCAAGATATTGTACATTGATATTTTAGTAATTATTTGATAGTTAATGGAATCAATTTTAAGATTTGTTTGCAATAAATCTTTTTTTTATGTATTTAATTAGCCCCTCATATTCTACCCAACCCAATTCCTTGATCAAGAAAACAACAACCGACTTGAAATTGGATTCTCCTTTCCTTTGATGTTCCTGAAGGAAGTGAAACTCAGTGACGAAGATGCTTCTATTCTCCAGGGCCAGGATTCGAGTCCAGTTGTAGCAGGTAATTATTTATTCTGTTACAACAGCTGTAACTGCACTCATGAATCAGAAGACTCTTCTGAAACATACCTAGCCTCTATGAAATGGGTATTTTTATTACAAAGTTTTTTTTTTTTTTAATCCTGAAAACTATTCAAGACCATTTTCTGTAATGGGATCTTAAAAAATCCTATTACTCCTTGATTTTTCTGTAGCCTGTGGATTAGTGGATCACAGCATTCTTCTCTTCTGACTCTTTTTATCCTATGTTAATATAAAAACTAGATACACGAAATAAAACAGCCATAAATCTTACAATATATATTTATTTTGTATTCTATAACGAAAGTAAGTCCATAAAACCATTAGACTTACAATTGCACCTTTCTGGTGTTCTGCAGCAAACATATTGATGACGTTTTCGAAATCAGTTTTATCCTGTTCTTCTCACTCCACACTGAGCAAAGCTAGGTCGCATAACCTTATTGTCCCACTGTAGCCTTCAAATACTAAAGCATTAATTTTAACTGGCTAAAATATCATCCACAATTTGCTATGTTTACTGTATAATTTGAATGGAAATGCGCATATTCGGAAATACTCTTTCATCCCCTTACTCCTAATAAATAGAAGTTAGCTCTTCGTGTTTTTTTATGTTGACAATTTTCTTGAACATATTAGCATTTGAAAATCCAATATTTATCCCAATAACTGTTCCCTGTTAACATCGCAGTCATATAAATCTCTAAATTCTTTACATTTCTTTATAAAATCGTCATAGTCAACAGTGACATAATCCAGTGTTTTAAAACTTTGATCCTTTTACTGGTTTTTCAAATCCATTTTTAACATAAAGACTTCAAAGGGTTATAATTTTGTAAGATATGGTGTGTAAATAAATAATTTCCTTAGCTATTTTACTAGTAATTAGCCACCCAAATTCCCTCCTGCTTGTCAGCCACTGCTCAACATGTAGATATCACAAAATTGTTTTAATGTAGGCTGTATTTTTGGTTTAGTTGAATTTTTAAGTAAATACTTTGCGAATTTTGCACTCCCTTTGAATGGCATCCAGGGCACTTGCCCCACCCTGGATATGCCACTGCCTGTCCCCCTCCCTCTTACTCTTTCACTAAAACATGAAGCTATTTATATCATGTTTATGATAAGTATTTGAAATGAACAAATGAAATAACTAATAGTTATAATGAAACATCAACGTTACCAAATTGCTAAAAGATTGATGTCAAATATAACTTTTTCATCAGTCTTAACAATTAACTATTGATTTTTTTAATTAATAAAAATGAAGATAATGGTGATTTAAATGGTCAAATATGTTAAACAAACAAATTCAAACTTAATAAGAAATTCTGTAATTTAATTCCTTAAATATAATTGTAACCAATGATATTAGCTTAAAATGTATAGAATAATTTTTAGAGAAATTTTGAAGTACTTTGATTTTATTAAAGCTAATATTTTTGATAAAGCTCTTAGTTTTTAAGATATCCACAAAAAACTAAAAACAAAATCAGTGTTCTATCATTCTTCCTCTCCCATTAAAACTCCATGTGGGAAACTTCAAAAGTTATGTCAAGGAAGGTAATAAAGGAATTCAAACACGTTTTAGCTTTGTTCATTCAAACACGTTGTTAGGATCGATCCCTAATTTTAACTATATATATTAAAGCCTTGGTAATAACTTTTACTAGCATAGTATTTTTAATAATAAAAAACAATTTTCCTCTTGAAGACTGAGCTAGTTAATAAATACCATTGTACTTTCCATAATTCAAACCAAAAAATAATTTTTAATATTTGAGTAGAAATAAACTATTATTTATAGCAATTTTGAGTTTGAATTAAGACCTTATCAGTTAATAACGATCAATCTATTGCATCCCAAACTCTTCAATCCCACATCACACGTCTTGAAAAAAAAATGGTGTCAAAACTGGATGATTAAAATAAATTCCAATAAATCCCATCAAAATTACTTTTACTCTTCATCGCAAACCCATGACTTCCTGTCCTACAGTATCCTTCAACAATAGCCCACTTATCCCTTTTGAACAAATCCGATACCTAGGACTCCACCTGGATAAACGACTCACTAGGAACCCCCCGACGTTTTCGACTACTGCAGCACTTGCTATATAAATGCTCTAAACTTCCAACTATTTACAAAAGACTCATATATATTACTGTAATAAGGCCTATTTGGACTTACGGGATCAAGCTTTGGGGCTCTTCTAAACCATCAAATTCCCCTCGTATACAATCCTAAATCCTCAATGCTCCCTGCTTTGTCACAAATAAAATCATCCATAACCACCTTAATGTTTCCGATTTAGCTCAACCTTATAATTTATCTCAATCAATCAATTTACCTATCCTTCCATAATAAACTTCTGAACCATCCGCACTCTCTTGTTTCCAACCTTGCTTCTTCTTCTTCTATTTCTCATAAACCTCTGAGGCCTCTGAAAAGAAGATGGCCTCGGGATCTTCTAATATAGAAATATAATTGAAGTACTACCAATGATAGTTTCTCTTCATGTTGTGCATGTCATGTTACTAGTTTCATATTTACTTGTTGTTTTATCATTTAATACAGTTGTAAATTTCAATAATAAAAAAAAAATTAGATCTTACACCAACCTTATACTATGTGGGTATGAAGTATTTTGGTGGTATTTTTTTTTCTCGTGGTGTGGGACAAAAACTACCATTTTAAAAATGAAATTGTCAAAAGCAAAATCATAAATCTCTATTTATTCATATAGATTACATAACTTAGATCCTGAAGTACTGCTTAGCCCAAAAATGTCAATTCATTGACACACACAATCCCCAAAGCCACGAAACTGGTAGTCATTTCTTCTTATATTTTTTATGAATACAGTAACATCATTGATGAAAGAATAAAGTAAACAGATGTGAAAGTATTTAACTTAAGTACGCAGATATCCAAGAAGGAATTAAAAGACTGAGTAAGAAAATGGTTTAAAAAATGAGATTTTCTCAAAATTTATATTTACTCAAAGAATCTAGGATTATCTGCAATCAAATTTATTCCAATATTAAAAATTTTCAGTAATCACAAACATCAACTGAAAACTATATTAGTATCAAAAGGTTTAAATTTTTAGTATATTGAATTTAATGGATAGTGTTATATTGAAGGTATTCAGGACCGAACACCATTGTAAATTAATAAGTAGTTTATAAATAATTAAATATAGGAAATTTTGTGTATATGCCCGTTATCTATAAGTAAATGTTGATATTAAAGCCATAGGCATTAGCATGTAGACTGCGTAGAACAGGGTGAGTATGGAAAATTTTAATTCGACCCCAAACTGATGGTTTTATGTAAGTTCTTTTTTGTCTCTATATTATAAGTTACTTTATTTCATTTCTTTTTATGTTTTTTCTAGAAGAATAGAACACATTTTATTTTCCTTTTAAAATATACAATGTATGTATAGTCTACTTAAACATTAAGAGTTAGGAATCCCAAACAGAAGGTATTGCAAAGGAATAAATAGAAAAATTTCAATTTATTTATTTTAAAAAAATAATATGTATATATCACATATGTTAAAATGGCCGATCTTGAAGAGCAAAAAAACATATATTTAATATTTGGAGAATAAACAAATCAACAAATGAAAATCAGTTTAAATGATGAAATATCTCTTAAATAATAAGAATATAAAAACAACCTCAATTAGATCAATAGAATATCTTCAATTTCTTCGAAAATAGCATGATAAAACAAATTTTAAAAAAGGTTTGATAATTAATAACACTGAACTAACTAGAATAAATATTAATATTTTTTTAAAATAAATATCAATCTGAAGATAAAATATCATGGAAAAAATTTAAATAAATTTAGAAAAAGTTACTATCGTTTTGTATTCACACCCTACTGCCAATATGTAAATTTAGTTTGACAAATTGAAACAATCTAATCCATATGTTTTTTAAAAACTATTAAAAATGATGAGTACAAATATCCTACATCCTACATCAAAATAAAGCAAGATAAACAGGAATGAGATGAGTTCGGAGAACAGCTTCTCCTTCAATATGCTTCTGCTGCAAAAATACGTCAGGCCAGTCCTAAGCAGCTTATCTAAAACCTTTAAATGGAAAAAATAAATAAATAATTATGAAGTGAACAAAAAAGCTAGTTGAAAAAAATTTCTAATAATTGGAATAACTACTCTATAAAAACATTAAACAATAAGTTTTCATAGATACCTTACAAGAAGTAAACTATGTGACTGAAGTGTTACTACGGGACAAAGTGGTCAAGAAACAACAGCTAATGTACTACATTCTAAAAAAAATCTGGTGCAGTGCGTGCATCACACAACTTTCACTTACCACCCTCTTCTTAGCAGAAAAAAGTATTTTCAGACCAAGGGGAAGTAAAGTAAAATTTAGAGACGCTACATTTATTTGTATTTCATTGTGAGTATTTTTATTTGTATAAGCACCCGTAAATATACAAATTTTAATATTTATATCGCATTAATCTATAAAATTAAATATTCAATAATACCAACAATAGCATTTATGAAAACCACATATTTATACTTGTATAATATTGTTCAAGTCCGATTATGTTAAGCTTATGTTACGTATGGAAGCATGTTCTAATATTTCGGGAGCGCTTGTATTCCTTTGCTTCCTCAATTATAACTATTCTCTGTTACGATCTCTTATTTCTCCTTTAGTTAATTATCAAATTCTTTTACATTTTATATTTAACTATTTTATATTAGAGATTAATATGAAACGGTCAATTTTTTCAAACAAAAAAAATTAAAGGTACTTTAGGAGAAGCTAATATTGAAAATTTACCCTGTTAGAGAACTTCAATCAGAATAAAAACTATATTTTATTTAAAACGGCTTAAGTTTACACTGATATGATGAATTTAATCAAAATCATTAGTCATTTTCGAGAAAATCACTTCGAGAAAATGTGTTTAGTCCATTATATTAAGTGCCACTACCGGTTAGCCGATTTTGACGAAAAAGTTGCTGTAACACCCCAAGCATATAAAAACCATAAATATACAATTTCACTTTCGTACGGCTTTTCATTTTAGAGCTAGACTGTTAACACACACACAGACCATTCTGCGGGACTCGGTTATTTGAACTCAGGAATCTAAAAATGTGTGTTTCCGTTGAAAACTGAGATTCGAAAATTTTCACGATAGCAATACTTTCCTTTAATATATATTTCATACATGGGTAAGTGAAAGTAAAAATGAATTCCTAGCATTAACAACATCGGCTCATGATGTTCTATCACAGGACAAGAGCTGGTTTCATACCTCATTTATAACCAAAAATTCATACGGACCACGCCTATACAGAAAAGCAGAAGGTTTTTTTTAACTAATTTTTTTTAATTGCCTAATCCATCACAGTAAACTAGAAAAATTTTCTTTAAAAAAGTAGAATTTGTCTTAGTTAAAACCATTTAAGGTTTTTTTTAGCAACTGAACAACACTTATATGTTCTGTTCTCCATAAAATTACTGATTATTGGTGATTTTTAATTTTGTAAGCCTCTTATTGGATTACAGATTCCCCACATTAAAAACAAATTAATTTGTTTAATGAGTCTTAAGTTGAAAACTGTTATTTAATCAATTATGCCTTCTCAATTTAACACTGTTTTCAGCAAAAATAATTACAATAAATTATTATGAACAGTTGTGTTTCCTTTCTTACGTATTATAATAAATTTACGACTAAAATGGAAGCAGTTGTTCTAACTAACTCTCTAAACACAAAACTTGATGCTAAATAACTTTTCTTTCAAAGTTTCTAATTTAGAAGAGCCATTATATGATTCATATCGCTACTGTTAGTACAAAAGGTCGTATGTAACAATTTTTTATGTAAATACTTTTAGCGCTGAAGGTGACATTTTGTTGTTTGAACCTGCAAAAAATACTTTGCTACTATGGAAAACAGTATAGGGAAATATAATATGAAATTATATTAATAAATAATAAAGAAATAATGAGTTTTTATTTAAAAAACCTCAATTCGTACTTATGACCTTTTGCACTAACAGTAGTGATATAGTTGGTATGGAAATCTAAATTATACTGAGAAAAACTGTAATATTTCCACCATCAATTTCATCCATTATACTGTACTTAAATTGTAATGTTAGGCATTTTATAATACAAGGTACTCTACTCTCACTCTCTAAACACAAAAATATATTATCTACAATTTTTATTCGAACGATATTTAATTTGGAACACTGCTTCCTTGGTACTTTTTATGCATCTGTAAGCCCCAAAATATCTTGAAAGCTGGATATCTTGGCAAAGTTCCTAAAAAAAATAGTTATATCCTGGTTGATTTCGTCCATATTCCTGTGCTGTTAAATTGTGTGCTTTCAGGCTGTTACTTAATCTAGAATCAAGAGACCGTGTAAAAATGAGCATGATCGTTTCTGTCATCGAACAAAGTAATAAAAAATTATACCATGCTTTCCAACATTTACCGCCACCAAACGTTCTTAATTTTACTGGCCTAAGAATTATGAAAAGTCTTTCCTAATGGTTAATAAGTAACCTTCTAGAGTAGTTTACAACAGAATGGAAACAGAAACTATTGATTTCCTAACGATAAGTTTGGCAATGGGATTGGTGAGGAGTAAGGGAAGTGTGGAATAACTAGAGAAAATGAACTAGCTCCTTTGTTAACAAGCCTGACTACTTAGAAATTGCCACCCTTTTATAACGAAAATGGGGTTCAAATTGAACTATAGTACCCTCACATACACTCAACCACTGGATGCATCACTGCACAACAATAAATATGGTCTGTGGGCCAGATCCCCCTATTGTGCACCCCCCTCCCCTCCCCACATTCCTATAAATTGCATATTGTTGTGTTCCTTGTAACTATTTATTAAAAAAAAAGCCAATGTTGCCACAAAAAAAAGTTAACACACTGCCCTAAAATGGCGTCCAAAGATGGCGGATCGATGGCTTTGACTTCAGTTAGTTTTTTTGGTCACTGAGAATCAGCACTTGGCTTAATTTTCTCATGGTTGGTCTTTTATTAAAGCAGAATAGTCAGAGAATAATAAAACATGAATAAATAATAAAAAAATAATTGCTAAAGGCTAATCAACATTAGTGCAACGAAATTTTTGTTAACTAATATTAAACTGATCAAAATTAGTAAAATTAAAGTTAACAAGGGTCAGTTCAACCAGGCCGTTAGATGAAAATGTTTATTCCTTAACCCAAAATCTTGGTTAAGGAAATACAAATTATTTGAACTTATTCTTCTTGCAGACCATGGGGTCTCTTGAGATGTCAAGTATCCATAGCCAATTAACAATGCCTATATGGATAATCCAATCCAACACTGTTGGCAGAGTGGAATAGAACAAACAGAGGAGAAATTGCCAAATATCAACAAGATAAGTTATAATTTTACCTTTCCCTTTTCCCTTCCCTCCTCAATATGCTAACAATAGATATACTAAGAAAATCATACTGAACACCTTACCTTTTAAAGTCATTCAATAAAAGAGTTAGTTAGAACTTTGGATGACCAAGAATGAAATTGGCATATGATAAAATAAATCACTTATTTTACTTAATAGAGGTCAAAACTATCAATGGTTGTTAAATTGTTCGGTGATAAGCCATCAATAGAACAAACTATAGAATAAACATAGCTGAATAAATAAAACAAGTGTTAATACTAGCAAAAAAGTTTACCCTGTGCATTTAAAGTAAAAGGTTCATGTAAATATTAAATGATTAATAAGAACGTTAAAAAGCACTCACAATTAAACAGTTTTTTATTCTGATTCAGTCCATTTTTGATCTGTGAAGATCTTGAGCTAACGAGACTTATATCCATAATCAAACCTACCCAATTTGATTGGTCCCAGTGTAATAGTAAAAATAAAAAAAAAATGTTATATAAGTATGATCTTATAAGACCAACCTCAACATATTCCTACTTTAGAAACAATTAACCAAGTTATAAAAGAGCTTAGTTGGAAGGCAATGAGGTTCGAGTTATTTTTATATTATTTCTACTTTTATCTAGGTGTTTTTCAAATTACCTAATAAAGAAACATTAGAAAGTAAGGCATCTACTACATAAATTTGTTGAGTATTAATTTATATTAGTGTTGCTTTAAATTTATATGAATTGTTACTTTCCTAACAAATATAATCAACAAAGGAAACAAAAATTAATTTAAAACTTCATTAATGTTTGGAATCAACATGTTTACAAATTTCAATAAGCTGTATTTTTGCTAATAACTGTCAGATTCTGATGTTTTTTTTTTTTTTTCCTTTTGTAGGGAATTTAGTAATCTTTTATATAATCAAGGGCATAACCAAGGAGAAAGTGTATAATTTTTAAGTTTTTTGCAAATAAAGTTTCTTATCTTTTACAACTTTTTTACCTGAATTTTTAGGGTTATTGGAATATTTTTCTCTGCCTGAAGGAGAAAGAAACCTTCAAAATTGGTGGCTCAATCTTGGGATTTGATGAAGAATTAACAATGATATGGCTTATAAAAAAAAGAACATCTTTGATAAACTTCTCCTCTATTGATCTTAGAAACCTAGTCGACGAAATAAGACATGTATTCCATGACAGCATTAGTGTAAGGTTGTGTGGATACGAACCCTCCCTTAGTCTAGCATTATCTCGAAAATAGTACGTTTATGGGCTTAAGAACACAGGGTCTGATAATTCCTAGAGATCTATTCAGGTCTTGGTGTACGCATCAAAATTTCCACAGCCAAATTTGTCCCATATCTATCTACAGACTTACCACCGTTCCAGTATTGAAGCCTATCAAAATGTTTATATCGACTATTTATTTTGGAAAGAAAAACAAAAGCGGAGAATACGATTATGAAATTCTAAATGGTATTTAAGCATGACAGGAGCTTATATTTGGTACAAAATCGATTCCGAGCCTTACTGTAATAATGTATGTGTGGATGGAGATAGGGGATAGGGCAGGGGATTAATACCAGAGTTAAAAATTGTCACTGGCACCAGGATATGAACTCGTAATTTTTGGTTTATCAAGTTGTAGGGCTATGCAGGTTTTACACTTGCATCAGCCTGCTGGGCCAGATTTTTTGTTAAGATTAATCCTTCATGGCTCAAACCATATCAGCTTTTGGCTCGAGCCTTATAGCCTGAATGCTTGAGGACTATTTTATTGACTCTTGAAAATGGTTTTGGAAGCTAAAACAGTCCCATGGCAGCGAAAATTATAACAAATGGTAAAGTAAAATATAAATATTATTTTATTAGCTAATTAGAACTTAAACTTAAACAAAAATTAATAACAAAAAAAAAATCCTTCATGTAAGAAATTTAAAAAGATATTACGAAGTCAATCAAGAGCTTTAGTTTAGAACAGAGCTGGGTGATGCAATCAGAACAAATGATTGCATGATTACAACTGAAGAGAAAACTTAATGACCACACCAATTTTATATTTGATTCAATAGCACAGCACTATAAATATAGCAATGACCCAGCAGTAGAAAAGTACAGGGAATTTCTCAATTAAAGATATTTATAGATTAACATAATTAAATCATTACAATTACCTTTTTAGATATTCTGAAGAGAATGACCAAGGTCAACCTCAATCTCCAAACCATGTATCATTCGGTACGAGAAGTTGGTTTCTTAAAAAGAAAATATATAAATTAAAAAGTGGATAATTTTTAATCTCTACAACCAAAAGACATCATAAAAGGTTCGTATGTAACAGAACCGAAAATTTCAAACTACTGTCAATTAGGAGTACCTTGATTAATGAGGTAAGAAGGGAACACAGACTCTCTACAGTGTTGGGTTATCGAGGCAACTTCCTACTACTCAATACTCAACATTTTTTTTTTTTAATGAGAAATATGAGTCAACTAGCCAAAAAAATTAATGCAGATTATACATTAATTGTTAAAAGGACTTATTTTCTCCTTTCTAAGTATTAACTGTTGTTATTATTATATATTTACTATTACATTAACTATATATAATAGTAAATATTAACTATTGAGACTTACAAATAATGGGAGAGAATTGGACCTTTTAACAATAAATTTTTAAAATTATATATATAATGAACAGACTATATTTTAACCATACAATTGTCTTCTATGGTTCAATAACAGTTATCAAATAGCAGTTCTTTTGTTAACTGTTATTCTCAGTTTTATTTGTTTATTCATATTATATACAATTTTTTGTAAAACAAACTTGTTATGAAGTGAGAAAGAACTATTAACACTAAAAAAAAGTTAAAATAGGGGCAGTGAGTAAACAGCTTGGAGAAGAGACTGAGGTTGGATCAAAGTTATAATATTCTTTAGAGGAACAAGAAAATAATCAAACAAATACTTTTTGTAAATGGATTGCAATAATTATAAAATAATAATAACTTTAATTTTAAAATTTAAAATTTTAATTAAAATTAGCTTAAATTCTGAAATACAAGAAAATATAAAACAAAATGAAAATAAAAATATATAAAAAAATAAATTTAAATTCAGTAGTTAAAACTTAAATAATTTTTAATTACCACATAAGATCCGAACTGCATCACACAGAAAATACACCAGTTCTTTCTACCAATAGACATCGGCGAATTCATCCTACAACATATAAAAATAAAGTTAGAACATTTTTTTTATTGCCAAAAATGAACAAATATTTTCAGAACACATATCAATAGGCTAAATCTATACAATACAAAGAGAAGCTACATTCAACATTAGAGACACAGAGAAGCAAAGAGAAGAAAAACATAAATCTGTCATTACTATCACCAAGATTGGTATATAAAAAACACACAAAAACAATAGCACAGTTAAATTAAATTTGAAACATTAATTTTATATCTAATAATGAAAATAATTGAAAAGGTAAAAGATCAATAAGACATTAACTCCATATTATTTTTGTTTCTTAGTTAATAATAATAATATTTTTAAAGTAGTAATTTTTAAGAAGATAATGAATAACTAAGAAATTATTTTTGATTCCAACTCTAATTCTAATAAAATGTATGCAATTTAAATAGGCATATATCATTAATGTTTAACAAAATAAATTATCATATATTTTAGATATTCCTAAAAAAAGTGAAAGGTTCTTCACATCCAACTCAATTTCCTAATCTATGATAAGAAAACAAATGTTTAATCTGAGAATCTAATTAAAAAAATAAAAATAAACAAATTTTGATATATTATTACTATCAGATTTGAACAGTGAGGAAATAATATAATTAAAACTTTCGTAAGTAAAACTAAACACATAAGTTTGATTGTAAATGTAAGTATATCATTTCTTTTTTTTTTTTTATTCTAAACATTAATGTTAGCTTAGCAATCATATTCACAAGAGAAAATTGTTAATAAAAAGTCAATTGGAAAATGTAATAAAATCTAAATCGAGTATACAATAATTATTTATTTTGAAATAACTATACAACAGTTATGTCATTAATAGTTTTATTTTAATAGCCTAAATCTTTTTAAAAACTTAATCAAACAGAACTAAAACCAAGGGGGTAGCTAAACTCCTGTCCTATTTATTCTATTCAAAATTTGCACGAGATCGTAAGGCATAAAGTTTCATAAAACATTAAAATATCTAGTAATAAGAATTAATAATAACAAAATATTATGTTTAATAGATATTACAACGAAAAAATTTGAAGATTATTGAACATTAGAAATTTAAGACCCTTTCTTAGACTGATAATAAGCAATTAGTTGAAATTGCTAGTAGGATTAAGTTATTAAGAAATACGTTCAAGTGATTTTAATATTTCTATCAAAATCTTGAAGTAGATAACCAACTTGGTTATCATGAACCTAATAAATTTTCAATATTTTCTATTTTAACTTGCTGAGGGAAACTTACTTAATGTAGAACCTGAACTTAGAACGAAAGTATAGTAAAAAAAAAGAAATTCGAGACATAATGATTTAAAATATTTCCTTAAAGATTAGAGAACATTTCAAGAATCGCTGTAATCTAACAACTATAAAATATATTTATTGCCTAACATTTCTAAAACCTTTTAGATAATTTGTAAGACTTCCGATTTACAGAGATGTCAAAAAGAACTGATATTATTCTAGGTCATCTTCCCATGTGTATATCACAATTAGTACAGTCAATACATTAAGTAAATAAAAAAAAACTTTACTATAAATTTTAAGAAGTCTTGTGAATCCTAACTTTGAGGCCATAATGGCAAAAAATATCAGACCAGTAACACAACAGTCTGGAATCAGAAGAGCAGAGCTGTTCGAAAAACAAATTTCAACACAAAGGAAAAAAAAGAAAATTAGAAATCCTCCAATTATATTTCCTGACATGATTTTAATTAACTGTTTTGTTAAAATGAAGATGAGCCACTATTTTATGTAAACTGTCAAAAAGAAAGGGACATAAAGTATTAATAAACACACATTGCCAAACAAAGCATGACTATAAAGTATAATTGGAAAATTCAGATATAGAAATAATACAGCATAATTTAAAAATAAATCAAAATAGAAATGTTTAAAGCAATAGAATCAAATAGTTTACCAATTATTTGGTAGAAGAAAATAAAAATTAAAAAAGATAAATGAGCTGGATAAATTTAACCACTTTCAATTATAAATATTAGAGACAAAAATAATGGGTATATGATATTGCATTTAATTTTAAAAAGTAACATTCTAAATTGACATACAAAACCTGGTTTCTGATTCATATGAAAAAAATTCCAAAACAAAATTATGTAAAATAATTAGATACCATCATAAAACCAATACGAAATTTTCATCATCACAAAACCAAGATTGATTAAGAATATGAAAATCAAATGCATGAATGATGGTTTGTTTATCTCATTTTAACAGAACAATACCGAAACCAAAGAAAAACCAACCTCAGCCATTTAACAATTCACATTAATAGAGGAGAAAAAAAATTAGTCAACTTAGTTAAAGACAAACTTAGTTTAGATATTTAAGAAACCAAAAACAATAAAAATCTTAAGGATCTTTCACATTCAAAGGATTTTCAAACAATATCTTAAAACCAAAAAAGGCTGGTCAGAATAGATTTTTTTATTAAAAAAAAAACTTCATTAATAGATATATTTCATACACAAATGTTTCGAATTTACAAAAGCAAGACCTAACTATGAGTAATCACTCAGAAATTGAATACCAGAAGTTAACAAGTTCAGAAACCAGGCTGAGAAATCTGCAAGAAGTTTCATACATACAGTGAACTTAATAAACATCTACAGAAATAAATAACAATATCTTAACCACTTATCGACTAAGAACCAATTTAACAAAAATAAAAATAAAAAGGTTACCAGTAATTAAAAAAAAACACTTACCAAAGATTCAACTTTATACAGTTTCGGAAACAAGATAAGCCAGCAACGAGAGCGAGTACAGAACTCACTGAAAGACGGTAGGGAGGTTTTTCATGAACTTCTTAAAAGACAAACAACAGGTTACAATACTCAGCTTCTTTCTTACACTGAGTAACACAAACTACCCAGGCACTTCGATTAACACCTTCAAACAGAATAAACACTGCAAAAATTCAATTAAATCGTTCATGACAAAGAAAATCTCGCTTGCTATTCCTCTTCTTAGATGAACCTCTTTGAAAATCATCAGAATAAAAATGAAGTTGGAACAAAATACCTGTTAAAATACATTTAAAAAAAAAAACTTCATAAAAAATTGTCAAATGAAAAATTTATAATACTAAAGGACCTAAAAAAACTGAACAACGAATTATACATCAAAGAGAAATTTGGGAGGAAACTATAGAAAACAACACTTACAGAATAAGTAGTTCTATTTACTCACAATTTTTTTCCAGTTTGCTTTAAATATAATGTTAAATGGATTATGATACATAAATGTTCTTCATGACTATTCAATCAACAAACCTTTCTCCCCTGCTGTTTCACTCGGGTTTAAATGTTTCTTCACCTCAAGAAACAGTTAACTGTCTCAACACAATCAAATGCAGTACAATAAATTACTTCAAAAGATGACATTGGCATTTCAAAAAGATTGCTATGATGCTATGAAGTAATTCAACATTATACTAGCAACAAATCATTTTAAAAAATATATTTAACTCAAATAAATAAAATTTTAAAAACTGAATCACATATGGAAGAACAGCATCTAAGTGGCTTCGCAATGAGTCATGAACAAGGCTAAATGCTACATACACATTTTATTGATTTTCTATATATTTTCAAATAATTGTGATCGTGATAAACTCAAACCACAAAATTGCACTAAACAATGCTTCATAAACTGATATTAAATTATGAAAATGAAATAATAGTGAGAAAATTCGAATAAAAAGATAAGGCTACGAATGAGATCAAGTTTTGATGTTTGTCTGAGAGCCGACCTTAATGCAAAATCAAAAATATTGGAGATACTACTCTCCCACCATCTAAAGGTATAACCTAAGAGCAATTATTATGAACTATTATTAAATACAATTAGTTAAGAATTTTGAAGAAACGTCATGATGTGTTTTAGACAATGACGTAATCCCTAACATAGCTGAGATACAAATGAGGAAATAGGAATGATTGCAAATTGAAATGTCCAGTGACCATGACCATTAATGATACTAAAATTATTATTTTTTTATTCACCCTATAAAACAATAAACTAAGTTCCATACCATATTATGCTGTGAAACAGTGATCTGCTGAATGATAGGGCCACAAAATAACTTTGGTATTATCTTTACATCCTGCACGTTTACCTTCTCATTTTTATTCAAATAACTCATTTATTAAAAATCCTAATACGCTCAAGACCTTTTATATTGTTGTTAATTAATAAGATGTAAACTGATTAGGATTGAGAAGAGATATGCAAAAATAATGCTCAAGAAGGGATTCAATGATTATTCAAGTTCAACACAATGATTATTTAAGCCTAGTTCAACACAATTGATTCAAATTTTAATAATATCCAAGCGTATGTTTAGTTCTCTTTCTTGATTGTTGCAGTGACACGAGAAGAAATTCCTTATAGAACAACGAATTCTAAATAAATTTATTTTTTTACACTTATGAAAAAACAAACAAAAAAAAAAACGATCGAATAGAACATTGGCCTTGTTCTTTAGTCAACTAAGAGGTAGTAAACACAGAGGTCTGGTAAATAGAGGGGATAGCCAACTGATGAATAAACAAAGCTATGTTTTTATAGCTATCAATTGGTCTGCTGATCTTTATTGAAGAGATTTGTCTTTGAGAAAACATGAGTAACCTATCAATACAGCTGGCTTAAGCGATTCGCAAAGTGGTGAAGCTACATTAACACAGAATCCATGAATACAGATAATTAACAATGGAAGTTGGTTTCAATTGACATAACATTAATGTTTTTATTAGAGGGAGAAACAAGATCGGAAAATGACATGTTTATATTCTATATTGTTTTTGTTTTATTCTATATTTGTAATGTAGTATTTGTTATAGTAATATTTTTAATCTAGTATACGCATCAATAATACAGACAAAAGAACATTTCCCAAAAATAAATCCAACAAATTATTTTTATAATCAAATATTAATGGTTTTAACCTATTCATAATAGCCATATGAAGTATTTATGATAAAGTGTAATTACCTAAAAATCTGTAAATAACCAAACAATCTCACGCAAGTCGAAGCTCAGTGTATAATGTTTGTGATCATTACACAAAAGTGGAATAAAATTAACATTAAAGGAAGATAAAGAACTAAAATCACTGACAAATAGGACCTATTTGACATAAAAAAAAAAAAAGATATTTGGAAAATCATCTTCAACCTTCATTACCATAAAGCAATGTAACTTGTCTATAACCTCAACACTTTACTAATCATTTCACTAATAAATATATATATATATATATATATATATATGTTCTAGAGATAGTTAAAAATAAGCTAAATAATTGCATGTTGGAAGAAATTTAAGTCAACAAAATTAATTTTTTAATGTATGTACGAAAATTAGATCAATCAGTATTAATAAAACATTCTTTCATAATGTTAATTCATTTTTTTTTCTGGCATTGGTACAAATCTATTTCCATACAGTACAGAGCTCCTTTCTTTGTAAATCTGAGTAATGCTGATGACCAACAATTTAGCTTAAGCACTAGATATAAATAAATAAAAATCGGTGCATGTTTTAAATGCCCTGAAAGATCCCAACAATATATCCTGAAAATATTTAAAAACTAAACAAAAAATACATGAAAAATTGAGAAATAAACAAAAATATGAATTTCACATTTTTTTTTTTTTTAATATCAACTGAATACAGATAACTTTTGTATACATCTTTCCATTCAATCCCCTTCCCCATAAATATGTAATCACTGAACAAACCCTCTTTGATGTTTCCAAGTTTGTGAACATCTTCAACAATTAAATTGTATTTAACTTGCCTAGTGAAAATATTAACAGCAGTTAAATCCTATGTCTTAAGTTTAGACGTAGCAATATTAAAATGCATAGCAATTGTATTTTTGTCATTGACAATGCTTATACAAACTTTTTTGAACTTCAAAGAGCCAAAAAGCACTTGTAAAAAGAATCATCTTATTTTGGGCATAATTGTTGAAGACATAATGACTGAAAGACTAAAGACTAATATTGGCTCCTAGAAGGGAAAAATATCAACAAACCAAACATACAGAAAATAGTATTTCAGCGAATTCAAGAACAAAAAACTTCTAAATAGAAAATTAAGAATTACAAGCATGGAAAGCAAAATGAAACATTATGATTTTGTTTTTTTATTCTTCTTTCAAATAATTCTTATGCTAAGCAGTTTATTAAAAATATACAAGATTTATAAAATATCTGGACGCGAATATCATGGCAGGACATACTATAAATCATTTTTATCAAAAGGCTCAGAAAAATTTTGATAGCATTTAATATAAAATTATTAAGAGATCACAGCTTTTTAGTTTAATAAGTTTTATCAAACAAATTAATTGATTATTTTACACCATTAAAAACAATATATATATATATATATGTGTGTGTGTGAACTTTTTTTAACCGCAACCATAACAATTTTTTTTTTAATTATTGAGAACTCTTCGATATGAGTCTCCACAATAATAGAAAATAAAAATTACGATGGATACTAAAACAATTATGATTTTATTCATCAATTGAAACTGAAACATAAAACAGTTTTTATAGATGACCTTGTGTAAAGTAGAGAAAGTGTTTCATCAAAATGAAGATAAGCAATTCAACATCACCCTACTTTGAATCACAGGTATACCATGGTGATAATTAATAGTAACAATAAATTTCAAAAGAACCATGTCATAGAAATTATATGATCACTAACGTTAAAAGCTTAAATTACAACTTTAAAAAAAAATACATAAAACTTACCACAAGATAGGTTAACTGCTTTACACTATCAAACTTTCCACTTATATGCATGATAGGAAGGAATATATCCAAAACTAAGACACTACAGATACTAACAATTAGAATGGCTGATTTACAAGCACATTATTTTGTAACCTTAACTTGTGAAGGGAGAGACTTCATTTTAAAAAAATTCCTGAGTTTACTGATAAACTTACCAAACAACAATGAGATGAAGGGTTATATCTTCAAAAAGATATAACCGCTAAATGCTGTTAGAAAAGCAAAACCAAATAATAAAGTGTTTTTTCAATCAAATAGATAACATAATTGGGTTTTAGCAACACTGACTAACAAACTTAATAAATTTTGCTTTTTTTTTTTTTTTTTTTGTTTTCTTTTCAAAATTTCTGGAATACAAAGACTCACCTAGTCGAAATTGATGCAACTTTGCATTCATTGTTCATTGAGCAATAGTTCAAAATATTATCAGCAATGAATAGCACCTATTAACACTTTGTACCTCAACGAAAATAATTGCAATCTATGCATTAACAAGATATTAAAAACCACTTATGAACTCTACACTTTGTGAAATTCTTAAAAAAAAAAAAAAAAAAATACTATAATTATTTCAATCAATATAAGTGAAATCAAGAGAAAATGAAAATTGTCTTCAAATACAACAAACATTTTAATGTATAATTGCAATAAAAAACATTTAGGAAAAGTCATACTCTCAAGATACTGCACTGATGACACTTAATGCACAAATGAATAGAGGGCTTAATTGGAGCTAAATATTAGATAAAATAGAAAGTCAATCTTTAAATACTTACTAAGGTACCAATAAGCACTCAACCATCTCAGAATCATAAGATGAAATTAAGGACTTTTTTCAAAATTGAATCTGTATCCTGATCACAAACCCATATAAATTTTCACTGTGATATCACCCAAGTTATTATGAATTAATCAATTTTTAGTATATGTTTTCAAATAAAAAAAAAAAACTCAAATGGCATTTATACTCGCTGTGATATTAGCAACAAATTTTACAGAACATAAAAATTAACCTTGCGAATATAGCTGAGTTCGAGACACTTCTTGGTGGATAACAAAATATTTAAAGCGGCCCACAGATGCAAAGATCAGTCATACAATATGTCAATTGTTACTTTTATTGACAGCCCAGCAATTTATATTGTAATTATTAACAAGCAAGTAGAACAAAAGGGAAAACAGAATATCGTGCGTCACATCGATGACGGATTACAATAAGTTACGGATGTAATTATTCACAAGAAAGCAACAATTCGTGAATTATTTAATATCAAAAGAATGAGTATTATTTTTTAATTAGTGCATGGCCTAAAAAAATATAAAAACAAGAAAAAAGCCTTAAAATAAAATGTTCACTTCCGTACCAAGCAATAGTGTGTCACCCTATACTATGCTATCACCAAACCGATTTTCATATGAACAAAGAGATGATTTACTTTTCCAACTTCCTCTGAGTGGCAACTTTTTTTGCCACTTGCTATACATCGTTAATCTCTATGATAACTTATACGATTAAATGGTTCATTCAAACCAACAAACTAACACTAACATAATTACGATAGACTGTACAACTGACCATTGAGACTGTGGATCGTTTTAATAAATAGATAAGACACCTATAGAGAAGTATAAATAAATCGTAATAGAAAGAATTATCATTAACCAGTCACCTTCTATTTTGAGACATATTCTGATAAACCTTAACAGTAACAAAATCCTCTTAGAAGAAATAACCTGGAATAGAATATTACACACAAAATGGATTCATTCATCAAATAAAATAAATAGAGAAAAATAAAACAAGACAACAGTAATGTATAAGGATTTATTTAACATGAATTGATATAAGTTATCCTAATCATACATACTAGAGATGAGAACAGCAAACTAATTAATTACGAAATCATCTCAATGAAACCACTATGTTAATGTTACATGTTCAGTTTAATCAAAGTAGGAATACATTACAAACTAAACAGCAACAATCAGTCAAATTTTTAATACGAAAGATGACAGTAAACAACTACTTAACATCGACCACTTAATCAATCATCGATTCATTACAGCCAGTGAAAAGAAAAATCTAATATTGATGAAATTTCACAATTGTCAATAGTCCTCTTTTTTAATAAATAAATAAAAATAAAGAAAGAAAGAAAAATAAAGACCTATAAAATTAATTTCTACATTCCACTCTGCTGGTTTATTAAAAATGAATACATCTGAAGTGAAATATGTAGAAAATTCAAAAAAATTATTACAAATCTCCTGTCACAGGCAAAACATACGAAAAAAAGGAAAACAAAAGTAATACACTAACAGGCATCCTATATCTGTGGAATGGAACAAATAAAATATTTCTTATTTTTTTTTTCAAATATATAAATAATATTACACAAGTAATAAATCTATCTATAAAGAGTAAAAATTTGAAAATGTCTTAGAACTAAAATGCTTAGACTGTTGAGCCTTCTACTCACAGCCTTCACAGTGAAATGTATATTTAGAAATAGCGAACGTCAATTATTCGCCCATCTACCCGGATTCCATCCAGCATGTCTGAAAGTAAACTAGTTAAGGAAAACAAAGAAGAAAATTAAAAAGGCTAATAACCTTGTAATAATGCCAAGGGATTATAAAAATTTAATAATTTTCAGAAAGTTACAAAATGATCTAAAATTTACAAGTCAGCTTTAAATTTATGCACACAACTGTGATACAAAATGTTTCTCCTAGATTAGTTCAAGGATTATTCATTCCATCAATATGACATTATTAACCAGTGATAAAGGTTCAAAGAATTTAAAGATCTCAAGGCTGTGAAATGTAAAATTCAAGGTGATTTTTGGCAATTAATGGATTAAATTTAAAAAAAAACTGAACTAATAATATGTTCTATTTGTTCTACTCATTAAAAAAATGCACAATTCGGCAATAAGAACAAATAATGAGGATGAAATGAATCAAGGCAACCCCAAATCATCATCAACTTCTTTAATTGTGATTCCGCGATCGTTCATGATCATATCTTTCCAAGTTTTCATCGGCTGTTGAGGTGGTGGAGAGCCCAGCACAGTTATCATTAATGTCTTCATGGAAACTCTTCTATCTCACATAAAACCTTATTTTACTCTTAAAGGACTCTCGGAAATCTATATTTAACATTTCTTATTTAGAATCTATTCCGTGTTGATGTCAAATTCTCTTATTCAATTTTCCAAAAATGGACTACAACCCACAGCAAACAAAAGTAACCTTCACAATTGAAAAGAGACTAATACACCATATGGCTATCAGTGTACAGATGGGTTTAAGACATATTTATCAATATATCTACAAACAAATTGTTCAAATACAACCAGGCAATGCATAGAGCAACAAAATAGATAATAAGGATTGAAAGTTTTAACAAAATCTTTTTAACACTCTTGATTGGATGAGTAAAAATTAAAACAGAATTAGATACTTGCATGAAAAAAAAGTGTGAATTTGATTTTTTCCCCCACCAAATACTTGTTTTTTTCATAATCTTATCTTCGTCTACAAATACAAATTGGAAATTTATGCAGTGACCAGGGAGTGGACTCTCGAGGGGGGAAACTTAGATCCAGTAGGTAGATTGTTATCGATTAGATATTATCAATGAACCAATTCAAATACATTCTCATTCAGTTTTTAGCAGATATTAATTTCGAAGTCGGTAAAAGTCTCTGAGTCTAGCAAAGCAATGATTCTTGTAACATCACTAAACCATATTATTAATCAAAGGCAAAAATAATTTAATCACACAAAAAATAATTATTGTAAATAAACTGATAAAAGGATACTGACTGCTCTCTGAGCATCCCATTGACTCGAGAATTGAACAACACCAGTGTCCTTACCACGCATCTCAGCAAACTTCACATCACCAGCATCCCTGCATTTTTCTCGTAACATTTGCCAAGTTGTTCCTGGAGGTAACTGAATACCGATATAATATTAGTTATCTAATTAGCAAGAAGCATCAAAACTGCAGAAAATAAAACAAGTCCAAAGACAAATAAAATTGTATCTCACTTAGAAAGTAATCCAGAATTCACAAGAAATTGAACTTTTTTTTTTTTTAATCACTAAAATAATTTGAACTAGAACTTTTTGATCAGGCTAAGATATAAATCGGAGTCATTAAACATATGAATAGTTTGTATATCACATGCAGATGATGAACTTTATATGCTAGTATTTATCCCGTTGAAACATAAATTTTAAAATGTTTAAAAAATATATTAATTTCACAAATTTGTTCACCAGTAGAGTATGGTACAACAGGTAGCAGAAATATTCCTGAACAGATGTTATATCATGACAATAAATATATATATATATAGGTAGAATTCCTTAAATATCATTATTTTATTGATACATAAAATAAAAAAAGGTAAATTACTGATTGAAAGTTTACCATATGAACTTACATTTTTAATAACAATAGTATCCGAGTTGGGTCGATTCGATGAACCACCACCTCCTCCACCAGATCTCCTATCTCCACCTAATGGAGGTGGATTGCTACCTCCAGAGAATGGGGCATTTCCTGACAGTGCTGCACTCAAGGAGTCAAAATCTCGTCCTCCCATATTGCCGGATATAGAATTCAATCCTGACCCCCCTTAAAAAAATAATTCATATAAATACCTACACAATTTTCTTAAAAAATATGTTACAAATCTGGCAATTTACAGCTGATTATTTAGGATAAGAAAATACAAAAAAAATGTAGTTAGTAAATATTTTAAATAATATTTATTGAACAACTCCAAAATAATTTGTTTTAATTTTAAAACTCTATATAGTTAAAGGAGAAAAAAAAATTAACTAACATTATAAATAGAGCTTTTAAATAATATAAGAAAAATTAACAAGTTATATACTAAATGTATACTATACAACATAATATACCATTGGTTCTATGGTTTGAGACTTAAATTTCATCTCAAGAGCTCAGGCTTAGGATAAATCATGGTAAAACAAACAAATTTCTACAATAAAAAAAAAAAAAAAAACTACCACTACAACCCATGAAGGGTCTTGGGTTCAGTACTATTTAGGGAAAGCACTGTTTCTAGGTCAACAGTTGTGCAAGGAGGTGATTTGACCGAGATCACGCTCAATCGTCAGGTTTTCCCCCTTAATTAATTATTTAATTAAGGGTACCCACTTTATAGAGGCTGGGTGTGCCCCAGGAGAGTCTCCCAACCCAGGGTCGCTCCACGGCCAATGAAACAGATAAATAAATTTTCTGCCATGAGCCGGTGTTCGAATCTGGGACCTTTGCATTGGAAGCTCAGTGCCCTACCACTGAGCTACCCCACTCCCTTTCTACAAGTAATGGGTATACCAAATAGCGGTCACTGTCCAATGTGCCAATACCTGGAGAATCCAGGACACCTTTACCTTTAACTGAAAAAGATTCGAGAAACGAAGAAGAATAAGTTTAGGATCACAAGTTATGAATGATGATGTTAACTTTCTCTGATCATTAAATAAAGATCCCATTAGTTAATTAAAATCCTAGTAACAAGTGAACTGAGCTCAATTTAAAAAAGCATTAAATTTCCAATAGTTGAATCCTTTATAAGCGAGAAGGTGAGAGACCATTAGAGTGCTCGAAATCAGGAGTATTTTAATCGATCCTAATTGTCACAATCAAGTTGAACTTAAGTTTATCATTTCCACTTATTTAATTTGTCTAATTTAACTTTATTTAAACAGCATTAAAATGAATAAGCAAATATAAGCTTTCCTCTTACAACCAGTGGAATTAAAGTGACACACATTTATTATAGTACTTTTAACTGTAGGAGCTCAAATATGCCACCAAGTTTGAACACAATGACGGACGGCTACTCAACTTCTCACATATTAAGGACCATACACAAGCTCTGAAGAAATTTAATACTTTTTCAATCTGAACACGGTGATGTTATTGTATGTGCAAAATTTTTATTAGTGCAATCATACTTGTTGAATACTTTTTAATTCTATGATTTTTTATATCAATTTAATTTATTATTTAAAAATGCAAAAACACTTAGGAGGGTACAGTACTTGAGATGATAAATGCTGACGATAACACAGCGTTTCATATTAGCCAATAATATTGTCTGGATTAATGAACACAATAAAGTTACTAATTATTTTTTAATAGTTATTATTTCATTTTTAATAGATATTTCTCCCCTATTTATCTAAACTAAAGGATCTAATAAGGAGTAAATAATTTGTTATAATTGATATTTTTAAATAAGAATCATGAAATAGATCTTTTTCCATTATATTTTATAATCTTTGATAATTGTAGTCTTTGGAATCATAAATCAGGTTTTTAAACAAATGTTTAATATATATACGTAGAATAGAAAAATATAAATGTCCACTAGATTCATTTAGTGTCTAAAACAAAAACATAGCAGTTATTTTCCTATATTCCTTCACTTCAGATAATGCACAAATGATATATAGAATTACATAAATTAAAGGCCTTGAAAATTTGTTATATTTACAAATTAAAACATTTAAATTTGTAACATTTTTAATTTATCCTATTACCATATTTTTCCTTAAGCATGTTATGCATACTTAATATATCCGTACCCCTGAGGTAAAGAACACATGTCGTCCATTTTTGTATTTCTTGAGAGAAGCCAATATTTCATAATTCAGAGATATTAAAAATTGTTTCTTAGTTACTAAATCAGTACCCCGTAGGTAAAAGACACTAGTCACATTTTTGTATTTGTTCAGGAGTCAATTTTTTTATTTATAGCTATTAATATTTGTTTCTTACTAACCAAATTGTTAAAAATACAAAAATGTACATGGTGTTCTTAACCTTCCATGGCACAGATATCTATTCAACTTTATTTTTATGATTCCTCGAGTTCTATAAATTCACGAAAACTCACAGCATCTCAGGTCACTAAAATAAATCTTAGCATTCTTCTAGTATTAGATGTCTCTACTATGGTGTCCCATATCAATGAATAACATAATTAACTAGTAAATCTCTGAATTATCTTACATGATACTAGGATGAAATCGTATTCGTCTTATTTTAAAATTTACTAAATACATTGACACCTCTGACTCAACTTGAAATTTCTCAGCTAAAGTTATATTTATATTTAGCTTCCAACCCTTATTTTTCTTTTATTTACTAATCAATTTTCATTATTCATTATATTTAACCATTTTTTATATCAGATTCCAATGTGAAATGGTTAATTGTTTCAAATTAAAAAAATTATAAAGGTACTTCAGAAGAAATTTTGAAAATTAGGTTTTTAAACCCTGTAAGAAAATATCAATCAGAATAAAACATACATTATATTAAAAACCGCTTAATTTTACACTCATATACTGAATTTATTGAAAATCGTTGAGCCCTTTTTGAAAAAATTGGAAAAATGTGTAAAATCGGTGATATAAAGTGGCACTTCCGGTTAACCGATTTTGATAAAAAAAGTTGCTTTAACATCCCTGGTATGTAAAAACCTTAAATAAGCAATTTAAGTTATGTATAACATAACATTTATGAGCTAGACTGTTCACATACAGAACATTTTGCGGGATTTGGTCAAAACATGTATTTCTGTTGAAAACTTCAAATCAAAAACGTTCATGATCGCAATACTTGACCTTACTATATATTACATAAATATAATAGTGGATTAATAATTTACTGTCATGGATATATTGAAGAGGAGTTGGTTGGGATGTTCGGTCAGAAGTAAATATAATTCATTTTATTTTTGATTTGTTACTTGTGACTGAGCACCCTAACCAGCTCCTTTTCAATATTACATATGTAGGTAAGTGAAAGTAAAACTGTCCCACTAATTCTCATAGAGGGTCTTGGGTTCATATCTTTGTGATGAAGTACCATTTTTGGTAGGCTTGCACAAGGAGATTATTTCACCAAGATTAGGAGTATCAAATTTAAGTTCAAAAATTGTATAAAGCCTGGGAGTATTGTAGGAAGATCGCCTCACCCTTCTTTCGGGTTTTGTCAATCCAAAGGTAATGTGAATGAATAAATAATTACTTGCCACAGCCAGACTCAAATCCAGAACACAATGCCTTACTCACTAAGCTATGCCAACATTGTATAAATTGTAAACAAAAATAATGTTTTTGCTGTAAGGGGTTTCTTTTCATAATTTATCAACTCAACATAAAAAATTAGTAAATCTTTCAATTTTTCTACTGCTTGTTTTAATGCTATTTAACTGTTTTTATTTTATGTTTAACTGTTTCAGTAACCGTTATTTACTGTAAAGAAATATGTTCCCTTATTATGCAATAGAAACTGCACTATAAATCAAACATTGTGCAAGAGAAATTCTGTAAAGAAAAGAAATATCTCGACTAAAAAATAATAAAAAAAAGGCTATTAGTTTTATAATATCAAGTTGATAATCAAGGAATTAAGATTTTGAAAATAAAATATTACAATTATTATAGTTATGCCTTTCAAAATAATAGAACAGCAATACCATCAGTATAAATATAATTATTGAATTTGTTCGTTGGAATTAAATAAATAAAACTTAAGAAAAAAAATCTAACCTAGAGATTGGGATGCAGCAGATCCAAGCAGTGTTGCAGCAAGTGGGTTCGCTGAACCAAGAGCGTTCGCAGCAGCACTGAATGGAGAGGTAAGAGAAGCGAGGTCGCCTCCACCTCCGCCTTGACCTATTAAGTTACCGACTACATCCATGTCGGTAAATGATTGTTAGTCAATTATTAATTTGAAATATACACATTTTTATAAAAATACGAATTACTACAAAATAAATTTAGTGGATTATCATTGATGAAATTTAAGTATAATTAAATCTTTGACTACAAGTTACAAATTTCAAAATTATCAGCATTGAAAGTTATTAATTTAGTTCTTACATTACATGTTTATTGTTTAAAGAAATATTTTATTTCCCTACACTTGATCAGTTTCTGACATTTGAATTTAATCAAAAAAATTTGAATTAAGATTTTAGTAATAAAAAATTATCCAAAAAACACAGCATACGATTTAAGAGTCATTTAGGAGAATAAGAATATGGACAGCAATAAATTCAAAATTTTAAATGAACATACAAATGAGGATTTAAGCCCACTATTAGTTGACTATTATTAATATAATTAGCAATTTATGTCACTAAACCATTTTATAGAATTTAAATTTGTTAATGCATGAATTGAAACCTAATTTATTCATGGGGAGAAAAACTGAGTGCAGAAAAAATTAATGGTACCATATGGATACTTTTTTTGTCAAAATTGCCTCAATCAAAATAGCACATGGCTGGAAGTTCTCAAAACGTCACATCAAGCAACAAAAATACCAAAACTCATTGGGAACCTCTGGAGCGACAAAACCAAAATTTTATTTAAGACCCTAGTTGAGCATTATGAACTATGGATTAAAACAAAGGATAAATAAAAAATAAAGAATCAAAGACTGCAAAAAATATAATTTATTTTTCCAAAATATTTTGCAATCAACGAATGAATTAAAAAAAAAAAAAAAAAATTGCACAACATTTAAGAGAACATTTTTTGCAAGACAAACAGGAGTTTCAACCAAGACAACAGGGTTCATCAATTATCCTATAAATCTATTTGTACTCAAAATTCTACAATTTACACTCCTTAGAACAATTATAATATAACTAACATGAGATTATAACTACGACTTGAAAACTAAAATTAAATAGAATGTGTAAAAGTTTAATTATGTGTATTCAAAATACCAATAATTCATTTTGTAACTTGTAGATAAATAAATCAATATTATCAAAAGATACAACTGTACATGGTATCTATATTTATAAACTGACATGAAATAGAAATTAAATTACTTAGAGTTAATGATAATGGTCATTTGCACATAAATTTACTATATAAATTATTTTTAATAATTTATTTAATAGCACTGACTATAAATGAGGAAAGTATACAACGGCGTTAATAAGAAGGCTCAGTTCAATTTACTAATGAAGCTAATAGAACAATAATGTTAATACACGATTGTAAGAACATAACAAGAGCTGATATTGATGGATGAATCATTTGAACCAAAAGGTTCGCATGAAAATATGTCTTTACAGTCTTACTTCCTATTATTCCTACTCCCTAATAAAAATTTATATATAAACTTGAAAATTACTATAATTCAATATAAAATTTATATTTAATAATTAATTATTATCTTATTATTGATTTGTTTTATATAAAAAAATTCCATACTTCAATTTTTGGCATATTATATACAACTATTTACGAACAAGGTTATATTACCATAATACATGTAGAGATAGACTGATTCGATAACTCAGAGGGAAAAAAAAATCTAATCATATTGAGCTGAATGAATGCCAAAGAGAATAAAAAAAAATTTAATTATTTGCTGATCAGGTGGTAATCGCAGAAAAAAAAAAAGCAGTTCTGAAATCTTAAAAGCTTGACAATCTTGCATTATAGTTATAACGATCTGAATCCTGAGCCCAGAAACTACTTTTCCCAAAATCCATTCCAAACTTTACAATTGAAAATGACTATAAATATTTATTTCAAAAGTTTAGATAAAAATAAAAAGAAATTAGATTAGTAATATCTGAACAATTTTTTTTAATTTGGCATGTATTTATTGTAAAGTAATTGACTGACCAAAATGAGAAAACTGTAAGGTAGACCAACTCAGACCTAAGATAAAAAGAAGATAAACCAATTTAAGAGATAAATTTCTCACTACTCATATTTTTGTAAAATTGTAACAATCGCGATGTTGATTTTTTCTTTAATGGTTATTAAAAGAAAAGGATTAACATTTAATTGAAACAAGTAATGGAAAGAATGGTACAACTCATTCAATTTTTTGGGAGTTTCTTATTTAAATGAATATAAGATAATAGTACATCATGGCACACCCACTTCATACGAACTATCTGTTAAAATTAAGTAGACTAAAAAATGCTATGCCAAATAAAACTGTTGTATTATACTGAAATCAGTATTCTTCAGTAAAATATAGCATATGAAATAAGAAAAGTGCAAATGACCAATGCAGTATAAATATCTCTATGCTTTTTTTAATGGGTACCCCTATGACTTCAATTACAAAATAGAATTATACTTGATAATCCGAAGAGCTTGAATTTTTAAGCAAATTTAATAATTGCATTAGCCCTTTATCTTTAATTTTTAAATAAAAATAAAGTCATTTAACCAATCATAAAATAAATTACCAAAATATATGTTGCACCTCATCAAATAAAACGAGTAGGTTTGAATAATAAAAAACTAAAGCTTTAAGACAACAAATTTCGGATTATCAGAATTCACACTACTTGTAAACGGACTTTGGTAACTCCATTGTTATGAATAGGGTTGTAAATATTTAAAAAAAAAATTAAAATAGCAATAGAAGTATCCATAATTTATAATTGGAATGCTTATAATAATAAATTGAATGACTTGGACCGATGTGAGCATAATTTAATGTAAATTAACAATAAAAACAATTTAATTAGCAACAGAAACACGTTGCATTATAAATTTCCTCAGTAAGGAAATAAATTCATACTCGATATTAATATTCCACAGCAACAACTGGGTAATAGTATCAGATTTAAAATACTCACAGGATATATTAAAAAACTTTACAAATCACACATTATAGTGATCGGTGGAGAAATCATTAAAACATATGGTGAATGATTACAATGTGTACACTCGAAAATTTTGTGTAACATCTAACATTAAAAAAAAAAAAAAAAAAAAAACAGGTTATCAATATCCATCTAAAATAAATTTGGATGTACGACTCCTTTATTATTAAAAATATATATAATAAAAGAAAAGTAGCAGTATTCCTGCTATTCAAAGTAACATAGATAAAAACAAAACAATAAGGGGGTATGGACTTCTTTAATATAGGCTTGTGAGTGGTTTTTGAGAGAGAAGTGGAGGGGGGGTAGGCTGAGATTGGTCAGCAGTGAGAAGTGGCCTCAACTGAGAAGACTGAAGGTACATGCCTAATGCTGCTGCTGCGAGAGCTGGTGTGTTCACGGCTGACGCCAGTGGATTCACTGCGGCCTGTGGTGGGTTCTGCTGCAAGCTAGGTAAGTTACCTAGAATCAAAAATAATTTCTTCTTTAATAAAGAGGTGACATGGTATTTTTAAAAACTATGATAAATCAGAATACATAACATACAAAAAAGCGTCTGCTAAGGAAGATCAGCATAGCTTCCTCACTTTTTGTATTGGCTAAAAAATTTCGATATTACAAGGTATAAAATTTTTCGTATGAGAACAAAATCTCTGGAAGAAGCCTTTTTCGGAAATTCAGTAATAAATCAAAATACACTGGTTTGATATCCACAAGTTTCGTTTATCAGCTAACACTAAAATGCGAAAAAGTTCCGCGTATGCAGATTGCATATTTGATGACTGGATTAAAAAATCGAGTGCGTACTGAACATGAGTATTCCTACTGTTAGTGCTAAAAGTCGTATGTAAACATTGAGTGTTCTACAAGAAAGAATAAAAACTAATTGTTTCGTTATGATTTATTAGTATAATTTCATGATTTAATGCCCTCTGCTATTTTCCATCGTAGCAGAATGTTTACAACCTTTTGCACTAACAGTAGTAATATGTAATTAATCGGCATGTTTTCACTCATAAAATCGATGTTACAAAAACTCCATAAGACAAATAAGAAAAACTAAACTTTTTGTTTTATCAGAGTTAACAAGACCAATACTTTACTTTAGTCAGAACAGATCTATTTAAGCTGGAATATAAAAATATATATAAAAATCACACATAAACTCGATTCCACGACGAGCTGGTCAAACTTCAATAGAAATAAACACAATCACAAATAAGATTTTTCTTTTTTACTAACTCAAGAGTAAAAATTAATTTAAATTTATTGAAAATTACACGAAATCTAAGTATCGTTTGGAATCGACAAAATAATACAGTATACATACAAATTTCACTGCCATTATTTTGTTAACGATTATTTATATTAATTTTAATTATTAAATGGAATTCATATCAGGAAACCTCTATACTATTCTTGAAATTCCCTCCGAGTTAGGGTCAAATTGAACGCAGTTTTTAAACTACAGGCTTGCCAAATAATACGTTTGTTGATCGGAAAGCTAAAGTATTTTTTCTAGAAGTGGATAGAATTTTATAAAATTCATACCTACTTATTTGTTTACCAATCCCTAACTTTCCTCCAAATTTGAGCCAAATTGAACATGCGGTTTTAGAGATATTGACGTATCAAGGAAAATACGTTTGAGCATATATACGAGAAATTAGTGAACAGAATTCAATAAAATTGACATTACGTTATTTTTTCATCATTACCTTGAACATGGCCAAATGGAACGTGCCCTTTCTGAAATATTGGCATATTTAAAAAAATATGTTTGCGGGTGCGTAAGCGGAAGTGCTGGATGGAATTTGATAAAATTGATATGGGACCATCTAGGCACCAATTCACATTATCCCTGAAAATTTCATGAAAATCGGATGAACGGTACTAGGTGATATGCCCATCACATCGATTTGACTACAGACAGACACCGAACCAAATTTGATCCTTGATGTCTGA
The DNA here is from genome assembly GCA_928085145.1 of Nezara viridula. NCBI lineage: Eukaryota > Metazoa > Arthropoda > Insecta > Hemiptera > Pentatomidae > Nezara > Nezara viridula. Next base: position 30,657,354 of record OV725083.1, on the reverse strand, counting down.
AACGTAAAACACGAGTGAAAATTTTCGATTACGAGCACATTTTTAACCTCTTGCACGAACACAATGCTTCTCTACCTTTGGTAGTGAGGAAGCAAACAAAAAAAAAGAAGCAATTATTTAGCATATTGTGTTCATAACTGATGATTTGAGATGAAGTAATGTATTTTGTTATGACTAATTACATAGTAAATGGAAACATAAGAGGATTTGCAAAGAAACTTTTTCATTAATGTAACATAAAAAACTTTTAATTATTTTATTAAACAGCTTGATCGAATGCCATATACATCATTGTATTACTTAAATGTTTGTTTCTTTCTCAAATAAGTATATTACATTTCTAAATTTATTTTTGTTTAGTAGTTCAATTTTCCCTCTACTAATTTTTATTTTGTTGAAATTATTTTAAAAAGGGAGAGTAGTTGATATATATATTTGAAGACAAATACAGAAAAAAAAATGCTGGGAGACAGAAGGCCATAGGAGTGGGGATGAACTGAGCTCAACATTATTGTTCTAGGTCTACCGACCCAGGATACCGCTTCCTTCAATAGAAAAAACTCAAAAGTATGACCATTTATGGGTGAGGTAAGAAACATGTTTAAATAGACATTTTTGTTGTATAGGCAAAGTACTGTGACACTTTTCAGGGAAACAAAAGGAAAATTTAAAAAAATAAATAATCTCTAAGCCCAGAAAACATAAGTAGAACAAAGTGGAAGGGGATCATTAATACTGAATACAATTTTTGGGATCAAAATGAAGTTAAATATAAATATAATAAAATTATTTATAATAATAAAGTGAACTTTTTTATCTTGACAGAGAAAGAATTAATATGAAGATTATATAGACGCAAAAAAAAAAAAAAAAAGTAAAGAACTTGGATTAATCTGTCATAAAATTAAAGAACTACAGAATACAAGAGAATAGAAGATGATTTTATCAACTACTTACGGCTAACATCTTGTAATGGAACACCATTCGCACCCAATCCCATTCCAACGCTTTTCAGTCCTTCTGGTAATTTAGAGAAGAGATCACCCTTGTCAACTCTGTCCATTCTTACAGACAACCTTCTCTCATATAACATTTGATTATTCAACATCGATATAGCTTGGACTGCTTCGACTGGATGGTCAAACTCAACAACACCAAAGCCTCGACTCTTTCCCTCCTTGTCAGTAGATATTTCACATGACATCACACGTCCAGCAAGTCTGTTATAGAAAAAATTAATTGATTGTCTAATTACACAAGTTCATTAATAGTAGTGCCAACTAAAAAAAAAATCAAGATACAAATGGAAATAATGAAAGGGTATTAACTAAAAGAAAACACCCACAATCTTAAAGAACTGAAATCAAATATTTCAATAAACCCTTCTAGAACGTAATATGATGAACAGCATGCTTCAATAAATAAAGAATGGAAAACAAACAAGAATAGAAATCGGGGAAAAATTAACTGTTACAACAATGGCCTTTAAACAAATTTATAGAAATGAAAACAACCTCAATACAAGGGTTTTAATAAAATCAATCTCAATGCTTCAGGCCAGTCAATATCGATTAATTAATTTAATTAAATTTAACACCCTAAGGTGTTGTAAAAATTTGATTCAATTACTGTGAGAACTGTAGTTACAATGAAATAGTTGTTTAATTAGTGTTTGTCATGATTATTTATATAAAAAATTAATGTATTAATATGAAAAGTTTATCAATAGCTTACTACTATTATTCACTTAAGAAATTAAAAACAAAAAATAAAAGAGTAGGGAAAATACTAAAATTTCAAGTATAAATGAAAAAAAAAAACACTCTTAAACATTAATATGACATAAAACACCTACCTGAACACCTCTTTGAGTTTCTTCTCATCAACTTTATAATCGAGGTTGGCGACAAAACATCTTGGTACGAGAGGCCCATTGATGCTGAGAGACTCAAGAAATTGACTAGATAAGCCATAGGTGTTTCCCCATTTGCTTTGGCTTCCAACAGGAGGGCCATTGACAAGTGATGGAATATCGCCACCTCCCCACCCTCCCGATTGTCTGTCATCCCGCCTACGACCTCGTTCACCTCTAGGCAAGATTCTACCAAACTTATCCCGCTCAACATCATTATCCTGAAAAATAAACAAAATAACTTTTAATTTCCTAACAACATAAGTAACACAATCAAGGAACAAACAGATATCTCTAAAAAAGAATAACTTCTTTTAAAAATCAACAAAACAAACCAACTTTCATTTATTTTTTATCTGATTTACATAATGTATGAACATTTACAGATAATTTGAAGAAACCATAATGTAACTGGGTCAACAATACAGGTTTCTTAAATTCTATAACAGATTCTCAAACTGGATTCCATTAGCCCAGTAACTTTATACATCGAAAGTTGCATTCAATTGGGGTAGAATAATTTTTCTTATATGGGATATGAATAAGATGCAAAATTCCAAGTTTTCAACCTCGGCATTAAAAAAAGGCACTGTTCTCACAAAAAAAGTGGCTACACTGTCCTAAAATGGCGTCCATACAAGGGGGATCGATAACATTGACCTTGAGTTAGTTTTTCGGTCAGTTAGATTCAGCAGTTGGCTTCATTTTGTCATAATTGCTCTTTTATTAAAGCTGGATAGTCAGAAATTAATAACAAAGTAAACAAAATAATTGGCCTTGGCAATAAAAAATACCAGTAAAGTCAATTTTTTTCAAGTCATTCAAATTTAGTTAAGTCAATTTTTTTCAAGTCATTCAAATTTAGTAAAGTCAATTTTTTTCAAGTCATTCAAATTTAAGTTGAAAATCTAGAGTCATTCATAATTTAATGGCCAACAATAACGAAAAATGCCTTGAAACAAAACATCTAGAGAGTACATTTATCTTTCTAAATCATTGATTAATTTTTAACATATTTGAAACCGTTCTTTAGAAAATTCACTTAATAAATGTAAAAGCGGCACTGGCGTAAGTGCCTTCAGTCCTCTGTCACATTTGGTTCTCATAAATGGCATAGTTATAGTATTATTCCCTTTATCTGTCTATTATATATTTCTTTCACCAAATAATGTTTCCATCAGTTCCTTGTTATATTTTCAAAGATTTTGGATCTTCTCAACGGTGATAGCAGAATTTCCTTTTTCTAGATGTTATTTCTTCTTTGCTTTTTTATATATTTTGATATGATTTTTCCCCATATCTAATACACCTCTCTTAAATTAAATTAAACTTCTGAGTAGAGTTTTGAGAAAAATTGAAAAAAGTACGAAAATAAAGCAGTTTTAGGGATTTGGAAAATTGATCCCTAGACCTGGGTCAAAAATTTTGATTTTTCATCTCAGTAACATCCCATACAAGAAAAAAAAAGAAACCTACCTCATTCAATGCAACTTAGACCTTTCTCCCCTCTTTTCATGACAAGGTTACTAAGGCCAAAAGGCAACCTGCAGCCTCTTAAACGTAAAACAGGGGTGCTGTGGTAATAACATTTAATTTTAATATTTAACCCTTTGGACTGCGGACAGGATACCTGTCTTCCCGTTAAGAGTTGGGTCACTGGTGCTGGGATATATGCCTATATATGGGAAGATGGGATATATGCCTTCCTGGCAGTGAGTTGGCTCATTGGTGCGGGTGAGATATATGCCTTCCCTCCTGGGTGGTCGCCACTTAAACAGATACGGGCTAGTACCACCTACGTAATGGTCGTCACAGATTCTGACCATTTGGAAGATATCATTTGCAAATTTATTCTGAACTCAAGGCATGTCCATTCTGTTATTTGTGTCATATCCATGATCTTAATTATATTTTATTGAAATGTTTTATATATCAAATAAATGTTAATAAGTTAATTTTATATATTTTTCTTTTAATTTAGGTTTTGACTGAATGCTGATTTTGGTACACATGAATCTCTATCTGTAATATATATATATATATATATATATATATATATATATATATATACACAGAATTAAACAGATACTTTGTTTCATCGTTTTTCCACCTACCAAAAACAATATATATATATATATATATATATATATATATATATATATATATATTTCATATAATATTGAAGTTTTTGAAACTCAAAATAAATGTAAGTGCAATAATAAAATCTGTAACTGAACTATGTTTCAATTTGGAAAGTTTATAAGTAAGAAAAAAAACTGTAAATACAAGGAAATATATAATTCGAATCCCGCCATGCTTTTTTTAGAAATAATATAATTTAATTTTTATGAACACTTACAGTTATTTTTATAATATTTAGTTATTTTGCTCTTCAGAAATGATCGGTAATTATTTACGAACGGTCCTCCACTCGCCATCTTGGTTGAACTGGTATTATGTCCCGTGTTCTGATAACGTTTACGAAATCTAGCACCAGAAAGCGCCACTATTGCGGAGGGGTTGTCTTGTCCCCTCCACCTTACGTTCATTACAAATAATTACCAATTGTAACCTTTACAATATATAGTGCCCACCATTTTTTTTAACTTGACGATTTCTTTGTATCTTCAATATATCGATTAACCAAACTTTATATTTCAGATGTTATTATTTACACATATTACCAACATCAATTTTTTTTACCATTATATATTACTAATATTATTTATAATTGTAGTGTTTATATATTGCCCCTTTTTGTTTTTTTAGCTTCGAGATTCAGCATTTTCGCTTTAATGCTTTTCGCTTTCCTTATCATAAATGAAATAAGTGTATTAACTTAAATTTTGTTTTAATTGTGACACTTTATCTCTAATTGTACATTATCTAAGTATGTCCAATATTAATACAATTCAGGAAGAATTAAACAATTTTCTATAAGGGTTTTGATGCTGGATAAGGGTTATACTTATCAATTATATGTTACTTAAATCTTCTAGCAAGAAGAATTAAACAATTTTCTATAATGCTTTTGATGCTGGATAAGGGTTATATTTTTCAATTATATGTTACTTAAATCTTCTAGCAATAAAACACATTTTCAGTCTACTCAGGTACATACTGGCAATACCAGATGACCAGTTATCCCTAGCCATTTCCATTGCTGTCTACTTACATTATCTATATCTACTTTTATATTGTATTGTCTCATTAATTTTTCTGAATCCTGTCAGAATGATTTATTAGGCAAGAAAGTGTAAGTTATCTTCATCATGTCTATTCCGCCAGAGGTAACTCATTACCTTCTTCTTCATAAAATGTAAAATGTCCCTTAGTTATATAAATGAAGTATAGACCTATGAAAGATTTAGGTTTTACTTCATCTCATGTTTTGGCTTCCAGCCTCAAACTTTCCAGACATTGTTTAATGAGTTTATTAATTTCTTCCTAAGGTTTCCCTATATGTATTTCAAGACTGTAAATAATTTAACTATCGAGAATGACTTATTGTCCAAATAAGGATAAATTACCACCAGTAATGATCAAATTGACCAAGGAAAAGTAACCTAGAATACCTTATTCTTTTGTGCAAACAAATATACCTTATTCTTTTGTGCAAACAAATATAAACTATTAACACTATATATGTATTGTGTAGCAATCATATAATCATAATACTTGATAAGAGATAGTTCATGCATTTCATACTATCGACATAGGAATTTCAATACATACATTTCTTTTATTTATTCAATTATAATTAACTGTTTATTTTTATATGTATATTCAAGTAAAATTTTATTTTTTTATGAAATGAACACATTCTAACTTTATAGTTTTGTTTATAGTTCAAGTGATATGTTCATAGTTTTAATTGTTTTGTTTATAATTTTAAATGCTCTGTACATAGTTTTATCTGTATTGTATATAGCTTGCGCACCTAAGGTTTTCTTTACTTTTTATTTTATTTTATCAATTTTATTTATTGTTTCAAACGTTTAGGCCAGTAATATTCTATTATTTTGTACATTATTGTTATTCTGAAGGGACTTAGTCCCAGAATAAAGTTTTTTTTTCTATATATCTATCTAAAAGTAGATACAGATAATGTAAGTAGACAGCAATGGAAATGGCTAGGGATAACTGGTCAGATAATTTAAATTGGATTGGAGATTAAGACAATTTAGAAATTATAATAACCAAATGTGAATAATTGAGATGCATAGGTAAAAATATATTCAAAAGCATCTGTTATAAATGTTACAGGCTCAAGTTGACATAATTTAGCTAATGTTTGAAAAAGATTACTGCTTAACTAAATACCTCTTGGAGCATTGCGTTTTATATATATATACAGGTTGCTAAGATACTTGTCTATCATACAGATACGATGATTGGCATAGTTAATTATGTAGAAAATGTATGGTTCCAAGGGGAATATACAAGGGACCAATCGCTAAGAACTCGTAATGTTGCTGACAAGTTCAGATTTAAAGGAATGTCAGTAGTGTTTTCTTCTTTGATTATTTTTAATTAAATGAATCGCTAGAGCTCTCCTACATGATCCTGAAACATTTCCCTTAGAATCTGGTAATGCCAGTATGTACCTCAGTACTGAAAATGTGTTTTATTGCTAGAAGATTTAAGTAACATATAAATGAAAAACATAACCCTTATCCAGCATTAAAACACTTATAGAAACTTGTAAATTTTTTAGTACATACAATCTAAAATATAGCATGGTCAAGCATAAAGTATTTAAAAATTGAATATATACAATCTAAAATATACAATGATCAACCATCAAATATTTAAAAATTTAAGTTAATGAAGTTGTTTAATGTTTAACAAATTGTTTAAGCCAGTATGCTGCACATTAGACTGAAAATGTGACAGAATATACCTAAAAAGTATAAGCATAAATATATTATGTGGATATATAAAAAGTATAAGCATAAAAATATTATGTGGATAAGATGGAAATGGGTGTTCAATCGATGCTTATTTAATGGTGGGTAAGGAATGGTTAATTTAAAAAAAGGCGGGTAATATATAACCTAAACGATCTAATTTCTATATTTACTGAAAACAGAGGTAAGGTGGAGGGGACAAGACAACCCCTCCGCAATAGTGGCGCTCTCTGGTGCTAGATTTCGTAAACGTTATCAGAACACGGGACATAATACCAGTTCAACCAAGATGGCGAGTGGAGGACCGTTCGTAAATAATTACCAAATGATCAAAGTACTGCGGGATTGCAGCTCTAATTTTGTATTGTTATGTGTTGCCAAGAAGGAATATGTCCCGTTTATTTAAAGTTGAATAAGAAGGTTAAAATGCATTTTTGAAAGCTAAGATCTTAAAAGGTGACTCAAAATAGTATTTTAAACAAATTTATGCAAACAAAAAAAATCTGTTTTTCTGAACGTCTTTTGGATGGCGGGATGCGGTAGAAGGACTCGAATGAGCTCCGGCAGTCAAAGGTTTAAGGACCAAATTGTCAATTTTTGAATGAATAGCAGAATTAAAATCAAAATCAATCAAATTAAAGATTATATCAATTCTAAATTTATTTAAGTTAACATTAACAATGGCATAAAACTGGTTAAGCATTCTATTTTAAAACCACCATAAAGATAACTGGCTAAAATTTTTTAATTCCTTTATTTGGGTCATAGAGGTGCAGCAAATTGTTTTGACCCAACAAGGGGACTGGGAAAATTTTTTTAGTTTATCAGGAGTAATGTGCCAAAAAAAAAAAGTTTGAGGACCACTACAATACAGTTCCATAAAATTTAAGATACCTTTGATAACCTTATATAAGCAGTTTCAGTACTTACTTCTTTTACGACTAATTTTCTTCCTTTTAATTCATATCTATGCATTTTTTCAACAGCTTCTTTAGCAAGATCTGGATTAGCAAATTCAATAATTCCACAACCTCTAGGTTTGTCGTCTTCATCAACAAAAAGCTCAACAAATGAAACTTCACCAACTGGAAATCAAATTAATTGTAAATATACATAAAACCATAATATTCAAAAGAAATCCAACATAAATTGTCATGACATCACCAAGGCTATTTTGCCTTTTGGCTTATTTGCCTTCAATAGATTTATGATTTACTTCAGACTATAATAAATAGTAATATTTTTTAATTTGTTAATACCTAAATAATGTATGACTATAATTTCAAAACAACAAACTTAGCATTTAGAAAATAATTGCTCAAATTAGGTGAGACTAGTACATTATCTCTAAAATTTTAGAGCTTTATAAAAAGGGGCCGGTACCAGAGCAACTTCACGAGATCACGATGTTCAAGTATAGATGTAGATTAAGATTTTTACAACATAATTTGTCACATCTTTACCTGTCAACTTCTCACCGTTGCAGTTTCGAAATCTTAGACTATTTTTAATGATTTATAATTAAGTTTTAATACGAATTTAAGAATCAAATTTGGAATTTTTCACTTTCTATGAAGTACTCTTTTTTTAGACACCTCATTTGTTGTAGAGCTCCATTGCTTACTTCAGAGAGCTAGTTGACTGTGATTAAGATGACTTGAGAATCAAGTCGAATTTTGAAATATTACTATTAACTAAAAAATATTTATGCTTTTCATCGTAGTGTCTAAATTTATTACTTCAGATGTATACATTTTTATTTGTAAATTCTTCAATCATATTCTCTTTTCTAACAGTTATTGTTTTCATATGAAATTCACATTGACAAACTTATAATTTTTAACTTTATTTTAAATTTATTATTTTCATAAACATAAAAAGTTAGTTTTTTTTTTTAATGAAGATGGACCATTATTACTAATATAAGATCTCAAGTGGTATAAAAAAGGTGTAAGTGGTAAAAAAGAAAACATAGGATGATCAAGGAATCTCAAGCAATTTTAAGAATCATCTTGCATAAAATATGTTAGCTGATGCATTGCAATGCCATTAAGCACATTAGGTACTCTTACATTACTTTCCTTAACTTGCAAGATGGTGAGAATTTTGTGGTGGGGATGGTGAGGATAAATTTGAAAACAATTTATTCATTCTTACAGTTAATAAGTAAAAGTGAAATCATAAAGATGTTATAGAAAGTACACAATGTAATTGATATGTAAAGAATGATTTACCTTGTTGCCGAAATAGATCCTTCAGCTCCTGCCAGCGATATTCATAAGGTATATTTGATACAAATACTCTATTTGACTTCTTCCTACGAGGACTACGATCCCTTTCACCATCCTTATTACGACTATTTCTGTCTTTTCCGTCAGCAGCACCCCTACCACTACCACTTCGGTCCCGGTTTCCTCTCCTTTCTCTATCCCTTTCACCTCCGTCTGAAGACCTAAGATAAGAAATTACAAATTGTAAATTAATTTAAATAAATTGAAAAAATAAATAAAATTCTACAATACTTTTTTTTCATCCTCAATTATGAGCCAAAGGAAATTGTTATAATGAAGTTGTACTGTAAATGGAGCAGGATAGCACACAAAGTAAGGTATGGTGCTCCTATTATAAATCCCGGACCCAGAGTTGAGTCTGCTTGTATCAGATTATTTATTCTATTAAATCAGCTGCATTGTAGATTAGTTTTATGAAGTCTAGTTACGTAACTTGAAGCAAATAAAAGCTTTAACGACTAGTACATGTATATTGTCAGTTTGTGGCAAAAAGCTACCAAATATATTTTTGAAGGAGCCTGAACTTCTAAGAACATTTTTGTGAATTACGACCTTATTTATTGATACAAAAAACACAGTAAATGCACTAAAATGGCAAATTTTCACCGAAAGCAAAGCGCAGCAGATCTGAGTCAGTTTCCAAAACCGAACCAAAGGTTTTCAATGAAAGGCCGGTCACCAGAAGCTGAGCTGAGCACAGTTTGAGCAGTGTAGAAAGGGTCACCTTTGGGTCGAGCGGGGTTCAGTTTCGGAAGCTTAATCCACTAGGCACAGCTTATTTTTTTTTTTTTAACAAGCCTTGATGGACGACTCATTTAATATATACTTTTTTCTTTTCCTTTCAGTAATAACAGTTATAATACAAATTAATAATTAACAAAATAATAAATAAATAGTTCCATGAAGGGTATGTTTTTGTTTTTTTCAAAAATGCATGAATAGGGATTGTGTGGTGGAGGCTGACATCATAAAAGACCGCAACTTTTGGCTGTTCTTGGGATTCCATGAACAAGTGTGATCGAAGAGATTGTGAACTAGGCATAATCCGTGAGGAACACATGTGAACTATTATCATACAAATTAGTGAATAAATAAATAGATCAATTTATATTACATTATAAACAATAATTTATTGTAATCAATAAACGCCCTATTAATATTTTCATTATTTTCTTATGTTCGGTTTCTTGTTCTTGGTATGTTTTGTTCTTTTCTTGTTTTCATGTTTCTTGGTATGGGGATGTATGGCAGCTTCAGATGTATGAAATCTTCACTTTATAGTGAATAAACATATGTTTACATCGACATTTTGAGAGAAAAAAAAAAAAAAAATCTGTAAAATTTGGGCTAAACAAATTTTGTTTTTATCAGGATAATAACATCAAACACTGTCATGTTAGTTAAGGAATGCCTACTTTAAAACTTCCCTAAAGTTATAAAAACTACACCACATGTCATGTTAGTTAAGGAATGCCTACTTTAAAACTTCCTTAAAGTTATAAAAACTCCACCACAGTCACCAGATCTTATGTGACAAAACAAATGTGGACAAAATTGGAGGTAGAAATTAGAAAACACAAAATTTCTAGTAAAGACATAAAAATATTTCCTCGAAGAGTAGAACAGGCCATGCCCGGAATTACCAAAAATTTGGTAGACTCCATTGCAGATTGAACGGAATAATAGAAAATAATGCCTTGCCTAAAAGGTATTGAAATTTTTTTAGCCAGCCTGTTCTTACAAGTCTTACAACTTGCAGGACTCCCTAATTAAGTGGGTATGGTCTAACTTCCCGTGGGAACCAGCCGTAGTGGTAAGTAGGGGGCGGGATTCAATCATATGATCTTTACTAGTATAGGGCACTGACCACTCTAATATATCTGCCCCCATTGAACTAAATTAATAGTATTTAAAAGTGAAGTGAGGTAAAATTTTGACTGAGATAAAATTATTCTATTTTTCAAATAATCACAGTTAAATATTATCATTTTATTGAGTTTGTATATATTTAAAATTAGATTATAAATAAATCTGTTGAAGAGTTCCTGGTTTTTATTTGTTTACTGTAATCATTTAAGTCTTTTTTTTTTTCTTTCTACTTTTCTACAGGATGTATCAATTTCACTATGAACCACTGTATATGTTATGGAACCATATATATATATATATATATATATATATATATATATATATATATATATATATGGTTGTGTGTGTATATATGTGTACATTATATATATATATATATATATATATATATATATATATATATATATATATTTCAATAACAAAGAATAAATTGGGGAAACTAAACCTAACCTATGCGTGATAAATAGTCGGGACGCAGTCATTTTTAAGGTTCTTATAATTTTTAGTGCCGATATTACAATCCAAGCATGTACGTCATCATCAGGGCGTGTTTCGAGCACTGAAAGTGTTCAAGTACTCAACTTCTACAATAAACCTAACTCGACAAACCTTCAATATCAAAATATAAACTATAACATAACATAAACATTGATGATATTATTGTTTGTAAGGTTAATTTCAATTGAGCTAAAATAATATAACAAACTAAAAGAGAACTTTAATAATGAACATAGATTTAATGTATACAATTTTTTAGAAATATCGGACATAAAAATAAAAAAATTGAAAAATAGTTTCAAAGGTAAAATGTAACTCTTGGATTAAAACTCAAAGTAAAAACAAAAAAGAACTTAACAATTTATAGATATTGCATCTAAAAAGGCTTTAATGGTTCCATTTACTTTGTCATTAGGGCTAAATACTAAGAAAATAATCATAAATACGTGACATTAAAATTAATTGCTGAACAATGCACCATTGAAATGATCTTTAAAGCATTTATAATACCATAACAACCTTGTAATGGCAATTAATAATTGAACATATTATTTTAAGTAATTTGACTCATTCTTTAACACAGTACTAAATAAAACTTAAAGACATTGAAATTATGGCAATTTAAAAATATCACCATGGGAATAGATATTGATAAGCTAAAATAAAAATATGAGTGCCAGTTGTTGCTCTTAAGATCTTAAAAAAATCAAACAAATAATAAATTTTGAATTACTAAAAACGACAAGGATGAGCCTTTAACATATTTTATATTATACCATCATTACAGGAATGTACATACATCACAAACCATGATATAATTAATGAAACAAAAAATAGATAAGAAAAGTTTAACATCCATAAGACTAATTAGTTAGGTATTTTTATAATAGACCTCTTCTAATGATACAAGAATTGGGAAGGCACTATTAATTCATTACAGCATTAATTTGTCCAGCAATAAATAAAAATAAATATGATAAATTAGTAAACAAGTACGAATTATCAACAATCATGATAAAAAATGAAACTCATCTTCAGTAAGATGATTTTTGGTAATTTCTTTAAACGAAAATATTAAGACATTATTGAAATTGGCACGTGCTTTCTAAAACTAATAGAATCTGTCCGGCTTCAGGCCGATATAGGAGAAGACAAAAATTAAAATGTCAGCTTACTTGTCACTGTAATTATCAGTCATCTTGGAAACTAGACGTCAAATAAAACAGTATAAAAACAAAGAAAAAGTCCTCCGTGCAGGCGAGAAATAACACTAATAATCCCGACAGCAACTAGGACGCTTCTTTCCCAATAAAAATGGCGACGTAGAGAGCTTGTCTTCAAACCACGGCCATTCGAATATTTTATAACATAGGACCATTGGTAATTTTCAAACAAAACAATAAACATTAAATTAAATAAATTAACATTTATCATACGATGCATAACTGATACTGAAATATTTTTATCTTCCAACATAATTAATAAAATTGAGCATAATTATTGTTTGTTTAAGTTTCATATAAAATTCTATAAATGATTACTTTCAAATTTGAAATATATCTTTATTGAACGAGTGATTTTACATAATTCCTGATTTTTATTAGGTTTATTCACAAATATTTAATTACTTCCCATATCGTTTGTCATATAACTCATTGATTTTCTGGAATCAATAGAACCATCCCCCTAGAGTGACCCAAGCTTCCATTTTTTTATTCAGATTCTCCTTTGTAAATTAAAGTTTTATTTAATTAATTTCATTGCGTGGCTCTCTTTTAAAAATTTGAATTACAAAAATTTTAATAGGACTTCCCTATATTTCAGCAATGAAATTCTTAACTTCGCTCCATCAAATTATATAATTAGGTTGAAACTGTAAATTTCTATTACATATTGCTTTACTGTATTTTTAATTTTAAAAGCATGTAATATTTATAGTTTTGAATATTAATAAAATCAGGTTATGCTTTTAAATAGACATACATATTCTCAAACCCCATTTATTTATATTATTATTATATTATATTTATTTAACGGCTCGACAGGCTCCTGAAGCTGCCCTTGGCCATTATATTATATATATATATATATATATATATATATATATATATATATATATATATAATATATATATATATATATATATATATATATATACTGCTTCCTGCAGTGCCTGATGAGACGCCCTGCTGAAGACCTGCAAGGAGGGTCGAAACGTTGGCAAAACAATAAAAATGCTATTTTTTAAAAATTTAACGGCTCGACAGGCGCCTGAAGCTGCCCTTGGCCATTGGCTTCCTGCAGTGCCTGATGAGACGCCCTGTTGAAGACCTGCAAGGAGGATCGAAACAATAAAAATGCTATTTTTTAAAAATTTAGTATTCATTTGACCGCACCACCCGACCAATTCCTTCTCATATTTATATTATTATTTATTTAAAAAAAATGTTTTTAACAAACAAAAAAAACTTATTGTATTTTGTAATATTTCATTCTATTTGGCATTTTTAATTATTTTAATAAATACAATTCAATAATCAATAATATTCAAAATACCTTGTAATATATTACTCTAGGTAGAACTTGTTAAAGATAAAAAAATTAAATTTAACTGTATTAATTGTTTTATTTAAGTATTTATTTTTTGTATATGTATCCATGCTAGTTGTTACCAAATTAATAACTTTTTTGGCATGAATGTGACATAAAACAGAACAAGAATTAAGACAATTGGATTTTATATGAGTTATTTGATTCAAATGTGTGCTTTGTTTGGATAGTTAAGAATAAATGTAATTTTTTAGATTGCCTTTGAGGCAAAATCAAAGGACCTATTGACTAAAGGTTTTTAAAAATAAAAGTTCTGTAAAATGCTTACTTCAAAAGTAGCAAGGAAAAAAGTTCTAGTTCAGAAATAACAGAAAAAAAATTGAAAATAAAAATTCCAGTCATACTGAAAATAATTAAAAATAAAAGTTAAAATTTCATTTCAAGTCTTGCTTTATTTTTCATCTTTTTTATCATTAACAGGCCCTGCTAAGAGTGGTATCTTATAAATTTAGTATTGAGTATATAACTGCATAAAGTAAAATGTGTTAAAATGCCTGATAGGCTAATTATATATATATATATATATATATATATATATATATATATATAAAATAAAATAGCATTTCCAAAAATGTAATAAATGTTAATAAAATGTATTAATAGTCTATTTAAAACGAAATTGATTAATATTAAAAACTTGTAAACTTGCTAAATAATTCACATAATATAGCATTAATGACCAAATAATATTATAGTATAGAAAATAAGTAAATAAAATAAATTTTCAGAAAAATATTTTCTTTTCTTTGTTGATTACAATGGTTATTGGAGGTAATAAATCAAAAATGTGTACATACTCCACCAGGCTAAGGATGGCCATCAATAGTCAATATTATCCAAATATCTTATGTAGAGTTGAATAGCCCGCGTGGAACCCTTCTCACTCAGTAAACTCAATTTTTTAGTAAGAATATTCTAAACCAAGACCATGAATTAATTGTCAAAGAAATATATGTAGGTTGTATAAACATTAGCATTTCGCTGAATCTGATCTATGGATAAATGGAAGGCATAATTGGTTGAATGGAAATTTCTGGAAAAAATCTGAGGGTGACGAAAATAGACAGGAACAAGAAAATTAATTTTACTAAGGAGGATAAAAGAAGTGATATTTCCATTAATTAATTTAAAGAGGAAAACAACATTTTTTTTATATGCCTATTTGCTAGCGAATCAATATTTATATTGATATAAATATTTCAAAAATTTTTATAAGATCGACTATAAATATTTCCAGTACAATATTTAGATGGCTATTTAGATAGTTATGAGCCAATATTAATATCGATATTGGGCCTTCGATATCCCATCCCTACAACAGGCTGTATCATTGCTAGTAAAGAACCAATTTTGATGATTTTGTATCATTATATAGGAAATCAAGAAACTTTCTGAATTATAATGTGGATAATCAAATATAAACTATATAATTTTTGAGTTATGGGGAAATAAAGTTTTCTTATCCCCATAACTTTGTTTCATCCTATCTCTAGGAGATGTGCAGTCAAAAATCATCTTTGGGATATGTATTAAATAATTATAATAAAATTTAAGGACATGGATATCAATGATAAATTATATTTATGTAGGATAAATTATAGATTACAGATTAACTATGACAGCAAAAACATGATATCGAGAAGTAATAACTCACAATAAACAAATAAATTGTAAAAACCAATATTTTTTTTTTTTGGCATGGTAGTTATTGGGTCCTACTCCTATATTTTATTCACCCTTTTTGTAAATTAATTCAACAGTGGTTGTAGATAAATATTTATTTATTGTCAGTTTCATATCCTTACAATAAAAAATAATTAATCCTATTTATATTAAAAAATAAAACAGCTATTCGATTAGTACTTTTTTATTGAATATACAACATATTTTCTTTATTTATTATGCTAATGTATTTTTTTTTTAAATGATAATTGGTGGTAATGACATTTAAAAAAAAAATGGAAAAATATTTCTCTCTGACTAGTACAAGAGTATCCTCCCAGTACACAAAACATAATTGAGAAGTAAGCATAATTTTTTTATGAGCAAATTTTATCCATACAAAGTGTGATGGATAAAGAACCAGTTCTTAAGATAAAAAGAAAGCAAATAACCCGTTTTGCAGAAATAGGCTCTAGTTAGCAGTCTGGCCAAGAGATAGCAGCATGGATATAAACCAGGAAATTTAAGTTTTATTAATGAAGTATGACCAAATGGACTGTTTAAGATGAGTGGTTCATTTCACCCAATAATTTTCTCTAATGGAAAGGTTTGTAAACATACTTATTATAATAATACTCAGTATTTCTTTTCAAACACTTTTCCATTGGTATCAGTTATCAAAAGTTGTTATGTAATACATAAACAAACTGGAATTCATTATTTTAACTGTTACCTGCATGTTGAAGTATCTGTCTCTGGCATGTAATTAAAATATCATATATTTTATTAATCCCTTGAAGTTTGAATTTGCAAAGTGTGTCATTATTATAAAATGTATAACTTTAAGTAGTGAAATGAAGTTGGTAAAGTTTCTTTATTTGTAAATAATAAAATTTTTATGGACTAATTGAGTCTTTTAATACTATAAATCCTAAAAACATTGGCATGTAACTATTTTTAGTAAGTTTTTTATTATATTCTGCTTATATGTACGATCAAAGTTATAGTGGTTCTCCGATTCTATGTATTTTATATGTGATTGTCACTCTGGTGATTATTTATTAATCTATTTCTAATTTTAAGAAGTTATTTGAAATAGTTTTGTACAATATGCTTTGAAATATAAAACAGGAAGAGGAAATGTATTGAACTAAACAACCTAATTGAAATCAAGACTATATACTTCATTTAAGACAAAAATGTTAGTAATTATTTCTGCCTTGTCATTTTGTAACTATGTTTACAAAAGTAGTAAGAATACAATTTAAGATTTAAATGAACCTGTTTTAATCATGTCTTTGAAAAATAAAAGGCAGTTATCATTCCTTTGTCTTAATGAATATTTATAATAATTGTGATATTAAATGTTGTTCGTTTGTATTAACTTATTTAATTAATGTAATTTTTTTTTGTATTGTAATAATTTATGTATATGTTTTATGTTGTTAATAATAAACTTTTATTATTTAAAATATTCAATAAACTTTTATTATTTTTCAGTTAAGTTATATAAGTCAAGATGCTCTCAATATACCGCCTGTACTTTCGAGAATGTATGGTAAAAATGTAACAAGCTTAGATTTAAGTTTCAACAAACTCTATTCATTGGATGGGGTAGAAAATTTTCCCAATTTGACTGAACTAGTTGTTGACAACAATGAGATAGACGATTCACTCATTCTGTCAGAGATGCCTTATTTACATACTTTATCATTGAACAACAATAAAGTAAGTTTACGTTAAAAAAAAAAAAATTTAATTATGAATTATTATTATTAGTATTCATCATTTTTAACCCTAAATGAAAGGTATTTTCCTAGAGTGAGGAAGAGTAAACTTCAATCACTACAAGTCAGATCGTAATAATTTTTATAAAAATATTGTATATTGAGGAAAATTCTTACAATCCTCGCAGTATTCAACAGCACAGCTTTTCTGGGCTTCATTTATAATAGCTGTTGAGAGGTCCAATTTCTCAATACCTTCCACAGCAGATGGTGGTGTCAGACCATTCCTAGAGATAACTAAAGTCCTCACAGTTACTTTATTCAGTCTGTATAGGTCTTTCAATTCATCTGCTAGAATTTTGATATTTCCAAACATTTTCACACAGACTAAATTAGTGTTTCCATCGGTTGTTGGAGCGATATCTATTATTTCAGCTATACTCATATTGCTATCCATTAACACAATATCTGGTCTGTTGTAGATTAATTTATGATCAGTTATAAATGACTGGTTTCAGTACAATTTTATTCCTTCCTTCTGGATTAGATCTTTAGGTTGGTATTTATAATAAGACATCGAGTCATTCAATAGTTTTTTTTTTCAAACCAATCAGCTGATGATAGATTTTCACTACATTGTCTCTCTTAAGATATTTTGTTTCAGACAGCATTCTCCAGTTATGTGCTGAATAGATTTGAATGTACTGGCAGAGTCTACACTTGTCTGATACTGTCTGCTGCTTCAGGGCGTGTCGCCATTAAGACCTCTTTGGCATTCTTTGGTCGGTCATTATTTCCACATGTTCTATCCGTCTTGTTTATGCTTTTTTCATCAATACCACAATGTCGGGTTCTCCAAACAGTTCTCGCAGCTCCTCATTCCTTTTTCTTCTCGAGATCCAGTTCTCAGCAACTCCACTCCATATTCTTCTCAATACCTTTCTTCTCAGGAATGAACCTGGACCTCTAATTTTCTGGTTAAGATTCATGTCTCACACCCATACATAACTACTGGTCTTGCTATGGTTTTGTAGATTAGAATTTTGATTCTTTTGGAGAGGGATCTAAATTTTGAATCTGTTTGCAGTGAGGAATAGCATCTATTTTCTGCTGCTTTTCTGACTTTTATTTCACTCTCTACCTTGTTGTCACATGTAACTAGGATACTTGGACTGATTTACAGACCTAAAGCTGTGATCTATGAAAGTTACTTCTCTATTCACTTCCTTTTACCTTCTTGAACATTTCATTGTACACCATCTAATTTTCATTAACCCTGAGGCTCAGTTTAGCCCCTGCCTCTTTGAATTCCTGGAATGTTCCTGATAATATTGCTTGGATTCTTGACATAATTTTTGTTAGTCCAATCAGTTTAATGCCTACATTTATCATAGATTTCACATGCCCTTATTTGTCTGTACTACTGTAATGTATGTGTGTTTGAAGTTCAAAACATCCAGATTCATAACACTTTTCCTTTGTCTGTCTCAGGGAGAATATCTGGTCAACTGTTGATCACACATATTTTAGCATCTCTGGAGTGACCTCGTCAAGACCTGGCGACTTATGAATCTTTCTTGACGTAATTGTTGTTAATTATTCCTTCACTGGAATTTCTACTTCTTCTGCTCCTTCATAAGCCTCACCCAGGAGTTTATTTAGGTCACGACCAGAGCTCGGCATTAGAGATTGTTTCAGGCCACCATTCACTCAATATATTCCACAGACGTCAATTGACGAAGCCAGTAGCTTCTTGGTAACTTTCTAAGTCTCGTAAGCATATAGCAGAACTGACATAACAAAAGTATATGTAAATAGTTTTTATTATAACTATAGTAACTTTTTGTAAATCCAGCTTCATGAGGATAACTAAATACTTCATTAGGTGATACAGCAATTAAATATTATTCATTTTATTCTTAAGGATGTATGGCTACCGCCCAGAAGAGGATTCCATGCACCATCAAAATTTTCGAGAGGGATAAACTTTTAGGGGAGTTATGAATTTTTGGGGAATAAAATATTTTTTTGTTAAGTTTGAATTTGGGGGAACTCTAAACAAGGAAAACATGGAACAGTTAATATCAAGTATAATTCTAAATAAAATACATTACTTTTACTAGTACTGTTTTTAAGATAAGTATGGCAATAATCCTTGGGAGCACAGGGGGTTATGCACCATCGCCCATAGAGGATGAGCATCTTTGGGCTACTATCATTTAAATAATGCTAAACAATTGTGAGGTCTAATTAACTTGTATATTTTTATTTATTTTGAATAGATTACCAATCTAGATGTGCTTGTTAAGAAGATAAAATTAAAGTTACCAAAATTACAATATCTCAGCCTTCTAGGAAATATAGCTTGCCCTAATGAGCTATCGGATACTGATAAAGATGAAGAGGATTACCAGCGATACAGGTGAACATTTTTCTTACTTTTATAAATATCTTATCGATGAGCATTTGTATCTCTATTGTATGTAAATAATTAAATTTGAAATACTTCACAAAATGTTATTAAATTACAAAATTAAATTCATATTGTTACATGGTCAGAAATGAAACTTTTTTTTGGGGTCCTCCCCTTCCTCGCCATTAAGGCTATACATGGTTTTCCCGGGCCAGGGGGTGTGGGCGGGGATTTAAAAGACGCCTTTTTAAAAGACTAAGGATTTAAAAGACTATTTTTATAACACATTTTTCATACATCAGGTTACTGAACAACGGTGGTGCTGTGCACAACACGTTAGCCCATTCGGCCACCCCGCCCAGACAGAAATGAAACTTGTGCATTATGGGCAAAAGTACTCTTTTAATTAAATAAAATTATATTATGATCATTTTAAATATTTTTGAAGTCACTGAGATTAAACCTGTATTGTCTTTGAGGCACAGTTGGGTTAGAAAGCAATGTAAAATAAAAATGTCACTGAGATCAATAAACTAGTTTTAAAATAATTTTAAAATGACAGTTAATTAAAATAATTAATTTAATGACAGTGGATTCATATATGAGTCCAGAATTGGGCCCAGTCGACGTTGTACTCATATATGAGTTGAGACAGAATCAGGCCCTGGCGACAGTGGATTCATATATGAGTTGAGAGCCTGTCAGGCTCTTTCTGTTTAAATGACAAGGTATTCAGTCATAAATTATTTTTTCAAAGTATCCCATGGCCTTTCTATAAATCGCATAAAAGATAAATTAAAAGCAAAACAAAATAAAATGTTTGGAATGATGCCCTAAATAAAAAGGCTAAAGTGGTGAGTAAGGGTCATGAAAAGTATTCTGTCATGGGATCACAGAGAACTACTAGCTAATACTATCCCTAATGCCGTTCCTTCCTTCCCGCTCATCATCGTTAAAAGGTTGAAAGAAAAACAGTTAATAAAATATGAAATTAAATAACATATATGAAAAATATGTACGTATTACAATAGTTCTGATTTTACAGTTTCCTTCGTCAGGAAACCCATTGTACTTAGCATGGTTACACCACATTATGGATATTTTAAAAATACTGACATTTTATATATCAAAATATCTACATTTCTGGCTGATATATTTTATGTAAATATTAAACTTTTACTATCAAAACAAATATTTTCACCTTTGCATATATGTCCCAATTATTTTCAAAGGTTAAAAATATTCTTTAAAAATATCAAATGGCCTAAGATGGAATCATATGCACATCATTCCGACCAAGCACTCTGGGTCTATTTCTCCAAAGCTCTTGGCCATTGGAAACTCCGTGTAGTCAATTTATAAAATGATTATTATTTTTACATTTTTTTTACATTAATTTCATTAAAACCTAGTTCACACAAACTTAATTAAACTTTCTTTAAAACCAATGCTTTAGTCATCCCATCACTCCACCATTTAATACTTTTTTTTTATTCTGAAATTAACCTCTACTACACTGATACATTAATTAGAAATATTGGAATAAATATTGAATAAGTAAATTTTTAGAAAAAACAAGTTTATAGTTTAAAACTACATTAAATTTCCTTTAAAATAGTGCAGAGGTCTTTTTCCACTTCTATCTTTGTTTTTACTCTGAAATTAATTTATGCTTTTGTAAGAATGTTAAAAAAAAATTAAAATTTTTATATTTTATCGGTTGTAATTTCTTTTCTCATAAGCATCCATATTACGTAAGTTGCTTCCCTGCTTAAACAAGAATAAATATTGGACTTATTTCTACTTATTTGTTAGAAATGAAAGAAAGGCAAAGTGCTAGAGTAAATAAGTATTTGATCAATCATAAGTTACAAGTTCAAATAAACATATTGCTAATGAACTATCTATGAACATTTTATACTCCATTTTTTGGACTATCTTACTATCGTAGTAAACAAAAGAGAACAATTGAAGATTGAAGAATTGAAAATTTTCTCCCCTTTCTGGCCTTTTTGGCTATACAGGGTTTTATCCAGGCAAAGGGAGAGAACAGAGAATGAATGTCAGAGTTAAAAGGCGTTTGTCTACTCAACCACCCTGTCCCCGTTATTTATTGCTAATATATAAATCTGAGAAAAATTGAATGCAATGGTTTTTATTCCTATTTCAGATTGGAAAACTGTTATTTTATCTGTCAATTGTAACCTCTGAAAATTATCAAATTTTTAAAAAGATATGTCAAATGGAATAGTTATAATATTCAACCAAATAAACAAAGATTTTTCAAAAATCTCACATAATATGTATTTGCACTTATCTCTTCAATTGAGAGCCTGACTTTGGTCCACTGTGCGGCAGTTGGTAACAACCTTGTAAGGTGTAACCCTAAGGAAGTACTCTACCTCTGTTAGGTCTGTTAAGCTGGTGCATGAGTCTTCTAGGACAACTGGGTATCGCAGCTATTTACTGGGCATGTAGGCTTCCGTGTCAAGTTCTAGAAACATAAAAAGAATATTGACTTGTTATGTCCCAGCTGCAGCGAACTAGAGACTACCGAGTATATTGTCATTGCCAATACTGCCTAAGCACTTAAAGCCAAGCTGATGAGGGAACAGGGGTCTATATCCTAAAGGAAACAGTGTGCTTCAGCTACTGACAGCGAACGACAACTATTGGATTGTCCAGAAAATGATGCAGGATTTTCTTCAAAATAACCCCTCTATATAACAAACTGTTTACGTTTACTAGATTATTTATTTGGATGAATGTCAACACTAATTAATCCTCTTCCAAACAATAATGTTTGTTTACTTCTGTAGCATTTTGCTGCTAGAAATAATTCAGTGTTTACTAAGGTATCAACTCGTGATTTTCATATTATTTTCTTTTACGAGTTTAAACTAGGTTGGAATGAGGTCCAGATGGTCAGAAACATCAATCAAGTCTAGATTGAGAGTAGTATTAATGAGTGCACCATTCAACGGTGGATCAAAAAATTTCGGGAGGAAGAGTGCATCCTTGAGAATAAAGAAGTTCGTAGAAGGACTTCCTCTCTTGATGACAATGTTCTGCAAGCATTGATGGAAGAAAACCTCAGAACAACTGTTTGAAAACTTGCAAGGAAACTTAATCTCAGCAAATCGACCGCCGATGACCACCTCAAGGCAATTAGAAAGGTAAAAAGCTTGAAAGTTTGGTTCCACACATTAAACAACCACCAAAAAATTACCACCAGTGTTATGAAGTTTGTGCTACACTTCTTTGCCGAAACAAAAATAATCCTTTTCTGTCCAGAATTGTTACTTCTGATGAAAAATCGATACTTTAAGGTAACGATAGACATTCTGGACAGTGGCTCGACAAAGGAGAAGCAGCAGAATTTTCCAAAGCCCTCAATTCATCAAAAAAAGGTGATGGTTTGATACACTATAGCTTCTTAAATCCTGGAGAAACCATCAATCCCGAATCATATTTTAACCAAATTAATTCAATGCATCATAAAGTGGTAATAATGAAGCCATACTCTTTATTTTTTACCTTACATGAATAGTATTAGCTTAGGTTATTCATCTGGTTATAGGTTCCCTTAGGAATCTTTTGCCAAATAATGTGGCATTCTTGGTTCTGTAAAAGTGCCATGATAAATTTGTTTAAATAATTCCAATTGTTTAAGGTCTAGTCCTTCCAATAATGATATTTATGTGATATATGATGTATTTTACTTACCATTGGTGCCCTAAAACTGCTATATATGTTTTAGATATTTTGTTCTTCATCATTTACCAAATTTAAAATTCCTCGACTCACGTGTCGTTAATGATAAGGAATGGAATGAAGGAAAGACAAGGGGACAGTACATGAATATTGCAAGACCAAAAGTAATCAATAGTTCAAATTTTGTTAGTTTTTTTACACCCTGTTCTTAGTCAATAATTAAAACTGCTTTACAGGCCTGTTATTCACAAACAATTGTTGAAGAAACGAATGAAAATAAATTTAATACCCCACTACCACATAAGTTAAGAGATCCGGATGATCATCAAGGTATATATTTTATATTAATCTTATAGTAAATAATTTCTTATAAATAAGTTTCTTATCTCATTATATTATTCAAAGAAAAAACAAATTACTAATTTTAGATATTTTCAATACTTTTCATAATATAACTATTTTTCTTTCTTATGATGGTTTTTATCCCTTACATACTATTTAAGTGTGTACTGTTCTGAAGATACGTTCTTTTTTATTATTCATATAACTTTCAGTAATTATATTTCATGTTTAAGTTCTAATACACATATGTAATAGTTAAGTAATTATTTTATGTATATATTTTTTTTAGTGTGATAATATTATTTCAAATTTGAATCTATTAGTCTAAAATGAGTATCATTTGCCAGCTTCTATTGACATGGCTATCCTAGTCACCAAAAACTTTAGGACATGATATAAATTAGGACAGTTAATACTAAAATCCAGAAGCAGAAATTGTGTGTTCTTCAACTTGGTTACTCCTTTAAAAAAATTAATATAATTACCTTTAAATAATTTTAATAGTTTAATAAGAATAAAAATGTCAACATCGATAATATCTCTTTACAAAGATATTATTAAGTTCATGGAAATATATATATATATATATATATATATATATATATATATATATATATATATATATATATATATATATATATATATAATCTATTTCATATAATTAAGAAACTTTTACTTTATAACTTTCTATATTTTTCAGGAATTTACAGCAGATGTGTTTACAGATATACAGGAAAGCAGTCGGAAGGCAACAGGTTTATTAAGAACAATGACTTGTGATTAAACTGTGTAATGAAAAAAAAAACATTTTTGTTATCTTTTTTTTATTGTTAAAAGTGATATTTTGATTACCAATAAATTTTTTTATGTTTTTAATGTTGACTACTCTATTTTACTTGCTTACTTTACCTATTAATTATCCATGTAAAAATTATTATGAACAAAAAAAAAAAAAAAGATAAATCAGACTCTAGATTGAAGAAGATTGATCAGCTTACATCTTATATAAAATGAGATGCAATAACATACAGGCATTACCATAAGCACATGATAATATTCATGAGGCCAAATGCCTTAGTCCACTAAGAAACTGTAACAATCAAATCCCAAATTCTTTTATTTGGAAAATAGACATTTTTGTTTTCCTCAAAAAACATTTTTAAAAATCAAAATAATATAAGGTGGCCAGTTTCCAATGTTTTTCAAAGATATATAATTCATTTAAAACTCATGTTTTCATTAGCTTAAGAGGAAACCTGTACCACTAACAACCCATGAAGGGTTATGGGTTCAGTACAATGTGAGGAAGTACTGTTACAAGACCAATGGTTGTGCAGGGAGGCGACAGGCCAACATCACGCTCAACCACCAGGTTTCCCCACTTAATTAATTATTTAATTAAGAGTACCCACTTTATAGAGGCTGGGTTTGCCCTCGGAGGGGTCTTCCGGCCCCAGGGTCGACCCATGGCTAATAGATCTCATATTAAGATGAAAATATATTTTATTTTGTCACAAGAGAAAAATGTTTATTTCAATATATATTTTCATTGACTGCTACCAGTGGGTAATTTCTTAACAAGCGTTTTCATTTTATATTCCCTAGTGCACATTTAATTTACTAATGTATTTTTTTAGTAGTTGTAAATATCATGAATAAAATATATATATATATATATATTCATGTAGTTCACCACTCTTTATTCAGTCCTAAGAAGTACACATATACTTTTTTATGTTGTACATTATTATTTTTTAATAAACTGTTTGAAGTCTTACATATCTTATAAATAAAATCCATGTTTGTCAAAATTAAAGTTGCATTAATTCCGCCTGTGGTCAGACTGAGTCAATGAAGAAATGAAATTTTTAAAGTTTCCTTGGCACAATTATTGGTAAAGTCGGTAGCTAAAGCAAAGTGAAAATTTAAAAAAAATTGTCAGCATGCTTACCTTTAAATTGATTTATTTTTTCCATCATTTAGACTTTCTATGTTTAACATCATTCCCCAATAGGAAATTAAATGTAGAATTCAAATATCTGATCATATTCTAGTTAAACTGAGCAGAAAAAGGATTTATTATTGTTTTTGAGGAAAAAAGAAAAAGGTCCATTTTCTCACAAATGAAAAACAATATGGGATTCAAAAATAATGATTTCTTCGTGCTCCTGAGAGCATTCGACCCACTCAATAATGTCATTTCATTTACTTGAGATGAACTTTGTATAATAAAAGGTAAATAAGAGAATCATCAAAGAATACATAATACTTGAATTTATTTAAGCCTGTGCTAGACATGAATTCAGCACATGCTCACTTCTCTTCTCTGCATCCTACAAAATTTATAATAGAATGTAAAAAATGAATTATTTATGTTTTTGAAATCCAGAATCCCATTAAGAATCATCAGTCTTATTTGATGAACACAGGACGTGCAAGAATAATAAACTGCTTAAGTTTTCCATAGAGCCTATCATCATGATAATCATTAATCTGGGAGGAACACATTGAAACTGATAAACAACAATTAATTGTTTGGTAAAAGACATACGGTAAACAATACTTTTTTATACAGACATTGTATTTATTAAAACAAGAAAATCTCTAAAAATTATTTTTATTTTTGGATAAATTAATTTAAAAATATAACATAGCATATACCACTGTAATACTAACAAAATATAAATCAAAGAAAAATATGATTATTTAAACTATTTAATATTATCTTAAAATAAATAAAAATTACTTTCATTAATGTTTCCAATTTGATTAAATTAATTGTGATGTTCATTCAGTCTTACATTTACACTGTCTTAAAATATTCTATTGATAAATGCAATATTATTATCAATATCATTTGAATTCAACACTTAACAAAATAAGGTACATAATTTTATTTTGCTATAGACATCAAAACACTAAGTTTTGAACTAGTGCACACAACCGTAACCGTGATGTAATGTATATTGATTTAATGAACCTTAACCATTAATACTCGTAATTATCTCTAAAATTACATCACATTCATTAACACAAGCTCTTAAAGTTAAAAAAAAACTCTTGAAGGAATGTTCCATCATAAACACCACAAATGAAAATATTTAAGTAAATGCATTTTTAAGAAAATCCTGATGCCTCCTTTTTATTGCTTTTGTTTTTTCTTAGTACTTTTATCCTGCTTTTGAAAGAATTCTTTCTTCTTAATTGGATCTGGGATGATCTGAAAAAACAAAAAACAAATAAAACTCATTCAAGAACACTAACAAGGAAATAGAGATATTCAGGTTTTATCAAACATTACATCTTACTTATTTAAATATTATATATAATGACATAGTAATAAGTTGCAAATTTCATAGAGTTACAATACTTTTAGAATTTTTTTTTTTTTTTTTTTTGTGGATGTTTAGGACAGTAGTAAAAGAAAGAAGATTTAATTTACCTTCATTTTCTGGAGGATAGGAGCTAGGAACTTGTTTGTAAAAAATTTATTAACAACCATTGATTTATCCATTTTCACTATGTCACACACACCATTTTGTGAGACTTGATAATTTGGAGCCAGGAAATCTCAAAACATGTGTTTCTATCTATTGAAGAATTACTAGTTCCTCCACCAATAGTAGTACAATACAAAATTAAACATGATCCATAAAATGAAAATCAATTACTAACCGTATCCTGTCCAGGTTTCCATCCTGCAGGACATACTTCGCCATGTTCATCAGTATATTGAAAAGCTTGGACAAGCCTTAACGTTTCATCAACACTGCGACCCACGGGTAGATCATTCATAGTAATCTGTCTCAGTATACCACGATGATCGATAATAAATAGACCTCTAAAATGAACATAGGACAGTTAAATGCTTAATTCACTGTTATAAAAATAAAAAAGCAAAAGCAATTTTTTAACATATTTATAATAATCTCAATAAATACATCAATAATGAACAAATTAAAATTAACTGAATTAGTAAACCTATTATTAAAGATCATAAGAGAATGTTAATGCAACCAGATGACTCTATCAAAAAAATTATTCTTATATAAAGTTAATACAATACATCATACTAATATTAAATCAATATGGTGTTCATAAAAAAAGTATGTGTGTATATATATGTGTGTGTATATATATATATATATATATATATATATATATATATATATATATATATATATATTTATAATTTATTTTCTTATAACAATAATCAAGTTGAAGAATTGACTAGTTGATAAATCAATCATGAATAATATTTTTAAATTACATCTTTAGAGTAGGGTAAGTAGTCGAGTGATCATCAATTATAAGGATGAAACAAAATTGTCAGGAATTTCACTCAAGATATTTCTATTGGGTCAACCGACGTTTCGACCTAAACATGTGGGTCATCCTGAGTCTTGAGTCGAAACGTCAGCTGATCCATTAAAAATATCTTGACTGAAATACCTGACAATTTTTTTACATTCTAAATTACATCTTGTTTTTATACATATATCCTTCAGATATTGTTTGGACACGATGAAGACCAACAAGTTGGTAAAGAAGTTGGATAACAATAAATAATTTACAACTATATGTCTTTGAAATACTGCAAACCGTATATTTGTTTAATTTTTATTATGATTTAAGTTAAATATTAATATTGAGAATAACATTTCTGAAATATTGGACATCTTTACCTTAGAGTGTGGCCAGCATCTTCCAAATAGACACCATAATCTTTGGAAATTTTATGAGTTAAATCTGAAAGTAGAGGAATTTTCAATGGTCCAAGCCCACCATCTTTTCTAGGAGTATTCATCCACGCTAGATGAGTAAAGTGTGAGTCGACTGAACATCCCACCACTTCTGTGTTTAATTTTCGGAATTCTTCTATTCGATCATTAAAGGCAAGTATTTCCGTAGGGCAAACAAAAGTACTGAAATAGCAAATCATTTGACTTATAACAATATGTTCATGTTAAGTAAACGATAGACAAATAACAATTACACAAAATATTAATAGATAAACCACTAGAGAATTAATAAGGCTACACAATAAATAAGTTCAGGAAATGTAGCCAGTAAATGTAATTCCAACAATAACATCTTTACAGCTGAAATGAAAATTATGCTTGATGAGCTGAATCTAAAATGCTAATAGACATATCAAATAATAAGCAGAATAGTATAGAAGTCATAATTTGTTTCTTTATAAAATATTTAATAGGATCTCCTATTAAGAACTTAAACCATTTACGGACAAGAGGAAAGATGGGCTACTTTGGAGACTTGAGGAAGGCAGATGGGATAATTTTCTTTTCTTTTACAATTTCCTTTATCACAAATAACTAAACGATTGTAAGATTTTGTTTTTTGAAATTTCATATTGTATAAATGATATAAAATAGCTATCTATTATTTATATAATTATTTATGCTTAAATTTGTATTTTCTTCTATGATTTTTTTTCTTTAGATTCTATGATTTAATGCATTTGTTTTGGTTTCCATCCTCCTCAATTCGTGATAAGGTCACAACTCAATAGCAGATCATCTGACACTTTCAGAAGAGAAGGGGGTGGGAGGAAGAGGTAGATGGAGGGAGAGAGGGACATGGAACTTAATTTTATTAAATATTAATAAATATAAATTTAGAAAAGATAATTTTTTGTCCTGTTTAATGAGAACTAATCAAAGCAGACAAGTATTTTTTTTAATTCAGCATTTAAAAATCTGTTGATAATAAATTGATATACTTTCAATCTTAACCGAATAGAGCATATATACGCTTGTTGTATCAAGTATAAAATCTAAAATTTTATAATACTATTCAAATTTGTGCCATCAATAAAATAGTTTGATTAAATAAAAAATATTAAAACAAAATTTAATTTAATTAATTAAAAACAATCATACATTTTGTAATATTTAGCACTTAGCTTAAAATTAAATAACAGTTATAAATATTTTATACATTTAACAATTTAAAATTGTTGGAAATCAAACATACTTATTAAGTTCTTATCATCCTGTAACTGATTAAATAAACTAAAACCAATCCTGTTTTTTTTTTTTAATAGACATAAGGAGTGGTACTTACAAATCCAATGGATAAAAGAAGAATACTAAATATTTTCCTTTAAAATCAGAAAGCTTGAGTTCTTTTAATTCTCCATTGACAACAGCTGTACCTTCCCACTCAGGTGCGGGTTTTGAAACTAAAAATTTAATTTCATGAAAATAGCGATTAGATTAGATTTATTACAATTAATTTTACAACATTAGACTATAGAACAGGGTAAAACCTAATTTTTATTCATAAGTTTTAAATATTTGTACATATAATTAGAATAGAAAGATAATTTTTAATTTATAAACTTATTAGAATATTGTATATGCTTTTAATAGTTCAATGTAATAAATTCGGCTTGACTGAAAACTTACTGACAGCTTTGGTCCACTGAAGCTTATGATCAACACTTTTGACATACGAACTTTGGGGATAAACACTTCCACCAGCAAATGAATGACAATTTTCTTCAACAAAACTACTTATCTGTGTAATACACAACAAAGTAAAACTAAATATCGTTTTGAAAGATGACATATTGAAGACAATTCGTTCCTACCCGGCCGCCTACTGCGATAAGGTCACAACAACATCAGTGATTGTGAAGCTTCGGCTTCAGTGGCTTATAACCACATCAGTGGTTTCAGTGTATGTAAACAACACGTTACAGGTTATCATTGGTTACCATTTTCAAGAGGATGAATTAAATGTTTCTATTTAATTAAATAAGATAGAAACATTTAAATTGAATTATTAAAGCTGATTCTTAGATAAATAATGGAATCACCAGGAAGTATGACATTTTAATGTTTTATATATTTTACCATTTTATTGTATTTATCAGTTGTTCCCTTGAGATAAGTGGTTCATATGAAGTGAAATATGTGTTTGAAGTAAGTTAAGAAAAAAAAACTATTTATTTTCGAATTTTGATTCAGTACAGCCTTCTTTTATTATATTAAGCAGCATAACCGAGATCTTTTCACTACTATAAATATGCAGCAATTGATACCTCATTTAATTTGAAAATATTCAGGATCATCATATTTTAAGTTAGCTATGAACTTCGTCTGCATTCAGCTGTTAGAGATGCATATCATCCATATATTTCAAAACTTCACTAAGTACATTTTTTATATAGCAAAACTTTTGGATACTTTTTTTTAAGTTTTGAACTTATTTATCAATGCGAAAAATGTGTAAATTTAGAAGAGTACCTGAATTCCACAAATTCATTTATACATCTAGAATAGTTACACCAAGTGCACAATGCTTTGGTTTGACAGAGGAAATTCATCAAAGTACTACTAATTGCAAGACAAATATAATTTTTTTTTAAAGTATGTAACATCATGTATTGTTAATTGTTAAAATTATTATTGATTGAAATTTTTTATATTATAGAGATGAATATGGTGCAGGTCGCCCAAAGCTTCTCTAGAAATAAAGTTAATTTTTAAAATAAAAATAGAGACTGTCATTGGTATACAAATATCCTGATCTACTAATTACTAAGTGATTTTAATGTGATTTGATGAATTTCTGTAATAAACCCACAGTATATTTTATTGAAATTTTATTCTAGCCATTTGTTCTGTATTGTTATGCTTTTTATTAAACTATTTTCTGGTTCCGAGTACATTAATATGTATATGTTTAATATAACCGAATATTGTGGTAATTATTTCATTATTAAATATGTCATAATTACATTAGTTCTGTGTAATGATTTACCCTTTGGCATATTGATGATTGATTATTAAAAGATTAAATCTTGTAACAGTAATTAAAATGTAAATGTTAACTTATTTTAATTGGGTTGATTACTATGTAACTTCTTAATCAAAATTATTTGTGTTGTTTAGTATTGCTTATATTTTTATGTTCTAAAATTTCAGCTTCACAAGATAGTTCAGCATCTCAGAGTTCTTTAAAAACAAATGAAAGTGGTCATGCAATTAAAATAAGTGGTAATAAAAGCAATTCCATCCTGGTCAGCCCTCGCCAGGTATTTTTCCACATTTTTTCTTAAAAAAATAAAATAGGACTATGAATGTTCATTTATATTTCTTATTTATATCTGTATAGAGAGGAAATCCTTTGCTGAAATCAATAACAATTGTTCCTTGGGAATATGAAGAAGACATTATACCTGACTATGTTATGGGAAGAACTACTTGTGCATTATTTCTTTCTCTGAAATATCACAGTTTAAAGCCAGATTACATAAATGATAGACTGAAACTTCTAGGGAAACTGTATGATCTCAGAGTTTTATTAGTTCATGTAAGTCATTTTTATCTAAAGATAATTGTTCTGAGTTAAGAAAAATGGTAATTCTTTAAAGCATCTCTTGAACCATTGACAGTCTGTTAGCATTCAGTATATTGCTGCCTATCTACTACGATGTTTATTTCTCTAGATAACAAAATCTTGTGCCTTTTCTCATTGGAATAATACCTTTTTAACGTTACCACTTTTAACTGGAAATTGTTTTGCTATATTAGTAGACACATTCACCAAAATACAATAATCTATAGCTATTTCATTTTAACAATAGCTTTTTATGTATTGCCAAAAGTATCATCATTTTAGCTTAATAACCCATAACTAGTCTAGGCCACCTCTGAAGCATTTCCCTATCGACTCATTCCTACAATGCAGCTGTCCAGTTTGGATTTTAGATTTCTTGAGTTCATAGACACTCTATCCAGCAACCTTACTAGCCCTGTGCAGTTCCTCTATCATGAATATTTTCGAATCATGGATTTATCCATTCAAAAGACATGGTCTGTCCAGCCTAACCTTCCAATTTTAATGAACTTAAACACGTCTATCTCGTTGAAGAGTTCATAAAGTGCCCAATTTATGCTTTAGAGCCAGAAAGTCTTATCTTTTACACGTCTAAGGAATTTTTGGGGAATCCTCAGCTCAAATCTCAGAAGTTTCTCTTTTTCTACTTTGGTGGCATCCCAAACTTCTAACCTGCAGATCAAACCTGTGAGCATTTAGTGTCTTGTAAAGATGAATTTTAGCTTTGTTGCCCAGAGACCAACTTGAATGGTTTGATAGTCTGAAGAAATATCGATTAGTATCCATTATTCTTCTCGCTATATCTAGGCAGTGTTCATTCATTGAACTAAGTTCTATATTTAGAAATATGAATTCGAATCAACCTGCTGGAACGTATAGAGTCATATTTCTTAGTATGGTTCTTAAATCTCCTAGTGTGCCAATATGCTTATATTTTGTCTTCTGCTAATTGAGTTCTATCTCCTTTGGATTCTCCTTGAAAGCCATAAAAGATATGCTATGATACTGAAATCATCAGTATAACCTAAACATTGGTCCAAGCTAGAAAAAGTACTCCCGGTAGTTTGGATTCCTGCTGAATTTATTATATTATTCTAAATATTAAAATTTAATCAAAAAGAAAAAAAAATTATTAATGTAGCTGAGTTGCTCAAGTGCCTTGTTGTTTGTTAAATATCGAATGATTTTTATGCGGCTCAATTTGCTCATCGGACCTGTAAAGAATCTCCCAAGGAAGACCATGACAAATATTTAATAGTAAATCATTTTTTGAAAAACAACTCAGTTTCCATTTAGAGTGCATGTCATGCTGCTATGTGGCTTATGTCTTGTCATCATGAACTGAGAGGTACATCATTAGTTGCTTCTCATGGCCATCATACAGTTGTTTGTGTGTTTAGTTTCATTTTGTAGTATCTTTGAAATGGAAAATAGATCTTCAGATATTTAAAATGCAATATATCTTTTGATTATTATAGTAGTATGATTTTATGAATTCAGATCATTTCTATAAATGTGTAAACCATTTCCAGTGGTGTAATAGAACCTCACTATTTATGTGTTTAAATATGCATTATAAATCAATTGTTAATACTTAAAAGTCACAAATTTATAAACTTTATTAATTTCCTTTGTTTAGGTAGATATGAAGGATCCTCACCATTCTTTGAGGCATTTAACACGTGTCTGTCTTTTGACAGATATGACATTAATGTTGGCATGGAGTTATGAAGAAGCTGCAAAAATAATTGAAACTTATAAAGTATTTGAACATAAACCTCCAGATTTAATAATGGAAAAAGTTGAATCTGATCCTCATATAAAGGTTTTTGTTTTTTTACGTTTACGTTTTATGCCTACTGTTCACTATGAAATATGAATTTATTGAAATTTGGTTGTTACAAAAAAAAAAAGTACATTTGTCAATATCTATTAAGAGTGTAAGGCATAACAAAATCATATAAGATTCCTTTCTAGTTGATAAAATTTTTATTATTATCAAAACAACTGTAATTATTTAGATGAGTTGGTTTATGCGGGTTCGCAATCACCTCGGTCACGCTTTTTCATGAAATGCCGAAAACAGTCTTTTGGATAAATCCAAATGCATTCGGCACTCCATGAACAAGTGTGACTGAAGTGATTGTGAACCACGTGTAACCCATGCGGTTCTCGTATAAATAATTACCAAAACAACTTTTAGTATTTATTTATGGGCTGTAGTCAGAGTGAAGTACATAAACAGATTTATATACTCACAACTTTCCTCTATTTACTTCTTTAATATAAGATCTCTATCTACTGACTTGTGCACCTAACAACTTTCATATAATGAATGGCTTTTATTTGTCAAATTCTTAAATCTATATTTGTCATTTATTCTATCAGATCTCTAATTATTGTAACCACTGTTCTTATATAAACATAATCAGAATAATGTGTCTCTGGTCAAGCATGGTTATTCTCTAGAGACAAATTATATTTTATTTTATTTCAAAATATCAGCTTTACTAAGTATTCTACACAATTACTTTTATAGATGCCCTAAAAAAAAAATCACAAATATGTAATCAGTTTTATATAATTGTTTTATGCTTCTTAAAATCATTTAAATAAAATAGGTATAATTAATA
This sequence comes from Nezara viridula, assembly GCA_928085145.1. Taxonomy (NCBI): domain Eukaryota; kingdom Metazoa; phylum Arthropoda; class Insecta; order Hemiptera; family Pentatomidae; genus Nezara; species Nezara viridula. Next base: position 30,622,403 of record OV725083.1, on the reverse strand, counting down.
TCAATTAACCTCAAAATTATTGTTTACAATACGAATAATTTTACCTTAATTTCAGATTGTGTCAGCATTAACTTCTGTCCGCTCAGTTAACAAAACAGATGCTGCCACATTACTGAATAATTTTGGATCTTTAGAGAAAATCATCAATGCTACAAATCATGAGCTCTGCCTTTGTCCAGGTCTAGGCCAACAGAAAGCAACAAGATTATATAATGCACTCCATACGCCATTTTTGAAAGGAGAAAAACGGAAAAAGTTAGGAATTGCAAAGTATTTTGATTAAGTTATAATACAACTGTTTATAAAATAAAACCATTTTCCTGTCAGGGTGATTGAAGTCATTGTAATTTATATTTTCATAAAATATAAAATGTATTAAAATTAGTTTATTTATTGTCATTAGCTGTGATATTAGAATGTATTTTTATATTTCAGTATAATAAAGTTATTTTGATTTTATTGGCACCATAAAACATTTAGCCCATATACCCTGTTTAAAAAATATCTTGAGGTCTTCGCTAGAATTGATTTCTTACCATTCCATAAGTAACTGCGCCAGTAGTACCCTTAAATTTCTCACTAATTAATGTTTTACCTGTTCAAGAATCATCCTATCTAAAATAGAATTTATCACATACATAACTGTTTAAAAAAGATTAATGAGATGAGATTGTACATCACTCCAAGACAACTCAACATGAACTGTTTATATATATATATGTACACATAATAAATACTACAAGTTATAGAATAGGTATTCCAAAAGTTATAGTGATCAATTGAATCATCTGAAGTAAGTAAATTTATTAGTTCAAATGAACTATATTTCTGATTCCAGTGAAATATTAATCGGTTCATAATGAATCAAGGTCTGAAAGATTAAGGTTTTAATCTGAAAAATCATTAAAATAACCTAGTATTACTAATTAATTATTATATTTAATCTATATATAATTATTTATTTATCAAAATCCTTTTTAATCTCACAGTCTTTTAGACTTAAACTGCAGCTCAGTAGAGATAAAACGAGGATGATCAAAAAGGAAACAAATTAATTATAATAAAATAATATGTTTTAAATATTGTAAAAATATTTTAAATGTATAATAAAAGACAGATTAAAAAGGGTATTCATAAAAAAAAATATAGATTAAATATAATTACAATTTATTATATTTACTCATGACGCTGATCGACAGACGATGAAATCTGGACTGATATGTTAATTAATTTGTTAATATTTTTTTATACTTGATTTTAGTCAAGTATAATAATTTTTTACAAATTTGATTAGTTGGATATCTCAGAGTCTGACATAGTTAGTAACTTACATTCAAATCAAACCTTAAAGCCAAAAGATTAAATGCATAAAATAGATAGGTACTGAAAACTGAAGCTGTATTAAAAAAAAAAAAAAAAATCTTAGTATTTTAAACCACACATATATTGATAAACATGACCACAACTAAAACTAATTATTTGTTATATGTATAACTGAAACTTATGAGACTATAAATATACGACTTATGTTTAAAATACAAAGTTTATAGTTTAAGTTTTAACATTTAGAAAATGGATAATAATTATGGATCACCAATTTAATGGAACTTACAATATGTCACTTCAGAATTTACTTTTTCTCATCACTGACTATAACCCAATATAATGCTGATTAAGTTATTTTTCATGCTGATTGCTGATTTAGTAGAATAGTCTGTAGTACCCTGTCAGTATATTACGTGGTGTTATTAAACATTATTTTCTATTTAATATATTTATTTGCAGCATTAAATAAATTAAGTTTTTGTATTTTTACTAATCTATAAACCTTAACTTAATTTACTATAGATAGTAATAATTTCTTCTCATTTTTATCATTTTTCAATATTCTAGTTATTTTTTTAACTTAAATGAAACAGCCATTCTACTTAAGATTTTATTGACTCATTTAACCAGAAAATATAAACAACTAATATTCCTTCTCATAAACAACTAATATATGATTAGCAATAGAGGAGTGTTGTTAAAATAAGGTAGAACAAATAGAATGTGTGATAGAATGAAGCCTTCCCCCCCCCCCAAAAAAATGGTAAAATATTATCATGTTTTATCGAAAAAAAAATTTAAAAAGCATTTCTTTAAGTATTATTGTCCGTGTAATTACATTTAAAAGGGCTTTAGGAATCACTTAAATACCATTTCATACAGGTAGTTAGTTTCTTTGTTTTTTACCAAAGTAATTATCGTTATTTTTATGAAAAAAATCTTTCGGGCTGAAGCCCCCCCCCCTCCCCCAAAAAAATTAAATCCTGGATCCGCTAGTGCACCTGTATATGCATTTTTTCACTCTGTTCAAATCTTAATCCATTAAGTATTTGTTAAGAAGATAAATACATATGCCATTGCGTATTATACTAAAAATATAAATATATATTTTTTCTTGTGAAACCGATGTTATGAGAATTGACAAGTTATAATAAGCGATGTCAAGACAACCGTTTTTAGTTATACTGCGCGGCTTTTTTGTGAAATGATTTAGAACATATTTTTAAAAAAAGAAAGAAACTTTTTCGATATTTGTTTATTGAAAATACAAACTAATCTTATTTAATGTTTCAAAATAACATGTTATATTTCAAATTGTTGAAATCTGAATTATATAAACATTAGAGCGCCAAATTTTCAAACCGCGGAATGATGCTTCGTTGCAGGTCTATACCTGCAACCAAATCAAGCCTTCTGATTGGTCAGTGTTAAAAGAATTTTCACAGTCGTGTCTTAACTTGTGTTGTGAGTGCTTAATTTTGAAAAAATGTTGAGAATCAGGCTGTATGAAGATATCTGCAAGGTATTTATAAATACAGTCACCATCAATTAGTTTAAGATTTATTATTTGTTGACGTAAAAAATTATGTACCTGTCTTATCCATGTATGTATTTACTGTATGGCCGTTTTGAAAGAAGATATGAGTGATAACTGAAATTACGATTATTTTCCTGGTTGAAACCATATTTGATTCTATATGATTATGAAAGTGATTGGGTTATATCCGTATTGCCATTTTAAAAAGCATGATATAGTAACATTTATCTTCATAAAAAAACTTACTAATATTCATTTAAAATAATTTTATTGTATTAGTGATGCAATAATTCAGAAGTACAGGTCCATAATTTACAATACTAAAGTTAATCATAGTGTCTACGAGGAGTATTTGCTACAATTAACAAATTGGGCTGTGGACTTTTAATTTAAAGATTTAAATTTTGTCTTAATTCAGTCAATTGATTGTTCCTTCGGATGTTTGTATTGTGTAAGATAATTGATTAACAGTTGTTAGTTAAAATAAATACATGAAAAACAAAATTTCAATCTAACTGTAATCACAATAAAAATATTGGACATCGGTAGCTAAATATGACTACTAGTTAAAATTACACCTAAAAGTAATTTTTCCTGTGATATTAATTCTATGATATCGAATTTCGAGTAATAACGTTGGAGCAAATAAGCGATATGAAAAATTGAAATGTATTGGCCCCTTTCATGGTAAATTAATGATCACAAAAACTTTCAGTTATTAATATCCTAATCTATAATATTTGTTAGCAATTTTTCAAAATAATTTAATTTAAATTATGGGATTATTAAAATAATTTTTAATGATCATTAAACAGATTTCAATCAGAACCATAAAAATTGAACTAAACACAACATTACGATATAATATAACTGTATAAGGTACGGAGCATATTATACATATGTCTATAAATATGCATATATATATATATTTGATACTTGAAACATAAATTTGATGAAATAAGTATTAAGCTTCATGTAGGATTTCAAACTTGGCGCTCTAGAAAAGACTGATTAATGTGCCATTGAAATGGCGCCAATTTTGAAATCCTACTTGAACCTAAACGCTTATTTTATCAAATTTAAGTTACATGTGTCAATAATTGGTGCCTTCAACTTATATAATTTTAAGTTTCCTGATTTCATTCTAGCTTGCATTTAGATAGCACAAAGGTTCTCTCAAATGGTGCCCCAAGCATATTGCTCCCAGTACCGCGGCAACAATATTTAATTTAAATATTTATGGTCAATTAGGATAACTGTGTTAAGACTTTTTTTTAGTTCGGCATAGGAAATCATGAAAATATTTTAGGCAGTGCCAAAACATTTGAAAATCTTTGGGAGCGTATTACATATTAACGATGCCGCGGCTGTGTTAATTCATTATTAAATCGATAGAGTGCAAATAAATGACAAAGTTTGTTGATCTCCAAATTGAAAACACCCCAATTCCGAGAATTTTCGTAAATAAAATAGTTGTAGGTTATGGTGAGATAAGCTATTTACAATGTTTCAGGCAGATGTTAGTAATTTTATGAAAATGGGTCTGTACCTCTGACTATATCATAGCGACTTACGCAGACGATACAACAGTTCTAACAAAGAATAAAAATCCTACAAACGCCTCACAGACTTTAAACATCATTTAAAAAAATTAAATGATTTTTCCAAACTTTCAAAAATTCCACTCAATATAGACAAATCCCAACACATTTCTTTTACTCTTCGACGTGGACAGATGAAGTAGAATACCTCACATATCAACAAAAAAAGGAAAATGTTAAACTTCTGAATACGACTATTATACTCACTTCAACACTTTCAAGACGCTCAAAATTAAACCTAAAACAGAAAGTGAGTACTTACATTTATCTAATTAAGACCATATGAACCTAAGCTTCACAGATTAAGGGGACCACCAAAATGACCGACATAGGAAAACTACCAACTACAACTAAAGCTTCATGGTGTGTCACAAACATTATTTTACATAAAGACCTTCGCATGACATGGTAATATTTCTTCCAAATTGTCAGACCACGCTAATAGTTCCCTTCTCCCAAACTACCTCTGGGTATGCTCCTTTACTGGAAGATGGTATTTACGAAACTATTAAAATGTATTTACAGTAGTTTGGAAAATCGAAAATTAAAATAATAACAGTTCTAACCCAACAAAAATAGCATGCACAAAAGTTACACCATCAAATTTTTTGTGGGGGCACATTTTGACGGATTATTAAATTTTTTGGAAAGGGGGCACATATCGGCGGGGTCATGAATTTTTGGAATGAAAAGTTTCAAACCAAGGACAAAATGGAAGCAGAGAACAGACCGCAGCAAGTGTAATTGTGTATGATCTAAGATGTTTTAAATTTCACTTTCGTTTGTACTTTTATTAAGAAGAAGATGAGAGAAATAAAATGTATTGGAAAGGGGAGGGGGAAGGTTCATGCTTCATCGATTTTGGGGGGATGGACACTTCTGGGGACACCCTCATCTTTTTAAATTAGAATCTATAAAGGTAATAATTGATGACATTATCACGTATCACCGCATTAGGGAAGCATCCTTAACAACCTGGAATCTTGTTCCTGAATTTGATTAGCTGTTTTCAGTGAGTTGGATCCCAGAACCAGATATTATAAACCGTTTTCTAATTACTAAATTGTTAGGATACGAAGTATCTTCTCTGTCGTATTAACATTATTAACCGCCGACCTGAGGATGAATTAACGCCTGGGTAGATGGTATAGGTACCATTGTGACAATAAGCGTATAAAGCAAGTACAATAGGTTATATCGAAGGATTGCCCTGATCAGCTCCCATACAATAGATGAAGGAAGGAGCGTGTAGGCATTTCTTTTGAGGGGGCTGCCAGAGCACGCGCGAGCGCTCACAATAGGCTACCATTTGCTTCTTGTCTCTACAATCTATCTCTGCTAACCGCAATAAATCTCGCGGTTTCAATTCAATATTTATCTTATAAATATTATTATATAGTTATAAATAATATTATAAAGATAGAGGTGAGCCCCGGCATCCCCATTGAAATATAAAATAAAGGTTAAAGAACAGAACTGAGGAATTGCTCCGAAAGACCTTATAATGTCGGGATAACCCCTCCCTAAACACATTCAAAAACCTCCTATTCCATACCTGTTCCAAAAACAGTCAGCTACCAGCTAACTATTAACACTATATATGTATTGCGTAGCAATCATATAATCATACGATAATACTTTGTAAGGGATAGTACATGTGTTTCCCACTTTCGACGCCACTCAATACATCTATTTTTTTTTATATTCAATTATAACTAACACACATATATATATATATATATATATATATATATATATATATATATATATATATATCAATAAAAACGAGATCCCTTGTTTCTGATCTCTATATTCCATTCCACAGGACAAAAACCTATGAACGTTCCTTCTTAGCCCGCTCCGTCTCCTATTGGAATTCTTTGCCACATAACATCTGTCATGCCTCTTCCCTGTCAACTTTCAAATACCTCCTTTTCCAATATCTCCTTACATCCCAAACAGAAGATTTACCACCATAAATTTAATTTTATGAACTGAATTTGCGTGAAGTAAATAGTGGTGCCTACTGTTTAAGTTTTAATATAAAACAGCAATGATCTTTGTCACCTAGTTTGACTATTATTTTTACTATTTATTTATTTTTCTCTTCTCCTCAGGTTGTGCTTTTTTTTTTCGGGTATATATGTTCATATTTTATATCTTTGTCTTTATGTGTGCCAATATGAGAATGTACGTATAAATAGTTCCTTTTAGTTATTTTTTTTTTCCGTTACACCACAAGTATCGTAAGACTTTATTTTATCTTAGTGTCTGCATATTATTGTATAAACCACTGTAGATATTATTTCATTTTGTATTAAGTTAGTTTTCTATTAGATAGCCTATTGTTTATAAATTGTGTAGTTATGTATATATAAACATGTAATTTCTCTTCTTTTTTTTTTTTTTTTTTCATCACAATTAAGTAATTTTGAGAAGATTTTATGTTCATTTGTATATATATTTTATTTTTTATGTTTTATTGGTTAAATACTTTTTGAATAATGTATATAATATTAAAATTTTTAGAAGTTAGTTTTTGGCCAGATTTGTACTTTACTTTGTATTAACTCATCATTGTTATTCTAAAGGGACTTAGTCCCAGAATAAAGTTTAATTTTCTATTCTATTCTATATATATAAAAGTAAAGTTTTTTTATGAAATGAACTTATTCTATTTTGTCTATTTTTCGTTCTTCATTTCTCAAAGTGTATATTTATGCTATTCAACCATTATATATAGTTTTAAGTGATCTGTTCATAGTTTTAAATGTTTTGTTCATAGTTTTAAGTGTTTTGTACATAGTTTTATCTGTATTGTATATATAGCTTGTTCACCTAATGTTTTGCTTACTTTTTATTTTATTAATTTTATTTATTGTTTCAAACTTTTAGGCCAGTATTATTCTTTTCTTTTTGTACAATTTTGTTACTCTAAAGGGACTTAGTCCCGTAATAAAGTTTTTTTCTATCTATCTATCTAATGTATCTGAGATACATCACAAGGAACATTAAACAGCGAATAGGAGAAACAAACCATCAATGAAACTGAGAATCTGAAAAAATAAATAAATATGAGGTAAATGAACGTTAATTATAATAAATAAAAAGGCGAAGTTCCTAAACTGAGCGCTTTGCTCATCGGTGGCATCCGAAATCTTTCATACGGTTCCTAAACTTATTGATGGAAACCATAGATCAAATTCATTGCGTTTCTTTATTCAGCGATTGAATTATCGGTGTCTCAACGGTTCCATCGCCACATTTGTTGTCGATGGATCCGCTGAATATAATCTCACTGTTGTTATTTCTTAATTTGCTCTAATTTTTGGGAGAGCGAAGACATTTTTTTCTGCGAAGACTCCTGAAGAAAAAGAAAGAAATTAGCTGCATAAAATGATGTTTAAATAGTACTTGGAGTACTGTTAGGGGGAAAAAAGTAACAACACGAACAATTATACTTTCAGATATATATTTTTTTCTTGACATATGCTTACATTTAGTATAAATATATTACAATTAAAAAAAAAAAAAAACATATTGTGATTTTTTTAAGAGTTTAACTGAGATGAAAAAAGAAAAATTATTTTTCTATTTTGGAGAGGGATCAGCTCGAAAGTCCCCTGACAGTGTCTTTAAATATGTATATTCAGTTTACTTCATATATATATTTGAAATTCAAATATCGAGATTACCAAAAAAAAAAAAACACATAATTTTGTTGTTAATAGCCTTGTAATTTATATAAGTGAAAAATATTCAAGACTGTTTAAAAAAAAAAAAAATTTATTCTGTTCATTTTTCCTACTTTTGGTGTCTTGAAGTTTTATTATTTGTTACAATGTCAGTCCCTTCTGAAATGACGTAGGCGAAGCACCTATAAAAATTGACAAGTAATGTTCACTGAACTTATTAATTAGAACATTAAGGATGAACATATTAGGAGGACTCATCAAGTTTTGAAAATGACCCTTAGTATGGTCGAAACGTTAAATTGATGCGTAATAATAAAAGATTGGTGAATAATGGCCTAATTTATTGTAACAAATAATAAAAAAAAAATTATTTATGCCAACGTTTCAACCCAAACATGTGGGTCATCTTCAGGGCTGAAATTTTTAAAAAAATACAATCAGAGATATAATATTATACGATCGATTATGGTAAATAATAAACTATAGTGATGGTACATAATAAATGATAAATAATAAACTATTGTGATTGATGGTACATGCATCTTAACTAATATTGCAATACACATATTAAAAATGAAATATGTAAATATTTATACAAACTAACAATTTTTAGTTTGTACAACTATTTACATATTTCATTTTTAATATGTGTATTGCAATATAAGTTAAGATTCATGTACCATCAATCACTATAGTTTATTATTTACCATTATCGATCGTATAATATTATATCTCTGATTGTATTCTAAAAAAATGTTCAGCCCTGAAGATGACCCACATGTTTGGGTTGAAACGTTGACGTAAATAAAAAATTTAAATTAAAAAAAAAAAAAAGACTGCGTCCTGAATATTTATCACCCTTGCTATGTAGAACAGTCGACTAATTTCCTTCTTATAATTTATATCTTATATCAACCTCATAACGTCTATGCAGTATATTGTACACTTGACTTCTTCTTTGACTGCTCTGGGGGGATAAATATATTTAACATTTAAACGGCTATTATTCCATCGGGCTTGAATAAACTAATCAATTTAGCTTATTACATTGTAGTAAAATATTGAGCTAGGCGTTGTTACATTTTATATGATGAAATTCCAAATTATAATCGTATTTTCTACATCAAGCAGCTGTGGAATATAACGTTATTGGGTTCGAATATGGAAGAAAGGTCTTGGCCGTGACTCTATTCCTGTTACTCAAGAATGATTGATTTTTTTATTCAATAACTCTCGAAGAAAGGTCAGGGGTAGAAAGTCAGAACGCAATGGCTGGAATTCATAGTTAATGAAATTTATCTAATTTCATGACTATTTTTCTATTTTATATCTAATTTTTTACATTACTGATGAGAAAAATTACTTGAAATTTTTAAATCTTTATTTTAAAACTATATTTATAAAAATAAAGTTATAATAAACAGTATTTTCATAGTTTGTTTATATTTGAATAGTTATGAAATATTTTGGACGTGAATAGTTACTGGCTAATGTACTTTGCAATGATTTGAATGAAAAAACAAATTAAAAAAAGTTAGATTATTATCGTGTTTCCGAATTTTCCTTAACATTCCCTTTAACCTTTCAACAACTTAATCTAAAATTTAGATAATTTAGCTCTCTGATAACAAATGCATAAGAATAAATTATTTTACTATTACTGTAGGCGCGTAGTATACCTCTATCTAAAATCGATTCCTGTTTAACCGCTTTAACAGATTATCCAACCCATGTCGAGGATTTGCTTCCAAAAGTGAAGTTGTGCCTGGTTTGCGCTAACGAGCAGAATCGCAGGAATACCCATCCACACTAGAGGAACTTTAATGAACGAACGGATAATTTAATTAATTTTAATGACGAACAGCGTTCGCGAACGCATTCTCTGCGTTTCGCTTTTCTTGGAGTAGTAAACATCAAAGTATACGAATTGGTTCCTAAGTTTTTACCGAAGACGTTCGCAAATGCAGAAGATTGGCCTATAGAGGAATGTGTTACTTGACCTAAATCTAGGAATCTGTCATAACTATAATTATAGAATTTTGAATTAAGTTCACAGTTCGGTATTACTAAGTTATTACGAGTACATAACTTAAGTTGACATTTTGTTGATCAATTCTGTTTGAGAACTAACAAGGAAAGATTAAATTCATAATCCCTAGCACCAAAACGAGTTACTAGAATATATATAATCGATATGTTCTATCAATAATATTAAATTATAAAAAAATTTATGGAGTTTAAAGTTGTCCACTAGAGAGTTTCACTATATATTATGGTCCCCGTTTTTCCCAATAACTGACATAAAACGCCCATGTTTGAGATTTAAAAAAAAAAATCTGTTTTGCAGAATATGTAAACATTCTGTATAATTAAACCTGTTTGGCATATATATTTAGTTTAGAAGCCAGTTTTTTAAGAGCCCAATTATAATTTTTACTAGAAAAGATAATGAACAGAACTACTTACTGTGGCGTGGGGGTTTGTGTTCTACTGCATTGTCCAAATATATTATAAAACGTACTATCTCAGTCCATAAAATTTAATTCTCATTATCCCATATGGTCGCCTGCTTTAGACACCTCTTCGAAAAACTTGACCTTGCGCCCAAGTTGGTTTCAAAAAGGTTGTGAACTTCTGCATATGGAAAGGATGTAATTATCCTGATAAGAATTCTATTTACAGCCGCATGAGAGATTCCCAACCTAGTTGCTGTTAGATTGGCTCTCGTTGTTGTGACTTCTTCCATCGGTGCTAAAAAGCTTCTTCATTCCGATTGGCGGCAGGCACTGATATTGGAAGTTTTTTTAAGTCGTTGGTCTCTCCGCGGAAACTTCCGTCGGAACGGTATTCTTTGAGGAAAATCCATGCCAGCGTGCTTTTTCTCTTGGATTGACATACTATCAGTAAGGCCATGCCTAATGTTGATAATAAACAGAATGAGTATCATCTTCTTCCACACACTCTTATTAAAAGAAACAATTTATTATGCTATACCATTTAAATTTTTATTACATAAGGAAGTTATTATTGAAATAATTCATTATGTCTAGACATCTCTGGAAACACAATAATAAGTTATACACCTTTTATTAATTTTCATTTCATATTGATAACATTTCAATGGAATCTTGTCAAATAAAAAATTACTTCTTACAAAGAATTTGATTTTCTTCCAGGTTTGATTGTAGGTTAATTTAAATTTTTAATTCTGGGCGATTGTACCTAGTAGGGCCACCGCGTGGGAAGGTAGATGGCGCCACAAATAGGTTTCATAAATTGTATCAATAATTAATATTCTCGAAAACGGTGTTATTTCTATAAGCATTTCATTTTTATTAATTTTTGTTTAGACCTTCATATGAGACATTAGTTCATCACTTGAAGTGCTGTTAGACAAACTACAGTTGACCAGAGATTCGAAACATTGCTGTGATTTTTTATTGATTTTTTTTTTCATTAAAGACCATGTAGATCTCTTGATGCCTTAACAAGTCTGTTCTACCTCTGCCTGTCTTGGGTTATTTCTTTCCTTGTATCTGCACGCAGCTCTGTTGCATCTTTGTTGATTCTATCTACCCATCTGCTTTTTCGTCTTGCATGTTGCCTTTTGCCTTCTTGTGAGGCATTCATTGTTACGTAGAGGCTTCCAGATGGATTGCTACAAGCTACATATCCTGCCCATCTTAACCTCCATGTGTTAGTATTCTGATCTCAGATCGCTCCGGTTATCGTGCGGAGGATTTTTCTCTCAAAATTTTCAACACCTTTTTCTAGGGTCCTGGTTAGTGTCCAGGTCTCACAGTCATATATGAGAACTGGCTTTATCATAGCATTGTACTCCTTTAGTTTGAGATTTTTGGGATTTTAATACCTTTGAGAAGGAGAAGAAAGCTTCATGCAAACAAATAATATTTGTAGCATATGTATAATACAAACGAAACAGAAGATCTCTATCACATCCTGGCTGCTTGTCCAATACTCGATGAATTTAGAATTAAATGTTAATTTAGAATTAAATCTCGAAATTTATCTCGGGATCAAGTAATAGATTTAATAAATGGAAAAAATTGGATACCATTGGTAAATTACTGTAAATCTGCGTCCTATTATATAATAATGCTCAACAATTTAACAATTGATAAATTGCAGAATGTTCGTACCACTCTTTTTGTAATTAAAATAATTATATATAAATAGATTGAATATAATTTTGTTTTGAAACACAGACTCCTCTGACAGTCAACAGACCATATAGCAAGTCTGATTTTCGGTTTAAATCCAAAAAAAAATATTTTTGTATTTTTTGTAATTAATATTATGTAATTTTGATAAATAGAAAGCCTTTTTCTTCCACTCTTTCGTCTTTGATCTACCTTTATTCAAATCACGTGTGTACACCAGACCTATTATTTTTCGACTTTTCGACATATATCTATACCACAACAAAGCTTTAGTATATGATAAAATTCTCAAACTGCTCTTAAACCCGTCCAATTCTTCTCTTAAATACTATATGCTTCCTGTTTAAAAACATCCAAATCTATCCATTTCTTTCCGTCACCAGGATTAAACTGATTAATCGAAGATAAATCAATACAAATTTGTCAGTTTCACTTCACGCTGAAGGAGCTATCGGCGATCGGAATAGAGAAAGATGAAACTTAAAAATATAACTACGAAACAAAATTGTAAGGAATTTCAGTTAAAATTTCTTTAATGAGTTGAGCGATGTTTCGACCCATACATGTGGACCGTTATGAGGGCTATCGTTTGGAAGTCGAGACAAGAACTGTTTATTGTAAACAAGAACATATTTCAAGAACACAGTTACTGTCTCGACTACCAAACGATAGCTCTGATCAGAGGTGCCAATCCCTCCTAAAATCGATTCCGCAAGAACCTCTCCACTCCCCTTCCAAGATATTTTATTTATCACCCTTTCTTAAAAACAGAGCAAACAAAAATAGAATTAGAAAAATCGGAGATCTTATACAATTACATTTTCTGCAGTCTGCTCCATGTTTTCTGCTTGTCCATTAAAATGAATCTTTTGTTTCTGAAAATTCATAACCTCCTCGAAATTTATTCCCCTAAAAAATTGAAAACCCTGCCAAAATATGCTTCCTCAAACATTTTGACTTGCGCTCTTCTGGGTACCTCTGGCCCTGATGATGATCCGCATGATTTTGGTTGAAACGTTGGCTAATCCGTTAATGAAATTTTGACTGAAATTCCTGACAATTTTGTTTCATCGTTATAATTCATTAGTCGACTACTTATCCATATGTAAAAATATAACTGTATATAAATGTAATATAATATATCTACGATCACAGGGAATAAATAGGCAAGTCGAAAAATGGTCCTCATGGGTTTAGTGAATTGGTGTCTTCATCCAAGCCTTCCTAACACCCCAAAGAAGTTGATAACTCAGAGTGCTAAATATTTTAAAAGTCTAGATGAGAGCTGTAGAGTTACCAACTTTTTCACGGTGTTAAGAAGGCTTGGAAGATGATCAAAGAACTCGTGGGCATCATTTTTCAACTTACCTAGATATTCTCTATGATCACAGGCGGATTTACGGAGGGGAGAGGGTGGGCTTTCGGGCTGAAGCCCTTCTCCCCCAAAATGGTAAAATATAACCACAATTTATGAAGAAATATTTAAAAGAGTATTGTTGTTCGTCTGATTATATTTAATTGGACCTCAAGAATTAATTAAATGCAATTTCATATAGGTAGTTAGTTCCCTAAATTTTCTTCCAAAGTAATTATCTTGAAATATATTTTTAAAAAGCTTACGGCTAAAGATCCCTTCAAAAATAATTCCTGGATCCGTCAGTGTCTGTGTCCATAAATATAAGATTGAATGTGAGGCAGAAAGGAGAATTATTGAATATTTAATCGTTGACTGTTGCATTATAAAGGAAGGAGATGGTCGAAGGTGGCGGTCATAAATAGGCTAAAAAGTGGCAAAACTATTTTATTAAAAGCCAACGTTTCAACCCAACTTTGCAGGTCTTCTTCAGGGAGGTATGTTCAGGTAGGAGTGAACACTGAACTGGCAGTTCTAAGTGAAACTCCTAACTGAACACACCTCCCTGAAGATGACCTGAAAAGTCGGTTCGAAACGTTGGCTTTTAATAAAATAGTTTTGCCAGTATTTAGCCTATTTATGACCGTCACCTCGGACCATCTCCTTCCTTTAAAGGAGAATTATGTTTAGGAATTATTTTATACCATTATAGTTAGTGAGAGTGGGATAGTTCAGTGAGACACTGTGATCCGATTCTCCTGGTCCTGGATTCGTGTACGGTTCTGGCATGTAATGATTTATTACGTTATTTAGGCTTGACTCGATCCTGGGGTTGCGATACCAGACTTGGTCCATACTCTACCTCTATAAAATGGGGACTGGTAATTAATGGGAAAATCTTACGGTTGAGTGTGCTCTCGTTCATTTGACCTCCTTGCACAAGAATTGATCAAGAGACAGAACCTAAAAAATACTGAACCTAAAACTCTTCATGAGTTTTATTGCTATAGGATTTTTATTTTACTTGCTCAGAATTAGTTGGAGGTATAGTTAGTTCCTATTATTATTATTATTATAGTTATTGTTTACAATGTTACTGTATCCTCATGCCGTGTTCACTTTCTGTATACTACAGTTGGTAGGAGAAAGGCTAGCGTTGGCAGACCTGTCCCCCCTCTCTCTCGCCTCCTCCTCCTTAGACTGAATCTTACCTTTTGTTTACAAGCTACACGTGATTCTCTCCCTAACTATCTCGTCTGTGCGGCTGTCGGGAAATTTTTAATTATACATCTATATTTATCCTGTTTTATTTTTTATATATATTAGATTCGATCGTATGTTGAGTGTTGTAAGTTTGTGAAAGCAATCCTTGGATTAACATCTCTCCTTAAACATGTAAGTTATGTATTTTATACAAATTATTTGTTGTAATGTTGTATATGTTTTTAAAATATAATATTAAGTATACAAAGTGAGAACAAATATGATAATTTTTACGGTATATTATAAAACACAACGCAGGTTATCAGTATTGATAACGCAGCTTCCTGTTCCCGACAGATCCTATTCGAATATAAAATATCTTTCTTCTCCTTTCTATTTTGATTCAGATCATTCTAGATACAAACAGATACAATATTTAAATATATAAATTACATTTTTTTAAATGATAATAGACAATTTTATTCTAAATATCAATAATTTTTACTTTAGGTTTTTTTTTTTGTCATGGAAAATCTATCTATATTTTTATTTTGTTTTTACTATACTATATTTTGTCATCTAGTTGCAGATTGAGATTTATTGACTCTAAAAATATTAATCTTATGAACAAGTATCTGAGTTTTTGAACTGGTCGTGCTTAAAGCATTATTAATCAAGAAAAATAGTTTAAGCGTATATCTTATTCACATTTTATTAAAATACTAAGAAGTAAAACCGATTACACTATTTTATTTTCAATGGGAAAATATCACTTGTTTTTACAGCCGCATGATTTTTTTTCTTATGTTGAGAATTTTCAGTAATAAATTGTTTAAATGATTAATTTATCATTTATGGGTTATAATAGTAGGCATGCATTTTTAGTATTATTATTAACTAATTGTATTATTATTTGTATATTTTCTTATTATTTAAAATTATGTTAATTGATATTTTGTTTACTAATATTATACCTAGTGATTTAATAAAAATTATACGAACTATTATAAGTTTTTTCTTAATGTAATATCTTCATAAGAAGGAAAGTTATTCATGGTAAATTTTACTGTTGAAGATTGAAAATTGTTTGTTTAATTTTTTCTAATAATTGCTATTTTTTTTTTTTTTTTTTTTTTTTTTTTTTATTGAGCCTCACAATTCTGTGATGGATTGATAGATATTTGCTAATTTTTTTCTTCCGAATTTCCTAAATTTTCCAAATTCATTTAATTTACTCAATACAAAAATTGAAGTACTCCTTTCTGTGTTTGACATTGTTTTTGTTCTATTTAATTTGAGCTTTAATGTCACGTACATTACAGGACTAATCAGTTACATTTCGGCTGTAGAAGTAACTAATATTACTACAAACGTAATTTCCATTGTAATATACTAGTTTGAAATCATCCATAACCTTGAAAAAAAAATTCATTTCAAAACATTTTCTTCGTAACTAACCATAGCAGCAGTATATAAACGTCAGTCAAAATGGAAGATTTATAACTTTCCGGGCATTTGTGTCGACATGGTGAATATTTGAGCCCTGTTTAGAGTGCTTGTGCTTGGACTGAGTTCAAATCAGTGCTTGTAAAATTGTCAAACAAGTTAGTTATTCTATATATAGGTTAGTATAAAATGTATTATATTAATATATCTATGTAACTTAATTTTGTATAAGTAGTAAGGAAAATTTTCTCATTTATATCGTGTTTTCTTCGTTGAAATTTTAATATAATTAGTAACATTAAAAAAATGTTGTTAATTATTAAACAAATATAATTTTGTTCGCAGGTTGAATTTTAAGTCTGGTTTTTAATATTAATATTTAATGTATTTTTTTTTTCTTTTTTTTTTTTGTAAAGTCAGAATTGAAATATTTAGGCTACCTATATTTTATGAATATTAATTATTATTTATTATACTTATTTATTGAGAAATATTATAATCTGTCACAATTCAGGACATTCATAACAATGTTCAGAGAGCACATTCACACTCTATTTACAAAAAATAAAAATAAATAATACAGAAAATAATTATACTATAAGCAAATCTGTATATATAAAAAAAAAAAAAACTAAACTAATCTAAATAACAACATAAACACAAGCTTACTCTGATTTATTATTAGGGTGAACATTATCAAACGCATATTTAATATGCAAATTATTTATTATTTGTAATTATATTTTAAATAATAAACGTAAGTACATGAGATATAACCACGGTTCACTGAAAGAAAAAATAAATTAAATTCATTGTTTTATTCCGGTGGTACTCTGTATTTTAATGCTGATTACAGGAAGCCTTGAAAAGTATCGCGAAACCCACAAATGTCGTTATCAATACCTCTGTTCAGAAGAAGCTTACTTATTATCATTCTTTTCATTAGTTAAAAAATTTAAATAATTTTTATCTTCTGCTTATGTCAGAGTTAGATAAATTCATATTAAATATTAAAAATGTAAATAGTAAGTATTTTCAAAACGTTCTCTAATGCGAAACATTTTGTTTTTTTATATAGTTAGTGTAATAAAATATTAGACAAAAAAATGTTAGGACGTTCCGTAAAGTCAAATCTTTAAAATAAGATATGGATAATCAGGATTTTAGTGATTTAGGTTATTTATTAAGTGTTGTCGACGTTTCGATCCAAGGATATGGGTTCTCATCAGGTCTAACAATTAAAATTTACATAATAAATATAATACAAAGAGATATATAATATAAAAATCAATTTTGTTCTGGTACAAAGTCCCTTAGGAATAACAACATTGTTCATACAAATTAACATTAAATCTGGCCTAAAGACCTATTACAGTAAAGAATAATAAAACATAAGCAATAAGACAAATATATACGTAGATATGAAGGTATACAATATAAAAGAAAACAGAAGAACAGTATGGTTACAAAACTGAACATAGCTGCTAAAAACAATAACAATAACTAACAAAAAAACTAAATTAAGTTGGAAGGGAACGTTGAATTAATTTTATAAGCAAAACTATTGCAATGATAAAAAAAATCAACAAAAAAACTATAGTAGTTTGTAAGTGTACTTTGTAAAGACATAAGTACGTTAATAAGGCCAGGGAAATAGATAAATGGTTAGATATAAGGGTAAACATAATATTTATATGAACATATTAGTTCATCAAGAAAAAAACAAGGTAAAAAGTACGCATAAAAAAACTAGGGCTTAAAATAAATGAAGTGATATGAAAGCTTTTAGAATTTTAAAAGCTAATTGAAATACAATAAGATTAGGAAGTGAAATTTAGTAAATAATTATTATAATAAGTATTTGTAATCATTTTATAATTAAATATAAAGTAACTAATATTAATATTAACTAATATTAGCTTAAGAATTACCGGTCGTTTTATATGTATGTCTTATCAATTTAATTTATTGATTTTAAATTGAATGTGTGTTATTTTATGTTTATAAAACTATTATCTTTCTTATAACATTTGTCATTTTCTCATGGTTTATTTATTTACCTATGTCAGTATCTTATATTGGTTTTACAAATCTTAATTTTTAGCCTTGATAATGATCAACAGGCTTGGGTAGTCATTACCATAAGTCTTAAAACTTAATAAAACATATCCTGAATGAAAATCCTGATTTTTTATGTCCTCATAATAGACATATACACCTTATATATACATATATATAGGATTAATATTTATTATATATATATATATATATATATATATATATATATATATATATATATATATATATATATAGATTAATATTTAGGAGTATTTCGTGATAACAAGTAAACGCTGAAAGCCGAAATATGTACTTAACAACGATCAACTGCGGAATTAAATCAAGATCATCAGACAGTTTCTTCCAGAAATAAAACTCAAATTTTCATTGAGAACTTTAATTCAATTTTTAATTTTTCTGCACATATATGCACAAGCAGAAAAATTAAAAATTGAATTAATGTTCTCAATGAAAATTTGAGTTTTATTTCTGGAAGAAACTGTCTGATGATCTTGATTTAATTCCGCAGTTGATCGTTGTTAAGTACATATTTTGGCTTTCAGCCTTTACTTGTTATCACGAAATACTCCAAAATATTAATCTTGATGTTAATTAGTAAACATTTTGCACGCTTCCCCCGAAACGGCTGATCAGTGATTTAAATAACAGGCCCGAAGGATAGGTGGGACGCGAGAGAATCTACAGTTATCTAACCCGAATTGGGACACACGCCCAGTACTGGCAGCTTTTTTTTTTTATTGGAGCCTCTAAAATTTGTTTTCTTCAGTGTGTTGCTTTTTTAATACGTTTGAATGTATTAGTTCACCGTTTTAATAATTTGTAATTACAAAAATTTATTACCGTATTACCTGCATTAATGAATTTTTTCATCAACTATTAAACATTCGTCTTATCAGATTTCTGATCAGAACGACCTCATTAAGTTATCAAAACATTGAACGTAGGCTTTGCCTCGCTTATTTTTGCTGAAAAATAATCTATCGTAGTAAAACGAGACGTATATGGGAGGTTTGCGTTATGATTTTGATGGTATTTTTTGTACCAACCAATATTGTTGGGGTATTGGCGTCGAACCTTCGCGTTCACTAATCCTGCCACTTGATTTTTAATATTGTATATCGAACGGAACCATTTTGTATACTGTACCATTTTTCGCTGAACCATCTGTATAGATTCTGGTCCATATGTTTTTTAAGTAGTTGGTATTTACACATTCAAGTGTTCTTTTTAATACCCGAAATCTGTGAGAAACTGGAGGGTTCGCAAGGATTTACGCAAGATGGGGAGTCGTCAGGAACCTTCTTCATTTCGGGCTGGATTTCTATTAACTGTATTTCAGCTTTTATTTGCCGTTATTTGTGTAGGATGCTTTGCTTTTTTATACGATACCGTATCCATTGACCAACACGATTCTTTAGCGAATGGTTGAGAATACAACCTTTTTAATCAGCTTGCATATTGCTTTAGATTGATGGATTCAGGAACATTTTTTGATAGATTGATGATGTGTTATTTTTCCTGTTTTTATCTCCATTCTTTTTTTTTTCGGTCCTTAAGAAGAGCAACTTGCATTCATATTGCAAAAAGTATTTCTATTCTTTCCTCCTTCACTGGTGGCAGGAAAGGCAGGACGGAAGAAAATGCCAGTACCTCTCTCTCGGCCACATCACTGGTATTAAGGACCAGTGGAGGTTTAGCAGAGGGACTACGTACTAAACACATACGTACGTGGCTTGAATGGAGAATCTGGTCATTGCCAGAACTTCGATGTATGCTTATTTACAAAAGGTCTGTGGGTAACTTCTACTCTAATCATCGAGGAAGATTGTAGGGATGGGTGGAGCTAGATACTGATTGTGCATGGTTCAACTCTATACTGCTTACAATTAACAAATTTGGATCAATCAATTAAAAATAAACGTGCAGAACTAACAAATCGGGAGGTTGTTGTTTTCATCAATACAACACTAGTGTAGGCTCCACACCTCATTGGTCACTCGCAATATATACCAAGCTCCATAAGCGACTACCACTTATTCCGGTCTCTGCAGAACTTGAATGGAAAGAAATTCCAAAAGAACGAGGACATCAAAAATCGCCTTTTTAAAGTTTTTTAACAATAAACCTCAGACATTCTATGAACATGACATTATGTAGTTAGTGGAAATATGGGAATAAGTCATATTGAATAATGGTCAATATTTGTTGATTAAAATTAATTTTATATCTGTAATAGAATTGAGTTTTCTTTCATCCAGAAAAACCGAAAGGACTTATTTGCAGAAAGGTATTGGGTTGATTTTTTTGCTATACTTTTTTATTCCACTACTACTTTTACTCTAATAGTAAAGTCTTACTTGAATTTTCCCCTCTGCTTTTTTTTTTAGGAATATTAAAAAAAAAATGATATTATAATTGCTTAAGCTAATGAAATGTCATTACAAAGCAGTGTGTGTCCCACTTTCACGTTTTTAGTAATCAGCTTTAATTTTTTTTAATTAAAATTGTGTATTCTTTTTTTTATTATAAGTCGAGACATCCTGTCATTTTGAGGAACCTATGAGAAGTAGGCGATGAGTATCGAAAGATACGGAGACTGGGTTACTACCGAAGGATAGCCTATGATTAGATGAATGGTCGATTGTATCTGGGTGAGCACGCACCACCGGTTTAGGCAGCAGTTGTTCAGTAAACACCGGGTTTGTGTTCCTCCGGCTAAATATATCTAGGATTGTCCAATAGGTATTTTCGACTGCTTTTCATCTATTTCTACAAAAAAATTTAATCAAACTATTTTATTTTAAAAACGGGTACTGTAAGTAAAAATAAAGCCGTTTGTTTTATTCACTTGATTTGAAACTTCAAGGATTATGTATGTGTCGAAGTAAATAGTTTATTTTCAGACAAAAAGGATATTCATGCAATCAGTACTAAGTATTGTAAATCTCTTATATATGTAAAGTCGAGAAAATTACGAAACGTGTGTTAAATATGGCCGCTAACGCTCGATTTTATGAAGCCTAGGGTCTTGTAAAGTGTTGTTAATTTCATAAAAATGCACGGAGAAGGTTACTGTAAGGTTTTGCTGTGTTTGATTCTTTGTTTGTGTACAATATCCACATAATTGGAATGTAAGGAATCTTTGGATTTCATCTATGTATTCATCAAGTACTTTGCCTTTCTGAATCATGTTTTCTAATAAAGTGTTTTTAATCAAATAATGCAGCGACTCATAATTTTCACTTCACTTTGGCATTTTAATAAATAAAAAAAACTAGTAGATGAATTAAGAACTCATAAACTTTGTTTACAGTACAGGCATAACCTTACTTTAATTAATTACACTTTTGCACGTTAGCATAGACAGATTATTTACCATTTATTCAAAATTAGTGTTGACTACTTAGCATGATAGCACATTAACATTAGTACATTAAGCATTTACAAGTGCATGGATACCCCTAATGTTTCATTTTATTTTATTTCTTCCAGAAGTTTTCCTATCTACACTATATATATAATAAGGTAGGATAGATCTGTTTTTCTGCTCGCAAGAGCGATGAATTAGAATGAGGTATCAAACGAAAGGAAATTCCATGCAGAAGAGACAAATTCCAATTTCTATCCTCAACTTCCTTCATCTTCAATACAAATCATTGAAACAATTGGAGGTTTTAAAACTGTAGACGGGATAAATCGTGTTTTAATGATTTTTCCCGAATCATCAAGATTGCAGAGCCCTGCGTTTTAAAGCCAAAAAATGTTCTGTTTTGGATATTAATCGCAATTATTACCATAAGCATCTTAAGACCTATGGGTGGCTCGGGATACTTATCACAATTAAAAATTTAAATAATGCGTTTTCTGCGAGTCTTCGACGTACTAAAAATCTATATGAAAGGTAAATTGAGACGAATAGCTGCTGTAATCCTAGGGACTTCATATAATATATAAAAAACTGTTTGATGTATTTAATACAGTCTTTTATATTCTCAGCAATAGAATTTTAAACTACTAGTAAGTGAGAAAGCTACTAACTCCAAGGCCGATTTCAAGTAAAATTTCCCTCATCCCCTCCCAAGATATTTTATTCCTCTTTTCTTCTTAAATACAGTGTAGAATTTTATATTCCTAGATTATGCACAATTAGACATCCTGTAGTCTATTCCATGTTTTCACTTTGTTAGCTCTGAAACTTTTCATTTTGAAAATTCTTAACCCTGTCGAAATGTGCCCCCTCAAAAATAGAAAACCCCGTCAAAAAGTGCCCCTCTCATTAATTTTGATGGCGCGATTTGCGCCATAAAACCCCTTTCTTGGCACCCCTGCTTGAGCGAGTTTAATAATGGATTAGTAAAGTTCAGGAATAGCTGTAGCTTATTGCTCAAGTATTACACTGGAGGTATATTTGAAATTTGACTAGCTAAACACTTAATAATTAAATTGTTACTTCAAATTTTGTTCGTGGAATGGACTACCTTGATATATTATTGTAAATATGAATGAACTATTTAATATGATAGTTATCGCTGGTATAATAGTGTTACTAATTTTTGTATTAGAAATAAATTGAAGTGATGTGATTGAATTATAACTTTCATTGGATAATTATTTTCTTTCGCCCTTTCATTAAAGTTGACCCTAGCTTTAACATTAAAACATGTCTGATTCATCCCCTTGCCGGATGTCCGGGAAGTCTTCCCTTGTGGGAGCCGCGGTCTCTTTTTCCTTTGCTAGAAAAAAAAACCATTCTCTAACCGTGGTTGGTTATAAGTTCATTGGAATGCTTATATATTTATGAGAATGAAAAATAATCAGGATATGCCGCAATGTTAATGACATTTCGTCCAAATCGTGTGAGTCATTATCAGTTCAGTGGTTTGAAGGCAAGACAAGAACATATCCTGATTATTTTTTCATCCTTAAGATACTGACCATACTGACGCATTTTAGCTCATTTGGCGTAGAGATAACAGGCAGTGTGGATCGGATATATTGTCCATTTATAATAAAATGTGTTCAAAATAATTTAAAAAGACTTATTTAGCTATTATCTTTATAGCATTGGACATCAACAGAAAAATGGAGGTGTGATAATTACTTCCTAGTGCCTGAAAATTGTTTTGACAAAAGTTATATAAATATAAGTCTACTACTTACAAAAGTTGAAGAAAAGTAATATATTTGTTGAGAAAAATGGAAAAAAGAGCTAACAAATATACATGACAGTTAAAGATTAATCTTTTTCTATAAGTAAATTGTGAAGTTTCCATTTTTTTTAAATTTATTGCCCACTTGACTATTTGAAAAAAAAATTTGAAGATGGTTTATAAAAATATAAATAAGGGATATGAAAAACTATTTACTTTTAATGAAAATCAGGAATTTACAATGGCAGTGAAGCCTAGGTAAACTAACCTATCTAGTAGTGAAGTTTTGATTGTAATTGAATCTTTGATTTTCGGAAATCCGTCAGTTACATCCATCAGTACTTCAATCATACCATACTAGGAATGTAGTCAACTATATATCCATCTCACCTCTTTTATTTGTTTTATATAGTTTTGAATTATATATCGCTTTGTAGATTCCTTCATGAGACGAAGTAAACAACTAGCAAATGCGTAGCGCGGGTGGTGTTTCATTTCCGACTCGCACAGATACGATACCAATACGTCTATGAGCTGTGAAGTCACGTCCTACCGCAGATAAGCCACCTGCTCGTACCGACATCACGAAGGCAGCAGGTACCCTGGTACAAGGGTACAATACCCACGTGTCAACAGGGTTCAATATTTGATTTACATGTTGAACCCAAAGAGGAGTGTGCCTTCTAAGTATTGGTGTCCCTTCCATTTGTAAGTCAAGTTTTGGTAAAACAAATGGAATTTTAATGGCTTATATATTTGAAGCAACTTGTTAAAAAGGTTTACTAGTGACCAGGGGTGCGTGGCCATTCCCTCAAGAGTGTTGGTGCATACCTCCTCTTCCCAAGAAAATGTATTGCTTCTTTCTTAAAAATAGTGTAATTAAGTTTCCAAAAATTCGTAACTCTGTGTATAGGCCCCTCTCTCAAAAAATCATACCTGTAAAAATGTATCCCTCAATAATTTTGATGGTGTAATACTCTGTGGATCTCTGCTGGTGACTTATTTTCAAAGACAATTTGATTTACTATACTCAGGAGATGAAAGAATATAAAATTTAAAAGATATATTTAATATTACATCACCATAGATTTTATAACCTTGAAATATAGATATCATTTATCTAATGAAAACGGTAAGAAGGAGCTATACTGACCTTACTTGACAGAAGTTTTTTATCGACGAAAATTTTCAGAATTGGGGCGTTTTATTATTAAATTGATTAATTTCCATTAAATTGAAAACTCATAAATACCCTTTTTCATTCCACTTAAATCATTAGATAATTTGTTCACAAAATGGAGAAAAAATTAGGCTTTCAAAAATGTTGGGCCATTTGGTCTAAATAACCTCGTTATTGTGACCTGTTGGGATTATAGAGGTCCAAAGGGCGCATTTTCATAGGTCGCATTTTTTTTTTTTTCGATTTTGTGATCAAATGATCCTAAGATTCAAGTAAAACGTAAATGGATGTTCATATTTTTTAGTATCTCATTAATTAGAGTAAGTTTACCGATCTCCAGATTGAAAAAAGGCCACATTAACCAGACTTTTCGTAAATAAAAAAGGCTTCAGGATATGTCTTGATGAAGCCATTTAAGAAGTTTCCCCGAGCTAATAGTTTTACAACAGTATTGAGTTAAAATGGACTTGTGTGTTGTGGATCAGTAAACGGTTGAGCAATTTGTTGCGACCTCTACTGTCCGCCCGATAAGGTCAGATCCGATCCAGTAGCCCCAGGCAAGCTCTACTTCATATAGCAATCTACTTCTGGTTTTTATCCTGTGGTATTAATGGATCTTCGTCATGACATCTTTAGATGTACCTTTCAGCAGTCCATCAAGTATGTTAGTTCTTTCAGTGTTAATTACTTGAAATGAAAGGTGTGAAGGAAATCATCCGAACGCTTTAAAGGTATTCAAGTGCGCTCGATGAAAAATGTGTGCAATATGTTATTGATTTTATATCTATTATATATCTTTTTGGTTTAGGGGTTGGTCGTAGGTGGTAACCAGAAATCGAACTGGTTTTGTATTATTGTGAGCTTATGTGAAGATTATAAAATAAATGTGTTATTTGAGTTAGGATAATTCTTTAAAACATAATATTATTCTTTAAACCTGTTAAATCTCGGTATCAGCTACAACAACCAATTTATCATCCAAAAACTAACTTGTCTCTGTTAGTAGCTTCAAATTACAATTCACAAATTTCTGAAATTTGGCCGGGGCACTAATTACTCCAAAACATAATGTTTTGCAACTGAACATGTTCTTGTAATTTGTGTTAATAAGTACACGCTGCCTTTTTTTTTTTTTTTTTTTTGCATGACTCAAACTGTCGATAGGTACTTCGTAAATCCAGTTTACGAAGTACCATCAATGTACTATCAATACGAGGTAATGGACGTTTATCTATTTCAATGCATGGGTTAATAGCTGTTTTATAATTCCTCTGAATTCAGATCGGTATACCATAACTTCGTCAATTCTTCATAAAGTCGAATGATTGACCACTTATTTTGAAGATATTCTTCTCCCTACTAAAAAAGTTATGAAGGAAAAGAAACTTTATTTGCGAATAACTCAAAAATATGCATTTTTCTGGATTGTACCCATGATAATTAGAAAGATATATAAATTGTCTACAAAACAAAAAAATAAAAATCGGACAATTAGTAACAAAGATACAGTCCATTAGTTTTGGTATACATAATGTCTTCCTCTTTAAAGATATTGCATTTAGAAGTAGAATAGTACATTTTTTTTCCTGGCTGATATGTTAACTTTATTATTTCTTAAAGACATATGGTTGTTCTTACTAGTATTTCTTTTAATAATTTAGAATATCCCATGATCGGGCCATTATTACTTTTATTATCTTTCCAGTAGAATTTAAAAATAGGTCCTAGCTGAGCAATTTGTACAAATATTTTGGTCTACTATGTTTAATGAAATATTTTTAATTGACCAAGGAAAAAACATTAATTCCTTCCTTACATAATTCATAGGAACTACTTATTTCCATATTGTTTTGCTATTTCTTCACTAAACAAAATTTTCTGCGAATTTTTCGCACGGGCCAACTAGTATTTAATATTTTGTTTCGTATGTTTTGTTTTACATGTTGCTTTAGTATGTTGTTTTATTGTTAATATACAACTGTAGTCAGAGAGTTCTATTATACCACCTTTTTACCAATCTCTGAAGCTCTACTTCGACCAATTGTTTCATTGCATAAGTCAGTAGTTTCAAAAATGCCGATTTCTTCGGTATAAGCTTTTATAAAATTTTATTAATAGCTTCGTAAGATTTGTAATTGGGACACTCCCGTGTCTCCCACCACTACACTGAGTTAGGGTGGCTCTTCCCCTCCTTAAGAAGACAATATTTCCTTGGCACTTTCCTTTATCAAATCATTACCGATCATCGTCCTTCTTATGCCTACAACCTTCTCAAATTTAAGTCCTCAATCCATTCCCTCACTACAAGATCCCGACCCTCTGACCTGTACATCCCTTCTCATAGATCTGCCTCATTCCAAAATTCCTGTATAGCCCGCTCTATCAACTTTTGGAATTCCCTCCCGATCAAAATTCGACATGCCCCTTCCCTATACACATTCAAAAACCTCCTATTCCAATTCCTGTTCTAAAAACAGTCAGATACCAGCTAACTATTAATATTATATATGTATTGTGTAGCAATCATATAATCATAATACTTGGTAGGAGATAGTACATACATTTCCTACTATCGACATAGGAATTTCAATACATACATTTTTTTTTATTCAATTATAATTAACTGTTTATTTTTATATATATACTCAAGTAAATTTTTTATTTTATGAAATGAACTCATTGTATCTCTTTTTCGTTCTTCATTTCTCAAAGGGGATGTTTATGTTGTTCTACCCTTATATATAATTTTGTTCATAGTTCAAGTGATTCGTTCATAGTTTTAATTGTTTTGTTCATAATTTTAAATGCTCTGTACATAGGCTTATCTGTATTGTATATAGCTTGTGCACCTAAGGTTTTCTTTACTTTTTATTTTATTTTATCAATTTTAGTTATTGTTTCAAACTTTTAGGCCAGTAATATTCTATTATTTTGTACATTATTGTTATTCTGAAGGGACTTAGTCCCAGAATAAAGTTTTTTTTTTTCTATCTATCTATAAACTGTTGGATATTTTAATTCAGTTATTTAGCTGGATCGACTACATTAACCTGAAACTTTTATCATTGTCAATTTTTAATGTAAATATACAAAACCAGTCTTTATCAAGGAGTGGTATTCCTTTGATATCTACAACGTATAAAGATTATTCCATTAGAACCGGTTCGTTAAGATTAACAGCGATCTTTTAATAAAAAACAAGCTGGTTTTGTATTATTGTGAGTTTATGTAAAGATTAAAAAATAAAAGTGTTATTTGATCGAAGATATTTTTTAAAACATTACACTGTATCTATATTTTATGATGCCCTCCACTAGATTTTTTTTTTTTTAAACAACATGGTGTTATGACTTTTCATATTTGCGAGCCATCACAGCCTGGTCAGTTTTTCTCCTTTTTATTCAGAGACAAGGAGACAGGTCAGCATATAGTGACAATTGACAATGGGACGGACCACCTAAAGTCTCTTCTTGCTCGGTTACTAGAAAAAGACATTGGAAAACATTCTCTCCAGTCCATGAGCAGAACATAGAAACATAGAAAATGAGCAGTTGTCAAAAGGTGTAAATAAATAAAACATTGTTTAATAATGATAATAATTTATTTTTTCTAATTGAAGGCATATGTAAGAACATATAATTATAATAATATAAGTGTTTTTATAATATTTAATTTCAATTCATTATATCTTTTACTGTAGTAAAACGACCAAGGGAATTTGATAATGAATTATTATCGAAATCCGGATTTTTATGCGTATTTTGTTTGCATGTAGTTTTTTAATGGCTGATCAAATGGATTTATGGATAATTATGGATTAGTCAATATAAATTTATTACTTCGAGTAATACTTCGAAAACATTTTTAGTTCAAACCACTTAATTGCATTTTAACATCGGATCGGATGTCAATATTGACAATTTACGTATTCTTTGAAAAGCTAATTTTAAAAATTATGAATTAGTGTACTGAAAGGTAATAAGTCAAATTTCATGGCTTTCTATAATTGACTTGTTAGAATATTGGTTTCTTTTTCATTTCCCGGATTTTCATCTATCCTTCTTATCTTTTTTAAAGTTTTAAATACCATACTCAATTTCAGTTTGTTTCTTATTTTCTGTATAAGCGGTAATATTTATTATTATTTTAAATGCCAAATGTACGTGCATCGTTTTCATCAAAATTGATTCTTTGATCGATCCTTATAAAAGATAAAACAGTTTTTATAGCCAGATAAGTCGTTTTTAGTTTAAACATTGTGCAAAACGAGTTTTCAATTAAAAAAATAAAGCAAATAATTAAAGGTGTATGTAAAATTTGCTTATCACATTTAACAATATGAAAACATATATTTCAGATTATAAATAATTTTTTTAAAATGCATCAGATACTGAATTCTAATGCAAATCATGACTCACATTCATCCATTTGCGTTATATTTATTTCATTCGTGTTGTCAAATAGTTTTTAAAAATAGTCTAATTTTTTTATGGTATGTTTCTATTACTTTCTTATTTTAGTTTTACTACCTATTTGCTTTTATGTTTTTAAACATTAAGGCACCTTTTTTGAATAAATTTGCATTTTTGTTTTATTTTTTACTTTTACCTGCAGGTTTTGATGTATTAGTTTTTAAAAAATTTTCATTCTATGTTTTTATTCATCAATAAATATATACCAGTTTCTAGTTTTAACTTTTTTTTTTATAAATTATCTTATCACTTTTATAGGTGATTATAATGAATAATCACACTTAGTTTTTGATTATTATTTATTAGTGAACATTTCGGAGAATCTCTGGCCCCCTCTTCAGCATATGATATGCCCCAAAATTGGGTTTCATAACGAAATTATAAAAACATTAATTTTTAACTTAGTACTCCTTCTCTTCTCGTAGAGTTCTGAGTAAAACTCGTAGCTGAACACATCTTCCTGAAGAAGACCTGCAAAGTCGGGTCGAAACGATGGCTTCTAATAAAATAGTTTTACCACTATTTAGCCTATTTATGACCGCCACCCCGAACCATCTTCTTCCTTTATTATTGTTTAAATTAAATTAATGATTTAATAAGTTAATTAAATTGTTTATTATTATTATTTTGTTTCTATTTATTTTATTTTTTTTGTACATATAGTGTGAATGTCATCCTACTTCACTATAACCAATGTCTAAGAGACAGATTGTTGTAATACTTAATAAAGAAATAATATTTACTGAAAAAAATTAATTTTTTTTAATGCTTATTGATTTTTATTAGTTTTATAATAACCTCACCTATCTTTAATTTATTTTGTGATATTCCACTTTATGTCAACTCAATGCTCACTCTATATGCGATGGCTATTTTTGTTCCTTCTTCCTTTCATTAAGACTAAAAAAAAAACACGCTTTAAAAAAAAGAAGGGCATTCTTCATAAAAAATAACCAAGTGACTATTGAGGAAATGACAAACTTATTATCTCTGGTTCTGTTCTGCATCCGAATATTCTCAAGTAGGTATTTTAATTAATATGCCAGCACATATGGGATGAGGCATTCATTAGGTGAAGCGATAGTTAGGTCAGGTGAAATAGATAAATTACATTAGCTCATCCTGCAGCGAGGGAGGAGCAGGTGGTGGTGGTTCGTGCAGCTGCAACAAATTGCCACCGGCATCAACAAACCCTCAACAAAAAACTCAACAAAAACTGTTGGAGCTGGAAGAGCGAACACAACCTAGCGGCTACTGACTTGGCTAACAGACTTGAAGTCTTATCTCAGGCCTTGTAGGATTCCCTCAGTCTCTTATCCGGGTTCTCTATTTTGTACGGTAATAATAATTACCATTACCATTAAAACTTAAATATAAATATAAAATAGCTGAGTTAAACACATTTTAAACTTTGAATCATCGATGAGGAAAAGGAGATTAAAGTTTTTCGAGCATTTGAAGAGAATGGATCGGAATAGGTTAAAGAAATATTCGATAAAGTAATGGGACTGAAAGACTTAAAAGGTTATCCGGAACAAATAAAAGCAGAAGTAGAAAGAATGGATATCAAACAAGAAGACTGCCAAGATAAAGGCTAATTCGGGAAAATACTGAGAAACATAAAGGTTCTTAGAGATGGGTAATTAGTCGACTCATCAATTAAAAGGATGAAACAAAATTGTCAGGATTTACATTCATGAATTTTTATCAGGTTAGCCGACTTTTCGACGCAAACATGTGGGTCATCCTCAGCACCAGAGGATCCAGGATTTAATTTTGGGGGAGGAAGCTTCAGCCTTAAGCTTTTCTTTTTCATATATATATATATATATAACTATAATAATTTAGAAAAAATAAAAAAGAAACTAACTACCTATATGACACAGTGTTTAAGTGATTCTTGAAGTCCTATTAAATGTAATTACACGAACAATAATACTTTAAGAGATAGTTTTTAATATTTTTTTCTATAAAAAATGGTCATATTTTACCATTTTGGAAAGAGCTCTGCCCGAAAAGCTCCCCCGTAAATCCGCCCGTGATCCTCAGGGCTAAAAATTACAAATTATGTAATAACATCAGTAAAATAATAAATATAAAAGTGTAAGAGTAACAAGGTGGTACTAATAAGATTAAATAAGTACGATAATAGTAATAGGAGTAAAGAATAAAATGGGTAAAATGATAATTGTAAAAGTATAAAATAATAAAAACATTAAAATATGATAAGAAAATTATTAACTTATTCATTTATTTATATCAATATACCCATTTCTTATCATATCTCAATGTTTTTACTATTGTATACTTTTTAATCCTAAATTTTTTTTTAATCATTAGTAATATGCTAAAAAAAATAGCATTACCTCAACAGCACATTCAAAATTTAAAAACCAAACAAAGGATATAACATTTGGAGTAGAACATATAAAAAAAACGGGAGAACATATCTTTGCTCCTGATTGTCCGATTTTAACGATTTCTTTTTTGTTTTTTTGGGAAATTTCGCAAACTTATAAAAACCATATACAATATGGAAAAAACGGGTATACTTTTTGAGTAATTCTGAATTAAATTTTACCATTCCTCGTAACTTTTTTTCCAGCTTCTTTTTGTTGAAGTATGTCATATAGATAAATTTAAAAGGCGTCAAGAAAATGACTTTAGCGAAGTTTCATTGAAATCGGTACATTCGTTTAGGAGCTACAGTCTATAGCAACGTAGGTTTTTCGATCGTCATTTTGAAAGGAAAAGGCTGCTGATAGTAAAAATTTTTTACTTAGTAATTAGTAAAAATTTCGTTTTTCGAATTCTACGCATCCTGAAACGTGAAACCTCAAATTTTGAGAGAGGGTTAAGTTTTTGAATTTTTGGTCGATCATAATGGTTGGTTATTGATAATAATAAACCAAAATGTCTTTGTTACACTATTTGTTTATAATTGGTACGATATTCTTATAAGATTTCAAGCATAAGTATGCAAAATACTAGTAAATGACTAATCTGTGAACGCTCCGCCAACTTCGGAATCATCAGGACAACAAAAAAACCATTAACTAATCATCAAATTCATCACAACCCACTTCTTCTGCTTTCTGTTATACATATTGCACACATAACCTCTCTGGGAATCATTGCTGTAAATCGATAATTGTTATTATTATTTATATAGTTGTATTAAATTATTATAAGAACAGATTGCCGAGAGGGACCCCGAACCAGACCTAACAGTAAATCCGAGGTTGGGGCACGCGCATTAACAAACCAGTCGCGGGCCCAACCGGTTCCAGCACTTTTTGGATTTTTTATTTTGTTCCAGAGGCTGTGTACCCGCTGGAGTGTACCGTCTGGAGACTGCGAGGACCGCTCACGAATGCAAATCAGCTGGGTCGTGGCGGGGAGCCAGAACACAAACAATAGCCTCACACGTGTTGAATAATTTTTAAATCTCCCTGTTTATTTACTGAATACAAGAGTGATAAAATAACAGTGGTTATGAGGGAATGTATTGAACTGACCGTATAATAATTTTCTAAGAATATTTCCATTGTAAAATCTGAAAAGAAAAAAAAAATGGAGGAGGAGTTGATCGGGAGGGAGGGGTGCGGTCAAATAAATACTAAATTATAGAAATAGTATTATTAAATTATTATGCCGACGTTTCGACCCACCTTGCAGGTCTATATAAATAGTCTTTCTCTTCTTAAATTCTTTTTTTTTTTCTTATAGAGTTATATATATTTAATAAATCTACCCTAACGATATTATAACTAATTTATCTTTATTTTTTAACCTTTAGTCCCGTTATGTGTTTACTTATAGTTATCAAATGTAACCTCCACTAGCTTGTTATCCACTGATATCTTATTATTATGTTATATTATTCTTATTTTAGCTTTACTATATCAATTCTTATTCAATTTCCAATCTCTGTATTCGTTAACATTCATTTGCTTTATATGTTAACCTACAGTTATCAAATGTAATCTTTATTAGTTTGTTATAAACTCATTTCTTATATTTTATCACAATCTGTTTACTTTTAACTTACATACTATATTCTCCTTTGTTTTCTATTTTTATTCATACTTGTTTTCTATTTTTATTTGTATCTTCTATATATATAATACTTGATATTCATTTTCACCCATTTATTGTTTCTTTATCAGGCAATTTTTTCTTTTTTAATATCTACTTATTATTCATTTATTTTATTTTCACCATATACCTACAAGGTGGGTCGAAACGTCGGCATAATAATTAAATAATACTATTTCTATAATTTAGTATTTATTTGACCGCACACCCCCGGTCAATTCCTTCTCATATTATATCACGGTCAACCATCTCTACACCATTAAAAAAAATTGAGGTTTTACGTTTCAAGATGTGTAGAATCCAAAAATCGAATAAATAAAAAATCCGTCCGTTCACAGTATGTCATCCGCGGTTTTTCTCCGATACTTCTGGCCCGATTGTTTGGATGATCTTCGGAACTCGGCATTACCATCCGCCCTTTCCTTTCAAGACGGAAAACTTGTGGCGCTGTACACTAGCGCCTGCAGAGATGTACTGATTTCAATGAAACTTGGCCATGATATTTTCCTGGAAGTCTTTTAAATTGATGTATATGATACTTCACCGAAAAGTACTTTTCTTTCAAGGTGGTGTCCAAAAAACCTGTACCGTGTAAACTATAGCGCTTATACGAATGTACCGATTCTATTTTATTTCATTTTTTAAAATTTATTTATTGAAAAATATGATATTCTTCAAAGCTTTTTTAATTTATCTATATTTCATACTTCAACGAAAAGAAGCTGAAAAAGTTACGAGGGATGGTAGAACAAAATGCCGATATGCTTTGTTTTCGTTTTTGATTTTTGGAAAGTCTCGTATCAATCTAGATTGTTATGTTCAATGAAGTTACTAATGATGAAAAAAAGTTATTTAGGCCAATATTAGGAATAACTTTTTATATGTTTTCCTCTAAGTGACAAGAAAAGTAAATCTGTATTCGATAAGTAACTTTTTTGAAATAATAAACTATTGCTTAATAATTTGCAATTTTTTTTCGGATAAAGCATTTTAAATTAAATGATGATCTTAATTTAATAATGCTGTTTAATTGAAGGAAAAAGTAGATACAAACATTATGGATACTATTTTTCCTTGGTACATGAAGCTTCTAGATTTAGTCTCTTTGGCTTTGTATATAGTCGTTTTAATAAGGTTCGTATTAGCCAATCCTACATGAAATTCCCTTTGATTTGATACCTCTCTCATCCTTGTCCATCCCTCCAGAGAGCCTGAAAATGAATCTAGACTACCGTATCATATGTAGTGTAGATTGTACTTGATTTATTTCATTTGCATCCTTTCTAATAAAATATATACTGTCTTATCTTATATACATTGTATAATGTAGTCCCGGATTGCTTATTTCTTTATTTTTATCAATTTTCTCATTCCTTTTTTATGATTCCTTGATGGTTTATAATTTATAAGTAAACGTAGGCCGCCATCGAAGCATTAAGGTAGGTGTAAAAAGCGACAGGTGGGTACAAAAACTCCTTGGGATATTGTCCGGTGATCTGTGAAGTTTAGGAAGTGACGTACGACCTTTTTTAGTTCAACGTTAATGGGTGCCTGATCGAGGTATTGTCTCCAAAGTATAATCGAGCTGAATCTCCTTTGTTCTAATAGTTCATTTTATTTATTTAGAATAAATCGTTTTCTTTAACTTAATGCCGACGTTTCGGTCAAAGTCTGTATGTTATCCGTATCTCATATGTACGTCTTTGTTGTATGTATATAGTAAAAAGGGCCAACTTTCTAAACTCATTGCTGAGCTCATCGATGGAATAGAAATCATGGGACTCAGTGTGTTCCTTTATTTCCTTTATTTAGCAATTGAATCGCCAATGTTTCACTGGCTTATAGGGTCTTACTATTATCATTTTTCAATTTACTTTAAATATTTTATCATTTTGCTGATATTTCATTTAATTTATTTTTATTTATTGTACAAATGGTGGGAATGAATTTCTGTATCACTATTACTTATGTCCTTACTTGTGAAAATAATATAATATTATTCAATAAAGAAATGTTTTTTTTTCTCTCTTCATATTTTTATCTTCAACTGTCATGATCTTGACAATAAGCAGATGGGATGTCATTGTAAAGAAAATGGCTTTAAATGTTTTAAATAAAATAAAAAAATATTGAAGGATATTTATATTCAGTTTATATTTATTTTTGTTTTAAATTTTAAAAAATCAGTAAGTCGGTATTTCTTTTTTTTATTTTTCCTGTGTTTTGTAATCTTTCGCTAGAATCCATCAAGTCGTTCCTAAACTCAGTATAAATGGCTCAATCGATTGATAAATTCTTTCTGTTGAATTCGCTTTTAGTTTAGGAACTTGTTCAATGATTATATATTAGAAAATCTTACTAGACCCAGAATTATATGTTAAGGAGCCTCTATAACTTGGGAAACTATTTCTTCCAATTTTTTTATGGGGTGTATTTATTATTTGGTTATAATTTGCAGAGTTATAAAATAATTTCTAATTTTTTTTTTAAATTCTTATATTTTCAGATAAATAAATAAATAATGCGCACAAAATTGTTTTCATTCATTTTTTTTCTAATGCTAATGAAGAGTAAATACTAGGAAGTAGTGAATAATTTAAAAATACCAACAAAGCTGACTAAACAATGAAGTTCCATCATGCCTCTCGTAACTACCAAACTAGTTTCGTCATTTGTATAAGTGGAAGACAGGCGTGTAACTATAAACCATTGGTTTGTAACTTGTACGTGACACTGTTGGGTACTCTATGGAATTCAGTTACACCGATTGAGCTTTTTGTCATTTCACGCTAGTTATAGAGCTTCAGACAGTAAATGCTTATTTGCTAATAGGTGTTATCAATTTTGAATTTTTAGTTATACTACCAAGGATAGTTGTATTCAGTGGAATGTTGAGAATTATTATAGATAGTACTTTAACGTGCAGTATTAAATGGTTAAATACAATCTGATTATCAGATTTTTTTTAAAGTGAAAACTCTTTTTTCACTTTTTTTGTGGAGATTGAATTAGATTTAGCCGTCAGATTTCGGATATGTAACACTCGGTTAAAGTCGACTGGAGTCGACTAATTGAAGTGTTTTTGCATATGGATTAAAATATCTCAAATACTAAAAATCGAACCTGCATATTGTTATATAGGACCGAGGGAAACGTTCATCATTTCATCCTCTTTAAAATGAGCTATTATTCAAAATTGTACCTTAACGCGACAACGTGTTAGAGAGGTTAAAAGAAAAAAATAGTGTCGAAACCCATATTATAATGAGTTTTATAGATTAAAGATAATGATTTAATAGATTAAAATATCTCAAAATTAAAAATCTGACCTCCATACTGTAAGCGAGGGAAATGTTTAGCATTTCATTTCCTTTATATTGAGCTATCCTTATAATTTATATTCCATATTATTAATCTCCCCTTGTTGATGTTTTCACTTGTCTATGTTTAAAGCACATACCTTAGTTTTTTTTTACATTTTGCTGGATTTTTGTCGGGGTCAACCCATGAGCGTAACCTATTAATTACAATGATCAATTTATTGCGAAGTTACTTTTTTTTTCTTATGAATATATTGAGGAGTTATCTTCATAACTCTATAATAACTTATCTATCTTCATTTATTTATTTATCTATCAATTTCATTATTATAAACATTTTATTTATAACAAATAGGTGCGGCAGGAGTACGTGAAGTGGAGTCATGGCTCCGTTGAAAGAGGCCATATTTTCCAAAGGACTCCTGAATCGGCCAGGACAGAACAATTGTTTTCTCAACAGCGCTGTTCAGGTTAGTCTATTTATATATATATATATATATATATATATATATATATATATATATATTATCTGTTTTAAAAAGTATATAAACTATATAATAATTTAATTTATGATAACTCCAAAAGTCATTGTTTTCACTAATTAGATTGAATTAGGATTCAAAATATTTAAATTATATGGTATAGTCCAATATTGGGAAAGCTTTTTATGAATAGAGATTGCAGTAAGGTTAGGTAGTGCTAATGGAGGTTGTAATAATTCTTTATATTTTACCGTCGTTATTTTTATTTATCACTAAATACACCCACATACATACCATGTGTCAATTTAATTCTATTGATTTCCAAATTTACTTTACTTAATTAATTATAAATTAATTAAATGTAGCACGAGATTAATAAATATCGTGCAAAAGCCTTTTGAGGCTGCAACTACGAGGCCACAAGCGGCCTCCGAGCCCATAGTATCGTCCATAGTTTTGAGAATTTCATAATAAAACCTCAAACGTCATTGATATTGGATATACTTTACTGGATTTTTGACTTTCTTCCTAACGAACCTTTGGCATGTTGCGGGAGATGTTTAGTTTTATAATTGCGTACTTGCATGAATTCAAATTCTATGCGTCGTTAAAGATAATGCTTATAGCAATAAAAACGCGTCTAGTTATTACCTTTGATTAATTCATGTTGGGTTTCCACCTACAAAACTTCCATTCAATATCTTTCATTTCAAATATATTTCCGATTTTTTTCTCAGTTTTTTTTTTTTTTAACTTTTATTATGATATTTACAACTGTATTAGTATGAATACATCAAGTAAATGTGTACAGAGAAATATAATCACATGAAACACGCTTGTTGAGAAACTACCCACTGGTAGCACTCTAATAATTTGTCTACATGAGAAGATCACAAAGCCATCATCTTTTCAGACGCCTCGGAGAGTTATCAGGAATCGAAGAGGAAGCAAGTTTAGAAACAAGAGGATTCGGATGGTTATGAAGTTTATTATGGAAGGATAGGTATCTGGATTTGGCCAAATCGGAAACATATGGAACATTGAGGTCTTTATGGATTATTTTATTAGTGACAAAGTAAGGAGCATTGAGGATTTTACGAAGGATTTTGGATTGTAAGGATTGGATGCGAGAGGAATTCGATGGTTTAGTGGAGCCCCATAGCTCAACTCCGTAAGTCCAAATAGGTCTTATTATAGTCAAGTATATGAGTCTTTTGTAATTAATGGGAATCTCTCGAGTTTAAAATTAAATAAATGGATGTTTATGAACTGAGAGATATTAATTTGACAGCATCGTGTTTGGAAAGGGTATAAGTCACACTAACGCCAACAACGCCTTGGGACTGTTATTTCAAGTTTTTAGCTAAATTTGAACTACTACTATTCTTTAAAATGTGTTATCTCAATCTCGTCCTTAACAACTTGAATTCTATTTAAACTCGAATTTACTTGAAAGTATCCAGTTCATAAATACTCATTTATATCAACTGATATAAAATTTCAAAGAAAACCTTCCTAAAATAATTGAAATATATGTGAAATAAGCTGTACTTTATTGAATAAGCTGTACTTATTCAATGATTTCTTTATTGATATATAGACAATATAATTTCCTTTCATATGACTATAAAATATCACAGTGCAAAAAAGTAGAACTCCTTCTATATTCTGTTTATGGCTTTGAAGGCAAGGCACGCGTCCAGGAGGTCACAGTCGATATCTCCATGATTGCAGAGTAAGCACGTTTTTTTCACACTTTACCGCTATTTTGATTAAATTAGCCTGCAAAGAGTTTTGCTCTGTAAGAGTCCTGAAACAAACCTCTGCGTATTTTATTGGTAGGTTCTATGGGAGTTTATTAAGTGTCTTGCATGAGAAATTTTTTTTCTGGCTATCATAGTGTTTATGATATGTGACGCCTCGGTTTTAAAAAGTGTCTTTGTGATACGTTGTTCAGTATCGATCTCCCCAAAACCTTTTATGGATTATACTTTAATTAAATTTACTTTTCATCATAATACGCGTGCACCTGCCCTATCGTGCACCCCCTCCCCCCCCCCATATCCCTATAAATTGCATATCGTTGTGTTCCTTGTAATTATTTATGTAACTAGTT
Organism: Nezara viridula; assembly: GCA_928085145.1. Taxonomy (NCBI): domain Eukaryota; kingdom Metazoa; phylum Arthropoda; class Insecta; order Hemiptera; family Pentatomidae; genus Nezara; species Nezara viridula. The sequence continues at coordinate 30,583,163 of OV725083.1, read as the reverse complement.
TCGCACTTTCCATCTTTATTTCTGCACAGGGAATAATGCATTCCATATTAAAATTTATTCCGCAATTTCATAACAATAAGTTATGTAACTATTTGTTACATGTAGTTCAGATTAGGTGTATATTATTTTAGTTTATAAAACAGGTATTGATTGATATGACTCATTTCCTGGAAAGTATATACAATATAAATTACCTCTAAGAATCAGTAAATATGCAAAACAAAGTGTTAAATTGCAAATATTAAATAAAAAATTCAAGATATTCAGCAAAGTAATTTTTAATTAAGTTTTATTATTATGATTATATCAGTTTTACCATACATTTCTACTTAAACGATCTCCATATAGAATAAAGTAAGTTAAATACAAAAATGAAATAAAATAATAAAAATAATTTTTTTTTTAAATTGTTTAAATTTTTTTTGACAATTAAATGATTGTATTTATATTTGTTCGTTGATAAAACGAATATAATGTACCAAAAACGGTATTACATCACTATAACTAAGCCATTTATGTGCACAGAATGGTGTGGTAGAATGTTGTTGGCACCTCCGCCGGCACCGCTTTTCTTCCGCATAAGTGCATTTTCTACGGAACTGCTTCAAATATTTTTAAAAGTAATCAATGTTTTAGAAAGAAAAACATATTGTCTAGATATTTTATTTTAGCACATTTTGCGTTATTGTTGGCCGTTTAATTACAAACGATGCTTAATTTTCAACTTAAAATTGTTGACTTTACTGGTGTTTTTTATAGCCTAAGCTAATTATTTTTTAATATTAGTTCATGTTTTCTTATTCTATGACTATTCAGCTTTAATAAAAGACCAACCATGAGAAAATTAAGCCAATTGCTAATTCTCAGTAACCAAAATAAATAAAGTCATAATCGTCAATTCGCCATCTTTGGACGCCATTTTGGGGCAGTGCGTTCACTTTTTTTGTGGGAACATTGGCTTTTTTTTTAATAAATAGTTACAAGGAACACAACGATGTGCAATTTATAGGGATGTAGGGGGAGGGGTGAGGGGAGGGGAGTGGACGATAGGGGGGTCTGGCCCACAGACTATAACGTATTCTCCTGTTTTTTCTCAGAGATATATCGTACGGGTTGAACCGTTTTGTACCTGCAGCTTTCAGAATCGATATCGAGGTGTCCCCAACAAACTAGGACTAGTTATCGAGTACTCTTCATAGGCGGAACTTCTGAAGTATCCTCGCCTCCACAAGGTGCACAATAATCGCCGCCATCTGAGAAAATGGGTACTGTTACTTCCTGATGGTGATCCACCTCTGATGGTACCAACAGGTGAGCCTCTTCACGGCTGACTCACCAGCAGGTGCCCCCTTCCGGCCAGGTACCCCTTGTGATCCAATTAGATGTGTCAAGGTTGTAGGGCAGGTGGCCAATATAGTACCCGATATATCTATCCATAATTCATGCATGTATTTATCCATTTACGAAAAATTATATCTCGTTTCATTTTGGAACATCTTGTTTTCAATAACAAGACTAACTCTCTGAAAAGGTGGGGACAAGACATGCCATTAAACAAGTTTTTACGCTGATAATTTCCAACTTGCGATTTGACTTTAGATCTCAAATATCGTCTGGCTATATCATTTTATTTTTAATTAATTTTCTGTTGATCCGTCTTGCTCTTTACTCAAAATACTATAGGTTAGCTTAAATCGGTCGTTAGATTATTGATATAGTGATACATATGTGATATAAAAAAAGAACATGTTATGCAAATCCGTTGGTTAATACAACTAAATTACTACCCGCATGAATCGTAACAACTTTCACGCATGTAACCCGGTGTAAAGGCCTTTTTAAACTAGTATTTATTTTAAAAAAATTATACTTTGGTTTCGTTATCCGATATCATAATTAAGAACAATTACAGACTGAGCGAACTCGAAAGTTCGATTTCTTTACCACCAACAGAAAACCACCGTCTTCCCAAATAAGAAAGATCAGCCTTAACGCAATCCTTTCACTTACGTTTCTTTCTACCCATCTTATCCACATGATACAAACAGTTCTATTAATTTTAAACTATTTATTTATTTAAAACTAATAATCTTGTTATTAACAATACTTATTACTTTGATTTTGATCTCTGTACTCTCGTCCACCAATGTTTTTTCTAATGATTATCTTGCTCTATATTATGCATAATGATACTACATTGAACAGCTCTCTTTTGTGGGACTGCAAGTAACCTAAGTCCCTCCTCAGAGATTTAATAAACAGTTAAACTGCTTTTACGACTACTTCATCGCTTACTAAACAAAGGCTAGAAATTACCATTTTATTATTAAAAAGTCTTTAACATGGCAATAATTTGGTCTATTTTTAGATACACATAGACCAAAAAACGGACATTTGTTCCGGAATCAATATCTATCCTACCTTACAACTTCTAAAACTTCTGGTGCTGGTATTGGTGGTGAAATCAGTCTGGGATTCTGGACTTAGTTAACCAGAATGAGAGTGTCAATAATCATTTGTTGAGATTTTCACGGGGCTCTGTAATTTAAATGTCAGAAAAGGATTATGGGGTTGGCTGGAGTTAGATTGTGCTAAATGATTAGTACGATGAGTAAGATTATGATAAATTTAGGTGGACTTCAAGTTTCACGAATAGGCCTGTTTAAGTTTCTCGACAAGTCACTTTTATGAACTCACTTTGGCCAGAAACTTGACGTAGTAAAACGGTTTTTTTTTTAGGTTGCGGGACCAAATCGAACCACCATGTTAAAAGTTTTTGTTCAAAATATGACATCGCTCCTTGTGCAAAGAAAACATAATATTCTTCAAGACATATTGTGTATCCCGCCATTTTTTATTATATTATTGTGATTGCTTTTCGTTATATTGTTTTGTTAGTCGGGTGAACCCATGACCTAATTATAAAGTTTTTTGAAGTTATAATAAACAAATCGTTTCTTAACGACATTACATTGCCTATGTAAACGTTGTGGTTTAATTTAAATATTTCCCATTGTTTATATGACATCCAATATATGGATTTGAATTAATAGACAATGGTAATTCATTCATCAATGTTTTAACAAGAAGACTCGAAATAAACTTGCTAGGTAAGCTTACTTTTCCAGCATACCTAGCTGAAAAAAGTTACTTGTGATTTCGATTTTTTCAAAAAAACAAAGCCGAGTTAATGGATGTATAATGTCTGGAGTGGTAGCTCATGGTGCTTAAAAAAACAAAGTATCTAACTACCATTTCTAGGACAAAGCTTTGGTTGAATCTTGACTTTTGTCCCTCCTAACATTTAAGCACATTGGAATCGAAGTTGAATTCTACCTCGACCTATTCATTTGTACACTTTGAATGTCTCTCCAACAATGACTTTTATTGCACAATGAAAAAAAAAAATATTATTTATACTGATGTACTATAAGCTTTTTTTAATTAGTTTAAAATATTACGTGTTCGTAAAAACCACTATTAACATATATGGTCTATTATAGTATATGCATACTATATATATATTTAATAAAATATAGTATAAAATTATAAAATTGTAGTCATTTTCTGTTGTTTTTTTATTACTTCCTCCTTTTGTTTCTCCGTTTAAAGTTCGGATGTTATTCAGTTAATATTTTAATTAAATAATTAATTGAGGGTCGTACCACCTCACATAGTGCTGAACCCAAGACCCTTCATGGGTTGTAGTGCTATAGGGTATTTTTTTTTTAAGATACACATCGTCTGTTCTCATCCTGCGAACGAAGTTAGCTTATATAAGATAAATTTAAAACCGGTAATACCAATAAATTACAGATAGTTTGTTGATAATATATGTAACGAATGTGGTCCAAATCTCTGACAGATTTTGCGATTCCCTGAATCTTCTCTAAGGCATCGACTACGGGAAATCGGGAGAACAGAATGATGATGGTCGATATCCTTTAACTCGGAAAAAGCGTAAAGTATGCTACATGGTCGCCTACATTTTGAACATTACCTCTCACCTCATGGGTTTACTTGTACATGAGAAAGCTTTGTTCCTAATGTCCCGGCGGGAGAGCTTCAAATACACCTTTAATGAAGAAACGGAAAGGACATAGTCGTTGGAAGGAACTTTGTGACAGACCTCTGGGCATTGATGATTTACCAGGTTTTCTTTTTTACCTTCTAAATTTTTTTGAACAAAAGAATAATAACGTGACATTATCGCATACATTATTTAGTAAAAGGTCGTGTTTAGTTGTGAATTTTATATATGAAAACCAAGAAAATGCGTCCCTAAAAGCGTTTGTTTTTTACTTGCTTGAAATGTTAAGCCGTCTTATTATTAAAGTAGGAATTCAGAAAATTGAAAACGGAGAGAGTTAAACGAATAGCAATTTTTTTGACAAGTAGCAGACCATACACTGATAGTCCTGAAGTCAGGAGTTAAAATGATTGCTCATCAAAGGAGAAGGTTTTTATGTAAGTTACGAAAGTGTATATTATTCTGAGTAAAATAAATTCAGATTTCTGACAATTGTGTTTGTCAAACCTGCGATTTTCAATATTTCAATAGTATGGGTGTTTTTTCTACTGATTTATTATTCTTTTTAGGGTCAACTATATGTATTATGTAACGGCGATAGATTTTGAGCAACGAGGTGTCAAAAGAAACAATATTTCATAAATAAGTTCCGAATCCCAATTCGAGAGGTGTAATTGATCAAATTAAAAAAAAAAAATTGGTAAATTTTAGTTACTCATTCGGCACAAAAAATAACGTTTTTTTAATTTCTGAAAGAGTAAGTTTGTTAGCTTTGATGTAACGTTTAGTTGTAGGTGTTTATAGGTGGAAAAAAAAATCAATCTAGATAATGTAGCTTTTTTTTGTTGTCAAAAATTTTCCCTAGATGACTGACGTTTGTGATTTTTTTTTTTTTTTTACTTGTTTCAACCCATCTTTACCCCACGGGTAAAGAACAATATGTCCATTTTTGTATTTGTTCAGGGGACCCAATTTTCCATATCTTTAAGATCTCAAAATGTATTTCTCAGTTACAAAATTTTTACCCCGTCGGTGAAGGACACCATGTCTCATTTTCGTATTTGTTCGGGGAGCCAATTTTTCGATGAGTTTGGTTTTTCCTTGACTGTTCTGTAAATGTCAATAGATCAGGCCTTTCGATCACTTAATTATATCGAAGATCTTCATCTGTCTAGTCCTTGATTTTTCAATTGCTTTTAAATCCCTCATTCGAGGAATCCGAAGAAACTATACCTGCTATATCTATCCCTGCTATACCTATTTTTGACATAAATTCCTATTTATTACAGAAAGTTTCTTAGATGCTATTCATTCGATGGTATACTTATTGAGTGTTTACGTTTTAAAAATTAAAATATCGCTATTCTTCTAGCCAATAAAAATCTAATAAAAAGTTAGATGGACTTTTCGGATAATATAGAAAATAAAATTTTTATATTTTTAATTTAAAAAAAATAATTCAGGTATGGTTTTCACAACGTCAGGAATACACTTCTATAGTCTTAATAAGTGAAAGAACTATACATCTAGGCTCTTTTGCACCCAGAAAATAAGTCTTGATGGAGTGCAATAATGAAATTTGGTGAATGAGTACAACATTCTTTTATAAGCTTCAATTGTTATATGATGTAGGGTTTAATAATAAATTTAGTTAGTCATGATGCAAGTGGTGGTGAAGAAAGCCAAGATTATTTTCGTATTGTTACGCCTGCGAAGCTTGGCATTACTTTGGAGTAAGGTCAGCGTTACACGAAGCCTTAGAAAATTAAGTATTACGTAGACTATTTGACTATCAGAAAGATGATTTCACTAGGAGGATCAAAGGGCCTGCACCCGATAGGTATAACTGAAGTAATCGCAATGGATTGCATCGGCTTTGAAGATGGAGAAATCCAAGAAGTTGGAGAATGGTATTAACCTTATTTGACTGGTTGTTTGTGGGTACTTATGCAGTCGACGATTTTTGATTTATTAAGCCGTCTTATTATTTAAGTTGGAATTCAGGAAATATATGAAATTTGACAGAGTTTAAATAAAAAACAATTGGGAAAATAAGTTAACTGATTTTTATGACAGATCGCAGATCATATACTTATAGCCATAGAGTCAGGAGTTACGAAAAATACGAACGAATGAGGAGAATTTACTGTAAATTACGAAAGTGTTTGTTATTCCCAATAAAATGAATCCCGATAATTTATAATTGGGTATGGGTGTACGTACACATATGTACGTATGTGTGATTGCAACAGAATGGGTGTTTATTCTACTTATGGAAATTATTCTTTTTTCAGTTTGTTTGTACTCATTCGGCGGACAAGTTAATGATCTTTAATTTAATTTAATGATTTTTTTAAAGGGTAACTTTGGATGCAATGCTTAAAAAAAATATTGGAAAAAAGACCTATTGGATTTATTGGTTAAAAAAAAATTACAAATAGCTCTTTTGTATCTCAAATGTTTTCTTCTTGGTGACCTGTGTTAGTGCCTTCATTTTTTACTTGTTTGAACCCACATATCCCATGTCCATGGAAGCCCATGTCCATTTTTTATTTGTTCAAGCGAGCCAACTTTCTATAAGCTAGAGCTATTAAAATTTATTTCTTAGTTACTAAATCTATACCCCAGCGGTATCAATCTAATTTTTGTATTTGTTCGGGGAGTCAATGTTCAGTAACTTTGAGCTATTAAAATTTGTTTCTTAGCTACGAAATCATTTAATGAAATTGGACATGGTGTCCTTTACCTCCGGGGCACAGATATAAAAGTTTCAAAATGAATAAACTTTTATCCATATGTGTTCGTTTTATGTGAAAATTTTCTAATATTATAAAATAATGCTCTGTTAATTTTTTCACCATATTTATTTTAATTTTCATAGCTACGTTTCGGCCGGTAAGCCACCTTCAATCAGACTTTGGAGTCCATGGAAAAAGCATGCTTGGATAAAATGGTTGAAGATGGTGTACCGGCCGAAACGTAGCTATGAAAATTAAAATAAATGTGGTGAAAACATAAACAAAGCCTTATTTTATAATAACTTTTTAGTAATATTCTTTAAATCAGCCTCCATTTTCGAAAGCAGTGGCTCATAAATTGCAGACAAGGTTTATTTTACTAGTACATACACTACAACAACATAAATCTTTCGCAATGTACATTCAAACCTTTCTTTGCAATGAATATTCTTTTTTGTTCCTTGCTCCAGGGCTACTAATAATTAAAAGTCTTTCATTTTTTTTTTTTTAACGAAATGCCTTTCTAAGAACATGCAAATATCTTTTCCGTTCTCGTTTTCGCTTTTCTCTTTTCCCAGTATCTTCTCATCATTTCTTCGTGCCTTTGCTGCATCTCTTTCGACCACTCAGTACTCTTTCGTTTTTCTTTATTTTCCACAAAAACCTTTATCTATTTATTTATTTTTTCCGTATTGCTCCCTATCCACGCAGTCTTTGTCTGTTATTTTCAATTTTTCTGTTTCCTCTCTCATTTGTCTTTCATATCCTCTTACGCTCTTGTATTCACGGATTCTGTCAAAGACATTCTTGTTTAAAAGGTCTTACTTTATATTTACAATAAATTTACTTCTTTTTTTTATAGTAATATTCCTCTAACTTTAGCTATAATAGGAAGTATTGAAGTACCCCGTACCCCAGTAGGTCACGGTCAAGCCCTAGACTGGTTCGCTCCTCCGGGACTATGGCGTCGCCTTACGTCACCCTGGGGAAAGCTACTTTTGCTTCCCTTTGTCTGCCCACATTGCTCTATGTCTTTGGATAGACATTTTTTTTTTTTTTTAATGTTAGTTTCTCTTGGTCACTTTCATTTTTTTACTTCTTTTATTCATCTTATATTTCCCTAAGTCCATCTTTGTCTTCTGTTATCTTCTTAAGTCTTATTCTTTGTCGTAGGAATATTTATCTCGGTTGAGTAATCAGACTTTCATAGTCTTACAACTTATGTTTAGGCTAAGGCGTGATCACGTGAAAAAAAAAAAAAAAAAAAAAAACGAAAAATATTTGTCCACCATCACAAATTTAAGAGGTTTATTATAGTGTTTAAGTTATATTTATTTTTTTTTTTAATTACAAAAATCTTTACGAGAATAATGATGTTTTCTGATTTTTCCTTTTCTGTTGTCTCCCCATATTAGTCTATCCTCTGGTTTGTGCCAAATTATCTAATGCTTTAGCAACAACGATGTGATCGATTTTTTTTTTAGGACATTGAATTATTTAAACCTGAGCTTGAAACGGAAAAAAATTCGGTATTACTTAAATTTTTATTGTCGATAGTTTTTCAGTTCTTTTGGAACTACACCTTTTTTTCCAGAAACTTTTCAAGTAAAGATTTTATAGAATTTTTATTTAAAAATTCTGCCGATATCACTAAAAGTCGATCTGAGTAACGAACGATTTGTGTTATTATCTACTCAAACAAACGACACTTTAGAATCTCGACTAGTTCATTTTAGACGAATTACAACTCTGATCTAAGCTCAATTACTGTCTATTTTTCATTTAACAGAACTACTTTTACGAACTTAAATACAAATTAAACTTATATCACCTGCTACTTTATTACAAAAAACTTCCTCAGACTTTTTTTCCTAAGAGGTTTCACAGAAACTGTTAAAATCGAACATTTAAAAAAGTGTCATATAAGTAAGATTTGTTAAAAGTATTTATTCTCCAAAAACAATTACTCTTTATTTTATTATGACGTTTCGGGATCTACTTTCATATCCCATCTTCAGACTAGAAATTAGAATATTTTTGTTATTTATATTTTTATACAATCAATATAATATTTTTAATATAACTTTAAACAACAATAACAAAATTTAAATTTTGCTGACTTTTTTGGAAATTTTAATGTTTTAAATATTTTGTACTTTCAATTTATTGTTAAATTTCATCTGATGTGATATAAATAATGCGTAAGGGCTAAAATGACCCGTAAGAGGTTGAGGAGCCCGCCATTGTTATAAAAAAAAAAAAAAAAAAATTATAACAAATATTATATTGATTATATAAAAAATATAAACAACGAAAGTATTATAATTTCTAGTCTGGAGATGGGATATCAAAGTAGATCCCGAAACGTCATAATAAAATAAAGAATAATTGTTTTGGGAGAATAAATACTGTTAACAAATCTTATTTATATACCTCAGAAAATAAATATCTCGTATATAAATATATTGAAGAAAGTACCATATAAGTTTCAACCCCTGATTTAAACTATAAATAAATGAAAATTTAGACAAAAGAGTTATATAAGAAAGTGATACTATGCGAAAGAACAGTTTTTCCTCTTCCTAAAAATATAAATATTCTTAGTTTATACAGTTTTCGTATAGTAAATATTATTTCAGTTTTCAACAAGATATTTCAGAATGCTATTCCTGGTTTCATGGTTTGGAAAGGACTTGGAAGTTTTCTTTCCTGAGTCACCTATGTTTATTTCGGGTAGCTCGGAACAGTTGTAATTACCGTGCTTTTGGCGGTTGATGATTTCCCCGGATACCAAGCACAGTTACAATATACCATCAACGGATTGTGGTTTTACTCGATAACAAAAACCTTATGAATATCGATCACAATACTAAACTGTTAAAACTTAACAAAGACACCACACTTCTCATTCCCAAAATTATTTCTCCATTATTATGGTTACAGATTGGCAATAAAAATAATTATATGAGGAGTTGATCGGGGGGGGAGGGAGGGTGTGGTCAAATAAATAGTATTATTTAAATTTGTAAAAATAATTATAATTATATAAATTAGCAATAAGGTGCAATGTATAATATAGATTTTTAAAGAAATTAAAAATGTGTCCGAACTGTGGTTTCGTTTATTTTATTATGGTAAAAAATAATACAGTATGAACTACAAAATACATGTAAATTACATTTATACAATTTTAGCAACGAGTATTACAATTTAATTAATAGTTGTGTAATTTATAAAATGGGGGTTGATCCGCCGTCAGGCGAACAGGGGTAGGCCATAGAGATGGGCAAATATCTCTATGGCCTGTTCGCCTGACGTCGGATCAACCGCCATTTTACAAATTATACAACTGTTAATTTAATTGTACTACTAGGTCATAGAGATGGGCAAATGCTCCTTTGATTACTGAGAACCAAGTATTTTACTCAAATTTAATCATCATTGGGAATTCAATCACTACTTCAGTTAATCGTTCGACATTAACTGAAGTAGTAATTAAATTCTTTAGTATTAAAAAAATGTTAGTATTTGAGTAAAATACTTGGTACTCTGAGTAGCATTTGCCCCATTGCATTGCCCCCTAGTAATTATCTATTATAATTTTGTAAATAATAATATTTATACAATATTGTTCAGTGTCTATGATAGTCAATATAAATTGATAAATATTTTTTTAATATTGTGACAATAGATTTTTATCTTATTTCACTTCCTGAATTATTGAAGGAAGCTAGTAGACTGTACTACAAATCATGGGTGTTAAATATTCAGAATACAGTATTTTGAAAAAAATATATATATTTTTTATTTGTGCCAACCCAAACTTGTTGGCCATCTTCAGGGCATGGTTCGAGCACTGAATGATTTCAAGTACTCAGCAAAACTGTAGTACCAATAAAAAATTTGTTAAAAGAATGCGTCCTGATCATTTATCATCCATGACACTTCCTCATTTGGAGAAAGGGAAGGAAATTTTATTTAAGGGAGAAGGAAAAAGTCACGGAATTCGAGACCCTGAATATATTTCGGTTTGGGAAGGTAATCGAGTAGTATCAATTAAAAGAAGTAGCGGAGCTCATTTATAATTATATTATATTTAATTTTAAGAATAGCGGCCACCTTACCACACAGAACCCAAATTAACAGTGACCATTTAACTTCCCACAGATATAATCAAACTTCCCAAACCCTCCCATTCTCACAGAGATTACTCCTTTGTTTTACCATCTTAAGGATGGTATTAATTAATTGATAAGAACCGCTAAGACTAAAGTTAAATTCACAGAAGAAATCCATAAAACAGTTTAATGCTAGCAATAAAGCTTATTACAAAAGGCTAATTATATTCAGTAATTAGCTAAGTAGGGCATTGCAACACATATTTTAATAATGGCCTCAATAATAAGTATTGTTAATAACAATTATATTAATTTAATATATACCCTGCTTAGTTAGAATTGTGTTTATTTTTTAAAGAGTCATTTAATATTTGTTCATCATAATAATAATAAAAAATCTTTTTTATTTTAAAACTGTTTTACTGGTACAGCTAATTCATTTTCTTGATGTTGATGTCTAATGCAGTATATTCATTATTAACAAATAGTTTACTTATTAAAAATACTGTAACTAATGACTTTGTTTTATTATTTTTATCTTATACAAGAAAACCGAGTACAAATAAAAATGTATATGGAAAAAGAAATTGAATGCTTAGTTGTCTCTTTGGACATTTTTGTATTTATTGTGTATGTATGAGGCGTTTGGGGGAAATTAATACTGAACAATTTCTGCCAGGGCTTGAAGGGAAGGGAGGAGAAGGGTTGTATGAAAAAGGGACACTTGCTTATTTATGGGGGGCAAATTTAGAATACATCAATGAATGTACTAAATAGGATTTTATTTTGAAAACTTAACATCATTCGGTGATATAACTGATTGTTGTCAGATATGGTTTCAAAATTATGGCAAAAGTAACCTTTTCGTAACCGGGGGTAACGAATTACTTTAATAATAATATTTAAAATTTCCCCTTAGCGTTTCCGTTTCTAACAACATAAGACCAAGTTTATTTCTAGCCGTAGACCGCCTGTCGCAGTATTTAGTGTCAACGGAAATAGATTAGCGGTTTGACTGAATGTCATTTTGGGGACTAAAAGTCCAAATAAACTGTCCAGATGGAGTATATCCGGTCTGAGAATAAATAGAATAAGAAAGGACATATCAAAATATACAATTAAAACGAAATATAATAAAATTCCAATTTCTTTAAAACTATTGATCAGTGAACAATGAAAATCAAACTATTCAAGAACTGAAACTACTCCTAGCAACATTACATTTTCTTTAAGTTTCCATATTTATGTCATCTTCAGATTTAAAAAAAAATAATATCGATTTTTAGGTTGCGCTTACAAACATTTGTGATTGTGCATAATCGATATCATAACATAATCTAATCTTATTTATAAGAAATCCGAAAAGTAAAATAAATATATATAAAATAATTTCTGTATATTACTTCTCGAATTTATTCCGAGGTAAGGTTCCATTTTCATGTTATGAAACAGAATGCTTTAAAATTACTATCGATTATAATATGGTGCAATCCTGTACCGATTTTTTTTTTATATTTTGGATTTCAATACAACTCACCATTATTATTATCGGAGGCATAGTTTTTGAAAATGATACAGATTTTAAGATGACATAGGATTTTTTTTTTATAAAAAGTAACAAAAGTACAACTACTTTGTCCTTTATATAACGGTATTTTCACTTTCACTGAAGTGGTGTATCAAATATAATACAATAATTAAGATAAATCATTCATAAATAATTGGAGCATGACCGGAAAAAAAAAAAACGATGGTACTTATCCTAACTTAAACTTTAGTAAGTAATTACTACAGACGATCTCTCAACCACTTAGATTTTTTTTCAAGTGTCTTCTTGTATTTGTAGCGTGGCTATGTTTTGTATGAAGTTTTTGATGATCTCAGAAAGAACAATGGCTCTGAAAGTTTACTGAAAATTTAAGGCGTATAATTTGTATTTTATCTTTTGGAAAATATTTTAGAATGTATAAAAATATGGCATTGTTCGAAGTAACTTATTTTTTTCTTACCTTTAACTTTTTTGTTTTTTTACCCTTTAATTTAATTCAGATCATTAAAAAACTTATTTTGATGACCTGAAATTCCATGATTTCTAAAGTAATTAGTTATCCTTACTAATTATGATACTTATTTATTATTATTATATATATATATATATACACATATATCCAATAACTATGAGTGGGGATATAGAACTTAACTTGGATATTGCGTTTTATAATGTCTCCTGGCTGTAGAGCTATTAGAGAGCCAAGGACATCGCCCACCAGTCGCGCCTCCATAGTTCACATCTCACTTTTTTTTTTTATTCGAGCTTCTTTCTTCTTTTCTGTCGTTTTCTATTCTCTCTAGTGACCATTGTCCTGAGCACGATCATTTCTTTTTTTGTATATATTTCAATATTTCTGCATTTCCTCTTAAAACTATCAGAATTTAAATTCTCAGTGAAATATTTTGTCCACTTTCAATAGCAGGATCACATGCTCAAATTTCATTCAGAGTGATTGAATATATTGTCTATTGACCAAACTTATTCTTAGATTCATCCAATACTAGGACATAATAGATGCTGAAGAGCGAAAATGACCTAAAGCGTACTAATAAAATAAAGAAGTCTATAATTACAAATATTTTTTAAATTAACTAATTGGTAAAATTTGGGAGAGGAATTTATAAATATATGATCAATTGAACTTACCTCATTTTTTCGACTGTACGGGATTTTCCCGGACCTTGGAAGAGGATGTGGGATTAATACCAGTTTACGTCCCCGGATAGTGAGATTCGAACTCTTCAGTTTATGTTGCTGATTGTTGATGACCGGATGGGAGGAGTGTTTTTTTATTCTAATAAAACAAAAAGCTATAGTTTAAACCATGCTTGAATTTTTCATATCCTATAAGTCAATGAAGAATGTTAAAAGGGCCGTTCTCCAGTTATTTGGAATTTTTTAGTGTTCTTTACCATTATTCCTTTTATCTTGTCTCTAAGCAACTGTATCAATTTACTGTTACATTAATTATACAAAAAATAAAATATGTTAAAAGAATTTTTTTCTAAACCCTAACTATAGCCCTATTAACGTGGGGATGATTCAATTAAATAAACATACTTAAAACTTCTGGGATGATTTGAAAATCTAATATGAGAGAAAAAAACTAACTGTTTATGTCAAGATAATTTAAAAATAAAACTAAATTAAAAGTAATAGTTATTTAATATCCAGTCGATGTTTCACCACTTACAACTAGAATCTTCATCGAGATTGTTAAAACGTTTGAGGATTTCAACCTAAAGTCTCGACTTTCTCAAATACTAATTAACAACCAACCATTCAACGTTTAACATATTCAGGCATCATTATGACCTCCCTTACCACCTTGTTAATTAATTAACATTTGCTCTTATCCTGAAGAATCCTCATTCAGGTCCTTTTTGTTTGGCCGGAGAGTATTGTCTCATTCAGTTCACCGAATACCCATCTTTGAATAATACTGCTGCTTGATATCAAACAAAACAACGAAAAACAATTATCTTTCTCTAGGGGAATGTCCTCGACTTAATGATCGTTAAGAGACCAAGGAAGGGTTAAGGATGTCGATTAAAACTGGTGCTAGTTAAGTATTATGAGTCCCATATACCACACCGACACTAATGCTTTCCATAAGTCATAGATAACCCGTAACAAATGAGCCATCAGAACCTTTCTATAATGACCGGTACCAGTAGACAAAAAAAAAGGCAGATGCCACAAATGGGTCTTAATGGAGTAATCAGGGCTTCCCGTAGTCCCAGCTAGCTCCCAGATTTAAGACTAAATTCCTTATGGAATTTACAAATCTTAGCTGTTACAAAGTTATGTAATGAAAATCAAAATTATAGGCGAAGTCTCAAGTAATTATATTTCTTTTGTTTCACCGAATTCAATTTAAGCCTAGATATCATTTAATTCTAAATAAAAAGTCTTTGGAATCTATCACATCTTCAGTGTAGGCGTAATGTTACCTCCTGGATGCTTGGGCAAACTTTAATAAGCTCTCATTAAATGCTGAGAAGATAAAAGATATCCTTATCGGATCCCCTCACTCCTCAAATCGATTCCTGTACCTCCCAATATTATTCTGAACAACTTAATTTTTTTTTTCGGTACTCTCCTTCCTTGTCTTTAAGGCTACACGGGACTTTCCCGGGCCAGCGGAGGAGAGCGGGGATTTAAAAGACATTTTCGACATGTTGGAAATCTATTCTAAAGAAATCCTTTAACAAATTTCTCGACCAAAGTGAGTTCATCCAAAAGACTGATCGAGAAACTTAATCGTGCAAAAGAGCCTATGCCATTTTTTAAAATCATAGAATCGTGGATTTATAGAACAGTATTTCTCGATGAATTACAAAAATAGCAAAACTTTCTTATAACTTCTAGGTAAATCCCTTTTTTCATTACCCTAAGATATGGTTAACTGTTTTGTTTTATGTGTTATTTTTCTTACTTTCACTCTCAGTGCTAGAGAAAATTTTCGGCTACCCTAAAATCACCACTACTAATAATTATTATTAGATTGTGCAACATCTAGGAGGGCATTAACATTCCTCGATTGCTAAACAAGGCTGAGAATGTTTGCGGTGCAAGATTATACAGCGTTGAGGGGCCTTTCAATTTGTGGTCTGGCTTATGGTTGCAATTGTGGTTGTACGTAAGAAATTCGGAACTGAGTTCTCTTTTTGATAAGGAGTAGCTTAGATGTAATCGAGGTCCATGCCAGGCCAGCTCAACTCTTTCAACTAGCATCTGGTTTGAGATTCCAGAATTGAAAATCACTCATTTACTGAGTTCGCTCATATTTTTGATCGAATGTAATAATATGTTGAATATGGCAAAATTAATCAAAAATATAAATAAATATGGAAACTTCTCAGAGAATTCTGTTCCTACACAATATTTTTTTTTTAATCTTCAAATCTTTATCTGATCCAGTCGAAGAATTTTCGGCTATCAGCAGATGGTTTGATGAAAGTAATAAAACTGGCGTCTGACGTGGGGAAGGATAGCACCCAGCAGTACCATTTCCCTTCCTTGATTCAATTACCTTGTTATGTTAAGGAAGTAGGTCTCTAATCCAGCGCCTTTTTAGTTTCCTCCACGTATTAACGGGAATGTCAGCTGAATCCATATCTCTTATTAGCATGTCAGGTTGTCCGTGTAAATTAGTACGAAATTTTTTCTAAAGAGTCCTTATGTGATGGCCAGTTGAAGGCAGGTGGCAGTCTTTAAGGTTCTGTTAGTCACATACCAAGGTTTGAATTTATTATTAGTGTGGTGTACATATTTTTTTATGATTTGTTAGTTATATTATTGGGTTATGTCATTAGAGTTAATTATATTATTTGTTATTAATTTTTTGTGTGAAGAAAGATCCTTTGCTCATTTAGTTTTGTCCTATTTAAGAACTAATAAAAGCTGACAAAACAACTTATTCTGTTCATATATGTTAGCATTGCATCTCAACAAGACATACACTCTACTATCGTATCTAAAGTCTTAATGTTTCCTGACCCTAGAGCTCTGTAAATCCTTTGAATTAACTGTTTCCTGATATAGACACCACGTGGAGTCAGGCTGTTTATATCGTCCACTTTAGTCTTGGAAGTCTCTCATGTCTATTCCTTCCTTATCAACTGATTTACTGTTTAACAATGCCTTTCCTCGATGCTATGGTAAGTGGGGTTGTCCGTTTGTATCTCTTCTGAGTGAGTTATGTTCTGGATCTGTCCTTGATCTGCGACAAGGTACGTCTCACTATAGTGTACGTGTTGAGTGTATTATTTAAAATATCTTATTGAATAAATTTAAATATAAACTATTAGATATAAATGCTTGTTTGTTCGAAAGCATTTATTTAGTTTTGAAGCTGTCATACAAACGTTAACTTATTTATATCAACGTAATCTTTTTAGTGTTAAGTAATAATAAGGCTCGAACTCGAAGGTTCGATGCCGATACCACCAATCGCTGTCTGCATTCTTCCATCCACCGGGGATTATCTAAACCCAATCCCGCTTGATGAGCTTTGACGCAATCCTCCTAACTACGCTTCGGTCTACTCCTCGGACCATTACCAGCCGGCACAACTCATATTAACTTTTTAAGAATTATTTCGTTACTAAGTCCTACAATTTTACTTGCCCATTTTATTCACCTCAACGTTTAATAGGATTAAGTAATTGTAGTATTAATAAATTCCAAGGCCATTCCCTTTTAGCTAGTAGGGTAGGAAGTAGGCTTTAAGACCAAAATAATAAAATAAAAAGTGTTATCATCCGTAGTTAATGCATTTTAAAATTACTGGAGTTAGGAAAAAAAAAGCGTGTAAAGCATGACGGAAACTGAATTGCCTAGGTGTGGTTAAAACAGTCGGGTTTTGAAAGTGAGAAAGATATTCCGAAAAGTCAGTCCAGATTCTTAAGAAAAAAAATTAAATGAATAAAAATATCTTCTTAAACACAAATCTGACATATTTAGTAATAATTAAAAACATAATGTAAGATATTTATTGACCTTTTAACGACGGTGAACTCGCATATGACAGTGTGCTCTTCTCTTGAAATTGTGATGTGCTGAGTGATTCAACTCTATTTTCAAATTATCTCGCGACCTTTCTATGAGACATTAGGTAATTTTCTGTTTGGAAATTATGGGAATTTTTTTTATGACCTCAGTAGCTAACTCTTGCGACCCATACCTGACAGGCCCTTGTCTTCTTTTATACCTGTATTTATATCTTCAACAGATCTATACCGATCTTGAGTAGTATATGTAAAATGCAAAATCCAATAAGATCTTTTTTGATCTATTTTGTAATCTAGCATGAAAAAGATCTATTCTTGTGTTTTCATTCAGAATTTAATTCAGTTGATTATATAACCAATTTACGCTAAACTAAATATCTAATTATATAAATTTAACGAAGGTATCGGCATCGAACCTTTGGGTTCGCTAATTCTTTTATTGGTATTATTATTATCATCAATGGCGGATGAAAGAACAAATGATGTTACAGTTATATCCAATTTATTTATTAATATTATTTTTTATTTAACATATCTATTAGAAATAGTTATTAGTTCCGAAACCGGCTTATGATTAATGATTATATTAATGAAACAAATCTATTTCATTAATATCAAGTTAAAACTTCTTGGAGAAAACATATTGTCTTTTTGTATCTGAAATATGTACGTTGTTACTTTATTATATTCTGTTTCTCAGATTTCCCGTCGTTGTTTTTATTACTAATCTCTATCAAGAAAGTATCGTTACATTTCCTTATCTAGTAACCTTACTGTCAATATTTCTCTCCCATATTCCTATACTACTGCTTTCTGTAGTCTAGAATCAAAACTAAATAAACATAAAAATAATAATCAAGTTTTTAGTATGAGACGTTAAGAACTCTATAAGAGTATGGAATTATGACTACATCGGTTCCATGGAAGTTACCATAAGAAAAAATATAAATATAAAAAAATTTAAAAGTTGTTATGTATTTAAATATTTTGGAATGATATATGGGGTTCACATATCAAGAACAAAACACAAATTCTAAACTTAAGACTCCCAACTATTATACTCACTGATTTCAAGACATTCGAAATTAAAACTCAGACAGAAATTTAACTCATATACTTACCTACTTAAGCCCATTTGGACCTACGCTTCACAGATACTTTTCAATTAAAAACTTTCAGGCCTATCACTAAGGCTCCGTGGTACGTCAGTAACATTACTTTACATAAAGACCATAAAGGTGCCTACAGTTAACGACCACATACGAACATACTATAAAAGATTTCACAATAACTTACACGGACATACCAGCTTACTGATTCGAGGCATGGCCACAACTAAAATGCCTGATAGTACCGGTAGAAGGCTCAAAAGAAGCTGGACGAGAGATCTCCTCCACTAACTACAAATATTAAATTTAAACAAATATCACAACAGGAAAGACGCCGCTGGGCACTCCTCTTTCTCACGCCTATTCCTAGAGCTATTCTAATCTTCTACACTTCGACATCACACTTGCTGGTTGTCGGAACTTCTGACAGGTGTGAGGTAAATAAAATAAAGTTAATAAAAAAAAAAAAATATTTTTTCATTTAATGTGTATATTGTTTAACAATATATTTTTATAAATAGGTTTTATAAACTTGAAAAAACAAAAATCCATATAGGAAAATAATGATCCTTACGTTCGGCGTTTTTTCAGCGTTCGTTGAAAATTATTGGGAACAACTCTTGTTCTTTTTTTTGAAATTTTAATTTTTGCTTCGACTTCGTTCACAATCATGTGTGTCCTTTTATGACATTTCTCTTAAATATGGTTATGTTTTTTTGTTTTATTTTACTCCCATTTCATTAAAATCAGAGGTTAAACTTTTTAACTGTTTGTTGTAAAAGTTTAAACAAATTTTGTAAACTTCTTGGATGAACTTACTAATAATATTTTTTTAAACCTTATATATTCTTATCCATTGACTTTTTTTTTGCTGCTGTCTTTAGAACTTTTAGATCTTTAGCCGCATGAACCAGTCTTCTCCGTCTCTGGGCTATTGATTTCCAGTTACATGCACCTCTGCTTTGTCGATCAAATTGACCTGTATTACATTCATTTAGTGAGATTCCGACAGACTACAATACCGATTCACAATTCACTGCCAACATAATCAGAAGGGCCCATTCATACTGAACCATTCGGTTGACGAGAATGACAACAATTATATTGAGTCAACGGAAATCTGAATTGGCGGAAGCAGGACACAGTTGACCGGAAGCCGTTCGAGCCCAGTGCCTTTTAGTATTTTTTGTATGTCGTGGAACAGAAATGTCTTTTTTCTCAATGGGCTCATCCTATCTACCTGTTGACCTGAAACTCAGGAATAAATAACTATTTGTTAAAAAAAAACTGATGAATTTAAACTAGGAATAGCATGTCTCAAAGCAACATTCAAAATATGATGCGCACATCACACAATTTTCACTTACTACACTACTTTGAATAAAAAATATTTTCTGGTAAAATTAAGCTCTTAACAAAAGTTTTTAATTCGCATGCATTTATGACATGACGCAACCTTTTGTCTGAGTATGGCACACCGGATTGCTCTTAAAATTAAAATTGATTTATCTCCGTCCTAACACTTGTTATTTCGATCCTACATCTGTGGCCGCTCCTTTCGAGCTCAGTGTGGTACAGAATTCTTCAACTGTTATTCAACAGAGACCAGGATTCCATTTGACATTTACTTTGTCGCGGTTCTGTTCTTCCACATTCCCTTCTGGCAACATTCGTCGATGACACCACCAGTTATCATTCAACGAAGATCTTGAAACAGCATCCTTGAATCTACAAAGGTACCTCCCTCTTATTGAACACTGTGTAATATTTGGCGCATCCTAATGCAAATATATCACCATCATCCTTCCACACAAATTCTGTCGACAATTTTATTTCAAATCTATACCACATCCCCTATCAGACATAGTCCGGTATCTTGGCTTTCTTCTAGATAAAATAGTAATATGGAATTCAGAAACTTGAAAGACAAGAGTTTGTCCGGAGTATAGGCATTATGCTTATATCCGGCTACTATATATAGTAAACTGAAAATCACAATTTTCAGTTGATAACTAATTACTAATCTGCAAGATCTGATTTGAAAACCTATCTGGACCTATGGAATAGAACTGGTTAGTTCTAGACCTCATCTCAATATATGACGAAGCCTGATAGGCTTCAACATTCATACGATCCTCCCGGAAGGTTAAAACGGCATTGGCCCCTTAAGCTTCTGTAAATATGTGTATGTTAGAGTTCCGACAATGGTAAGTTTCTTCACTCAAGCCGTGCGCGTTAAAATATAGCTTCTTCGTTCAGTCTCCACTTGCTTTTAACACTAGTGACGAGGTTGAGATAGAAGTGCTGGGATCTCCTCCAATCCCGCTTCTCCCCATAGGTGGATAGAAAAGCCTGATTCGGAGTATGCCTGATTGATTGTAAATATTATGTTTAACTCTTTTTAAGTTAATTTTTTATCTATACTTTATTTTATCTTTTTTTTTTCCTATTTCTGTTATATTGCTATTTATAATTTCTTTTTACTTTCTATAAATATGGTATGAATGTGTTGTTTCCTCTCTATTATCACTGGCTTCGATCTATGCAGGCTGTAATATTATTCAATAAATAATGTATTAAAAAAAGAACATCTGTAAATATTTCTCCAATCAAAGTTTTAATGACCCTATGATTGAAGAAAATAAATTTAAATGGGTACTTTCATTATGTTGATTAGATTTTATTGTTCGAAAACTGAAATTGAACTGATAACCATAAATTGCGAACCATCAAGATCAAGTTCAGAATATTTCACTTAAATGCTAATGGGCCATTTAATTTTTTTCTTCTTTTATTAGACTCCAGTAATGACTGGAAGGAAACTCGTTGTGGGGTTTAGTACCCCGTCCTGCCGTCATTAAGGACCCGACGAGATAAACTGTGTAGTTTTCTTGCTCTTTTTTTGACTCGTGCCTGGCCAAAAGGCGTCTGAGCGATAAATGGCTCATTTCTCACGACTTTTTTCTCATTTACTTTTTACAATATGATGATAGATTGACATCTAATTTATCTATTAAAACAAAAATACATTTATTGGTTAAATTCAGTTATAAATAAAATATCATAACCGCCTTATTTTTATGAAAATAGTCTAGCATAATTGAGAGCTTGACTTTAAATATAAGTGAATTTCATTTTTATATTTTAAAACTGTAATTAACTGTTTTCGAAAGACGTTATTTTGCCTCATGTAGTTTAATTCTCAAATTATTAATAAAAAAAAAATAAAACATTTGAAAATGGAATTGTTGGATTTTGAGGTTTGATTAATTAGACGGTATTGGACAGAAGAGAACCTATTTATAAATTAGCAAAAGTGACTTTGAAATGCTTTTGAATAGAATTCCTTCTTATTATTTTAAATAAAAAAACATTCGTCCTTGAATAATGAAAAAGCTAACTTAAAAAAATAATATTTGAAATAAAATATATTTCTATTTGAAAAATAAAAAAACAAACAATATAGTTAACTTTTCATGAATCCATTCGGATAACACTACAATATTGGGGGGTGGATAAAATGTCCAATAAAATTATGTTTGTGACGTTTAAATTAGTTTTTAAAGTTATAATGTTATATTATTTCTCAAAGTCATCTGTTTTTGTCGGCACGTTAATTAATTATCGTTAATTAATTAATAGTTAATTCTTAGACAAATTCAATGGTTATGGCAACATTTTGGTAATTACCTTCAGAGAGAAAAATAAGTACATCTCCCAGAAAAGTCTGTAAAAAAGTTAATGAAGAAAAGGAAAAAATTTTTTTGCGAATAGTAATTATAAAGATTTCCGAATTCTCTTTAAATAAAAAAATAAAAAATCATCCAGCATGGGTAGACAAGTCTACACTTATTTGAAAATTTACTGATTTTTCTTGCTAAATTTGACTTGAGTTTGCTCAAAACTTGCCGATGGCTTGCTTCTAAGTCCTTATAAATCTATAAACTGTATTTCTATCAGAAAACAATATAATAAATTGATTTTTTTTTCTATGTCATATATTGAAAATCCTTAAGATTGTCGAAAACATAGCACCACAATTTGTAAGTATTGAAGTAAATGAGTGAGCATCACAATACTATTATTTTTATAAATTAAGCTCGTCAGGTTTGGTAAAAAATTAGAATGGTGGTTTGAGACTTGAAATTAAGTTTCTATCGTCGCGTCCCCAAACATCGGATCGGTTTGGTAAATGCAATGGATGGTTTTAAAAAAATCATGACATGCAATATTTAGAGGAGTGAATTTAATAATTCAATTCGCCATAACTTAATGAACGCTCGTTAATTAACTACATATTAATTTACAAGATCATTATTATTACCATATCATCCTTAGCTAACTAACATATTGTACCTCCTAGGAGTGATGATTAGCTTGCTGCCGATGTGTCAAGCCCACACCAAGGACACCACTCTCTTGTCTTCTGGAACAAAGGATGATGTCCTTGTACTCCTGGGCGGGTCTTTTCCCTTCCCGCCTCGGCTCCAGGAACACTGTTACTGCCATTAGGAAATCTTACCTGGAAAATTGCGGTACTACTAACCTCAATAGGCATTGATTGTCTAAATGGCTACTTAAATGGTTATGGTTTGGTCATTTCTTTTCTGTGAAATTGCCGCTTTACTCTACACTTTCTTCATATATATAAATACATATATATACACATACACATACATACATACATACAAATATATAACCTTTAAAACTTGAAAGTATTGGGCATTTAATTTTAAATGCAGCTCATTTCCAACATAATTTGCAATAACAAACAAATGTTACATTTGTTTATCAATGCAAATTATGTTGGAGATTTATAGGCGAGTGTCATTTGTTGCTACACCGCTCAAATCCGAGGATGACATATATGCCATTTACATCAAGGTTGAACATATCCCCTTACGATGACAACTCTGATATTATCTTCAAATATAGTAAGAACTAACTAACTCTAAATTAAAAATAGCTGATGAAATAGTCTGAATACATTTTTTTTTTTCATTTTTGTTATGTTCACCTTAAACCATCGACAGCGATCTTGAGTCTAACAAAAAAACTATGTCCATACACCTCGAAAAAAAGTAACAAAAGCTATGTACCGTTTCCTCGGACTCTTTAGACAAAAAACTTATTTAGAACTTATATATGAAACCAAAATAACACGAATTGACAAAACTTTTTATTTATGAAATTTAAAACTGCATAAAAACAAATATACATCCAGTAAATGTGATATAGAGTATTACAATGACATGAAAACACTTGTAGAGAAACTACCCATTGGTAGCATTCTTGATAAGATTTCTAAATTAGGAAATCACGAGGTCATCTTTTTTTCAGACGCCTCGGATTGTTATCAGGGATCCAAAAGGAATTAAGGTTAGAAACGAGAGAATTCGGATGGTAATTATATAGGGATAGGTATCTAGATTAGGCCAAATCGGAAACATATGGAGCATTGAGATCTTTATAGATTATTTTATGTGTAACAATGTAAGAAGCATTGAGGATTTTACGAAGGATTTTGGATTGTAAGAAATGGATACGAGAGGAATTCGATGGTTTAGTGGAGCCCAAAAGTTCAACTCCGTAAGTCCTATTAGGCCTTATTACAGCCATGTGTATGAATCTTTTGTATTGAGTTGGAAACTTAGAGCGTTTGTCTAGTTAGTGTTGAAGTATGCGGAAAAGTTGAGCAGTTTCTTGTCGTTAAATGAGTCCAGATAGAGTCTTAGGTATCGGATTTGTTCAACAGGGATAAGTGGGGTGTTATCATTATCATTGTAATTGCGCAGCTGCAAAGGACGTTAAAATAAATAAATACATTCTTCTCTCGAAGATATGATTCTACTCGGTATGGAGTAGTAATAGGGCTTTTGTTGGATGTAGTTCCTTTCTATTAATTTTCCATTTATTCTTGTCCTATTTCTCTGAACCTTAATAAATAAAAAAAGAAGTTAATCATTTAGAAATGTTACCGCAGGCAAACCTTGCGGCTGCTGTGGTTCTAGTTCACTGTTTGTCGATTTAATAAACAAATAGAAAAGAAGTAAAAGTCAATCGAGATCTGCTTCTTCATCAGCCTTTGTATCGATCGCCTACCTCACGCTGTTGTATTATCCCGGGATGTTTCATCTCGTGGAACAATCGATGTTGTTCTCGATTTAATTACTTAACCTTTTTGGTCTAGACCCGCGGGCTCTTTCTCTTCCCCTTCGGGACTGGGTTGTGGTGAGCCCGAGCCGCCAATGGAAATTCATTAAGAATCGGGTAGGCTTTCCCCGTGTATTGTGTGCCTCCTCGTTCTGTTCTCGCTAAACCGATACTTTCTCTTCTCTCTTATCCGCTCCGGTTATCGTCCACGAAACCATGTCACTAAACATATCCTTAACAAATATAAGATACGATAATTATAAATATAAATATTCAAAGATTAATAGTAAGGCGTGTGGAAAATTATCAGGATATGAAATGAAATGAAAAAATAATTTTATTCTGGGACTACTCTCCTCTGAGAATAACAACAGAGTTACAAATTTATGGGTCTTAGTCTGACATAATAATAAAAATACAAACTAATTTACTGTTAATTATTATTTCAATTGTGCAATAGATTGAAATTAAACAGTGTACAGATGCAAGTAATTTTACATGGTAGGGGAAGTTTGAATGTGGAGTAGGTGCTCAAACAGGAGTTGTTTGATGGAATTAAATTGAGCCGTCATATCTCCGATGTGCAACGCTCGGATAAAGTCGACTGGAATCGATTAATTGAAGTGTTTTTTCATATGGATCAAAATATCTCAAAAACTAAAAAGCGGACCTGCATATTGTTAGCGAGGGAAATGTTATCATTTCATCCTCTTTGTAATGAGCTATTTTTCAAAACTGTGTATATACGCGACACCGTGTTAGAGAGGAGAAAAGGAAATACATAGTGTCGAAAACCAAATGATAACGAATTTTTTTAACGATATGGATTAAAATATCTCAGAAACTGAAAATCGGACCTGCATACTGTAAACGATTGAATTGTTCAGCAGTTCATCCTCTTTATAATGAACTATTATTTATCAATCTCGCTTTGTTGATGTTTTCATTTCTATCGTGTAGTCTAAACCACAAACCTTAGTTTTTTTGGGAGGGGGAGGGCGAGGTATATGATGTTTGAACTTTGATTCTGAACACAACCTCTTTGAGTAATTGTTGATAATAAAACAATACTTTTGAATTCATGACTATAGTGGATTTTAAAGACACAGATTATATTGAAATATATATTTTTGCTGTTCTAAACTACGGAATCGATTTTGACATAAGTTGGCATTTAAGTAGAGGATATTTCAGAATCATGAAGAGTGTATCAAGGAACAAAAAATATTTCGAATCAGATAAAAATATTTTTTCTTCATTTCTCATATTAAAAAAATAAATAAATAAATTACAGCAATTTTCTCCTTTCTTGTTAAGTTAATCGGTCCAGACTTCCCTTTCCTCGTGATTTTAATTATTTCTGAGGGGCAACTTCACGCAAGATAAAAATGAGCTCTACATATGGTGCTACTGAAAGCAGATTGTTTACAGTTTTGTAGATTTTAGCACTAAATATCTAACTAGGAAACTGTAAAAGATGCAAATGTTTCTTAGGAAAAAAAATATTTATTTTTTTAATTTATTGGTAGCCCTCCAATCACACATCTATGTAAGTTGGTCTCCAGACATTTGGAGAATCGTTCGATTGGAAAGCAACGTTTATACATATTTCTGATTAAAATTTACTATTTTTAGTAAAATTCTTGGAATATTCAAATTAGATGTGAAAATATTAAATCTTCATAATTCATATACAATCAGCGTTTCGTTGTTTCATCCCATTATAGAATTTTTCTTTACTTTCTACATTATATTGTGATGTATGAAATGAAATGAAAAATAATTTTATTCTGGGACTGAAGTCCCCTTAGAATAATAGTAGAGTTTACAAAATATGTACTTCAGTCTGGCATGTAAGTATTGTACACATACATACAACAAATACCTAAGAAATTGTAAGCATATATATATATATATATATATTTATATATATATATATACACACAAAGATACTAAGAAAAATCCAAATATATATATAGAAAAAATAAAAGTACCAAGGAAAATATAAATATCTACAAAACATACTAACGATATACACATATATAAAAAAATTAATTAATAAAAGTAAAATGACTTCTATCAATTAGCTGCTGGTGGCCAACGTATTTATATAACCCAGAATTTTTTACAATTTTACGGAAGTTTGAATTTGTAGTAGATGGTGGAATAGGAGTTGTTTCAAGGAGTTTATGGACGTGGTTTGACGTATGGAGATGGGCAAGGAGTTCCAGAAGGAGGTTGCACGAATGACGAAGGATTTACTGAAGGAAGTGGTTTTATGCGAGGGGATATATAGATCTATAGGTTGAGATCTGGTATTGAGAGAGTGGATAGAGGAGCGTGAAGTAAGGAGTTCTAAGATGTAGGGAGGGTTAATCATTTATCTGCCCATTTTTTCAAAGCCATCTTATTTCGAGTCCTGTTATTTTTAAAGTTTATTATTTAAATGCATTTTGTTAAATAATATACATAACTGGGATTGGTATTGTAATAATTTTTCATTCTATCCATTTCGATTAACCTCGAATATGCAATAAGTTAGGATTAGGATTGAGGTTTTAGAGCTGTTTACAAATCTTAGATGACATTTCGTTAGTGAACCTTGGTGACAGATCCGCTCGGGTGACTATAGCGGTCTCTTCAGGTAAAAACCATTATTGCACTAACGGAAATCAATCTTACCGCTGAGTAATTCCAAATGAATAGACCGGATTAATTTCTTTACAATGACAGTTCCTCAGCTAAAAAGGAGCTTCGAGTCGATTCTTGGAGTGAAAGATTAACCTTGTAAAGCTTTTTTAATCTATTGGACTTTCTAACAGGAAAATTGATTGATTCATTACATATAAATACATTCATTTCTCGAGTATTATTGAAAGCTTTATAGGGTGGTATGCATGACGCTCCGTCTTAAAGGAATACTTTAATGAAACTCATTAAAAAAGGAATTCTTTCAGCCAATTTGACTGCAGACGCTTCCATAAAACGATAAAGTGATTGTTACTTCAATACGTTTTCCCGCTAATGTTTAACATAATAATAAATTCAATTGACTGAATGATGACCTTTCTCATTGAGATTCATTAAAGTACTCATTTTTGAACGAACGTTCAAGTTGAGTTAGAGGAACGACTATCAATAACAAACCAAACTTTCTTATTGATCTTCCTTCAATGTGGTTCTGTTCAAGGCAGCATCAGACATCACCATCAACAGCAGTGGGTCGAATATGGAAAACATCTTGACCTAAATTTGAAATATTTATAATGATTTTAAAATGCGATAAAATTAGTTTTGACTTATACTACAGCCAGTTTCCCAGTGATTCCAAAGATAAAATTTTAATAAATCTCATTGAAAATCTAGCACTTTAAAGTTATAGAATGTTATATTCCTACAGCCAATGGCATCTTGATTATTTATGCTTCGTCCACCAATTTAGGTTCCCATGGTTTTTTTAACCCCAATAATATCACGCAATGAAGCTAGAAACCAAATTAATAGCTTTCTTTAGTCCCTTGACATTCCTATGTAATTGTTAATATCATTGAAAACATGTTAAGGGTTTTTTTAAATCTGAAAACATTGGTTTTTTGATTTGTTGTTTCGAGAAAAGTCTCATTTTCTGACCATGATCATATCTTACTCCATGTTTATTTTATCTATTTAACATATAGCAACTTGTGAAACTGTTTAGGAAGAGTACCTTTTCGTTAAAAGTACTGGACGATGTACTGGATTTGTTGTCAATATTAATTCATAACAAAGTTTCACGTATTATTTGATCCTTTATTATAAATTAGAATTGTTCACTAAATTGAGACCTGATTCTTTTCCAAAAAATCTTTCCTATTTCGCAGTATTTTTTTTACGATAGTACCCAACTCAATGTAACTTTGTTTAAATTTAATTTACAAAAAGGTATGTACGTGTTCTTTTTATTTATTTATTTTTGTGTAATTTTATTCTTATTTATTGTATATATATATATAATACTTTAATTTTGTACTTTGTTGTTATTCTAAAGGGACATCGTCCCAGAATAAAATTATTTTTCTATTATATTCTATTCTATATTATTTTTCTACATAACTTATTTTATTTATTGTACATAGAGTGTGAATGTAATCTCTGAACACTATTAAAAATGTCCTTGTGACAGATTGTAATATTTTTCAATAAATAAGTTTAAAAATTAAAAAAAAAAAATAAATATATTGTCGTACTTTTATGTTACATTTTATATAATTTTTAATTATGATTATTTTTGTATTTTTACAGGTAAGAATTTCTCGAAATGTAGCTCAGTTTCTTTGAAGGCTTTATAGTTTTTTTCTTTATCAGCTTGTAAGTATATATTTTTAAATCATTCTTTGTTATTCCTGTTGTTAGTAACTATTGTTTAAATTTTTGAAAATTGTACACATATTGTTATTTATTAGTAAAAAAAAGACCTTTTTAGTCTCGACAAAAAATATAACTTTATTTTAAATTTATCCAAATTTCGGCCTCTTTAGAAATACTCTGATTTTATAATAAGTCAAATCCTCATTCGCTTTATAGTAGTGCACCCACTTGCACACTTAGATCCTAGAAGATGCCAGAAGAGGCGAAAATTTGGATAAATTTAAATTAAAGTTATATTTTTTGTCGATACTGAAAATGCCGTTTTCTACTAGTACGTAATATAGTCCCAAGATGATCTTTTATACTTATTATTGTTCATGTATACCGGATAATGTAGCAGAAAGGAGTTGTTTGGGTTTATTTTGGAACTAACTCCTGCCCCATCCGAAAACACTTGTTTCCAGCCTTGCTTCCTCCTCGATTCCTGATAATCCTCCTAGGTTCAGACGCCTAAGAAAATGGCCTCGTGATCGAGAACGCTTAGAATTAAATAGCGAGTGCTACCACTGGGCAGTATCTCTTCAAGTCTGTTCATGTCATTATATCTAGCATTTATACTAGTTGTATTGTTTATATAGTTGTAAATTTCATTAAATAAATTTTAAAAAAATCTCGATAACGATTTTCCTTCTATGCAGATCGTGTTATTGCGGTAGAAATTTTTAAACAATACGTTCTTTCAAATTGGAACTAGCTGAACAAGTTTTTTCGTTCCTTATACTGCATCAAAGATACATTTTAAGCTCTTTCTGTGCATTCTATAGTATCGTTTTATTAATTTTTTTTTTTACTGTTAATCAGGGGATTTAAAAAGAAAAATGTTTGTGGGTGATAAATTTTCAGGACGCAGCACTGAAGATATTCAAGTACAGTACTTGAATATCTTCAGTGCTGCGTCCTGATGATGAACTTCATGTTTTGGTTGAAACGTCGGCACTAATAACAACCTTATAATAACTGCGTCCTGAATATTTATCACCCATGATATGTAGAACAGTGGACTAACTTTCTTCAAAAATTGTTTTTGATTTTTCACTTCTGTAATTTTTGTTAAATCAGTTTTCTCCTTTTTTTCTTAAACTCTTTTTGAAAAACACACAGTTTAAACTATACTTTATTCCTTTTTTTTTCCCCCTTTAAATTCTTATAATAGCTTTTTTTCCCATTGAGCGCTTTGCCGGCCACAAAATGATTCAAAATTATCGCTAAAGGTCTTATAGTTTAGCATTCCTTTCGCCCCCTGCCTAGGAATTCGGCATTGCTCGGCATCAGCTCTTCGGAACGTGCCTCGCCTTGTGCCAATAAGATGGACTCATTATGTTATTAGATTGGACCCCGAGCTGCCCTGAGTCGATCCCCGTGCTGCAGCAGGTAGGCAGCTGTCGGCCATCTGTCTTGTTACCTGTGGTGGGCGTTCTTTCTACCTGAGGGCCCTCTCAGATTACCACCGCAGCCCTGGCTCTGCTAGTCCGAATAAAAGTACCGTCTTAAAATATTTAATTTTCAACCAATCAAAGCACAGTATTACCGTGGTCGGTAATACAGTATACTATATAACTGTATAATACAGTATAATAAATAACCGTGTTAGTTGGCCAAAATTTTGTTTAGTGAAAAAATAGTAAAACAATATGGGAATAAGTAGTTCCTATGTATTATGTAAGGATGGAATTAATATTTTTTCCTTGGTCGATTACAATATTCCATTAAACATAATAGATCAAAATATTTATACAAATTGCTTTGCTGGACCTATTTTTAAACGCTGACTGGAAAGATAATAAAAGTAATAAACACAAAATAATGCCCCGATCATAGGATATTCTAAATTATTTAAAAAAATAAAATAAAATGTAAAAACAACCAAATGTCTGTAAGAAATAATAAAGTTAATATTAAAGCCAGGAAAAAAATGTAGTAGACTACTCTACTCGAAAATGCAATATCTTTAAACAGAAAGACATTATTAAGTATATTTAAACTTAATGACTGTATCTTTGTTAATAATTGTCCGAATTTTACAATGTTTTTTTGTATGTAATTTAGTAATCTTTATAATTAACATGGGTACAATCCTGAAAAAATGTGTACTTTTTGAGTTATTCGAAAATAAAGTTTCTTTTCCTCCATGACTTTTTTTCCAGAAATTTTGTGGGGATGGAACTATTTTTCGCATGTGAAGGAGAAGAATATCTTCGAAATGAGTGGTCAATCATTGGATTTGACGAGGAATTAACGAACTTATGGCGTACAGACAAAAAAACACCTTTTAGAAATAATTTATAGGATTTTTTTTCAAATTATGGTAGAATGAATAAAACACTGGATGTAGTTTGTAAAGATGTTTGCCTGTCATAAACATTTATGGATAATTTGAAGTTGATCAAGTTGTAAAAAAAAAATTTATATTGATCCTCCAGTCCTAAAAATATTTTTAGTCATCAGTTGATGAGCAGGAGAGAACCGTCACAATAAATAAAGCAATTGTTCCTTTTTAGCCAAGAACAAGATATATAAAGCAATAGAACTTACTGAAAAACCTTACATTCCACAAATAAAAACAAAAATATACAAAATACTTATTGAGAGTTTTTACCCTGTAAACTTAATCAAGAAACTTTGGTACAGTCGATTACATACAACATTCAACTATAATGATTATGTAGGTTTTTATGTGATTTTTCCTACTGTAAAAAATTAATTTCAATTTTCTAAGTAGTATTCAAACCACCATTATGTCATGTGTAAGGTTAATGCAACCATAAACATGTAGCTTATCAGTATGACATGTTGTAATGTATATAATAAAAAAAAAATAATAAAAAAAATAAACTATAATGAAAATAAAACCAAAAAACGAGTAACATATAAGACACTAAAAGAAAACATTACAATAAAGAAACCTACACAACAGTTCATCACCAATTTTTTTGAAAAAACAAATTCAATAATCAGGACAACAGGTCACAAACAAATTGAATGTACTTACTAACTACTACTACAAAATGACATACATACCTGAACTTACTAACGAAATTAAAGACGTGTTTAGAAATTATGACATAACAGAAATCAAAGTTGGACAATATAATAATAAAAAACTAAGCAGGTACATCACCAATACAAAAGATGAAATAGACTTACTAAACAAGAAAAATGTAATTTATAAATTAAATTGTCAAAACTACCCCAAAATCTACATTGGTGAAATATCCAAATAATTGGGGACCAGAATTTCACAAAACATTACTAACTGTAAAAATACAAAAACCACAAACATAACAGCTATAGCACATCACAGCATAAAATTACAACATAAATTCAACTTCAATAAACCACCGATATTAGGCACAGAACAAAAAAACAATAGAACAACAGTAAATTATAAAATAGACACCAAACATTTAGGAACACATTATGCTGAGGTATTAAACAAAATTAAAATTTAATATATATGAAATCGGAGCTACATAAAAAACAAACATTTAACAACAACAGTATAAAAATAAACAATCATATCCAAAGATCAATTGTATTCACCATGGCAGACATCCAATAATTGATCTAAAAGCATGATGATGCTCTGGATATTATATACTTCAATTTATTATAACATGAATTTAGAACCTGACAATAGAGCATATTAGATTTAAGGTAATTACAAATTTAATGTAGCAACCCAATTCTGACGTGTATTGTAACATGCACTATTTTTTAACTCAATTTTTTAGCCATGAATCAACAAAAAAACATTGAAATTGTAGTTCTGAAGATGGGAGTAAATATCCCGAAACGTTAACATGTAATTTGGAAATACAACAAATTAATTTTTTTTTTTGTACCTTATTTATCCTGAATAAGGTTTGTTGGCCGAAACCTGTTGGGAAAAAGAATAATAAAATCGTATATAGGAAGACAAAATCTTTTTATTGAATTTCGTATGCAGGCTTTGTATTCGTGTAATATATTTCTTCCTCATACATTGTGTGAAATATTTTGAATGGACAGCCATACTAATATTTGTGTTGTTAATAAGGATTTTACATGGATCCATTCATACTATTACTCCTTAGGTTTCCTACTCTTTTCTAAGTAACGACTCCTCCACGTAATGTGTTACTAAGCTGTATTTGAAAGCTGTTACAATCTTCTTAAGCGAGTCAGTCGCAATGACTGTTACGAAAGCCGTTTAAATTGTATACGTGTTAACTAACCGCAGCCAGTCTCAGTTGATTGTTTCGCGTTACAAAATATTTTCTGGATCTTAGCGATCGTTATGCATTGCTATAAAAAACCTCAAAATTATCACGTTCTCTGTAAAAAAATAGTAAAAAAGTAGTTACCATGTGGGCCTTAAGACTTCTTGCTACTTTTTGCACCTCATAGATCAGTATCATCTTCTTTATGATAAATATTATTTTAATCAGTTCCTATTTCTGTAACTGTTTTGATATAAGGTGTCTTTCCTGTTCTTGAGGAGTTGATGGTAAACAAGACTGTCTTGGAGGAAGACTCCTGGCTGTCTGCCAAGGCGTGGCGGCCCCTGGAATCCGAGCCAACGTCCCAGATTCCCGATCGCATCAAAACCTGCTTCCTCTCGGCAAAGGTCTTAAGTAGGTTGTAACCAGGAGGTGACTATGCGGATCCCCTACTAACTGGAAATATATATATATATATATATATATCTTATATATTATTTCTAAAAGGTGTATTTTTGTCGGTACGCCATAACTTGATCAATGCTTCATCAAATCCAATGATTGACCACTCATTTTGAAGATATTTTTCTCCTTCACAGGCGAAAAATAGTCCCATCCCCCCCCCCCGAAATTTCTTGAATAAAAGAAACTTTATTTGCGAAAAATTCAAAAACTATGCATTTGTTCTTGATTGTACCCATGATAATTTGAAAGATTACTAAATTATTTTTTTAAAAAATGGGAAAATCGATTAGAAATATGTAAAATTTAAACAATTTGTATTTCGCAACGCGAAAGACCCTCGAATACGAATTTTCATTGCGATCGAAAAATAAATTTTTTTTCCTACTTATATGACCTAAGGGTGTCTTTGTATTTTTTCGAAAATCACACAAAGTGTTATGACTTCAATATTCTTCCACATATATACACGAAATCCTGAGGAGTTATGAATGTTTTAGTTAAAAGCAGACAAAAACATCATAACGAAAAATTGCCATTTTTTTCTTGATAAATTACAAAAAAATCAGTTACTGGATTCATAATGATATTATTTATGTTGCAATTCACTTTTTATTTAGTTCTTTTTATATTTATATTTTTTTTATTTATTTTATTCACTTTTTTATGGATTCATAATGATATTATTTATGTTGCAATTCACTTTTTATTTAGTATTGGTGAATTACAATCAGGGAAGTATAAAGATAACAATGAATTAGTTATAGATAAGTTTCCTGTGACGTAACTGCCTGCTTCAAAACAGTCCTGGTAATTAAAAATAAGATCGCTTAATTCAATCAGCTGTATTTATCATAAAACACAGCTTTAACACACTAAAATATACCGAATATATTGATCCAATAATTTATTTGCACCACTCAAATTACATAAAATCACAGAGCCGATATACACTCTACCTACCGTAGCTATCGATTGACTATTATATTTTTTTATCTCAAGTATATCAAATTATGAAGAATTGGTAGGATAATCTGGAATATTATCCTCTGCATATTGTGGCAAAAATTCCATATTGCACATCAACATTTAATCTGTCCGCGTATTTTTTCTTGGTTGTTCTCTTCAATCTTTTAATTTAATTTTAAAACATAGTTTAATATTTTTTTCTATAAAAAATAAATTTACGCCTGTCAACTTATTGTTGACAATCAGCAAATGTGGTGGCGAAACATGAAATAATGACATGACAGGCATGGGGGAGGAAAGTACTCAGCAGTACCTCTTCCCTAACTTGTTCCAATTACTTAGGTAATTTAAGGAAGGAGATCCCTCATCCAACGCCTTTTTAGTCTCCTCCTCATGTTCTGATGTATGTCAGCTGTGGCCATGTCTCTTATTAGTCTGTTATTATGTCCGTTTGAATTAGTGTAAAATCGTTGATAAAGGGTCGTTATATGTTGGTCAACTGTTGGAAGGTGGAGATCAGTATGTAGAGTTAATATTAATATTTAAAAAAAAAATGTTTTTATTGTTATTGTATGTATATTGTTGACAGTTTTAGATTTTATATTAATTTAATAACTGCAACTATTTTAATTGACTGATTTTTACCGAATATTATTTTCAATTTATCATTAACAGTGATATCTGTAATGTAGTATAAAAAGGAAAGAATTTGTATTTCCATAAGGATAATTATGTTAGTTATTTTGTGATGGACTTTTTGTGTAGGGTTCTTTCCTTAAAACAAATAAAGATTTAATAAATAAAATAAGCCTTTTTGGAATTGTATGCTCTTCATAGCTTGATGGATGCCTCATACCAACCATTCCTTCACCTGACCTCGGTGCATACAAATGGTTTTTTTTTTACTTCTTGAAAAAATATTGTGTTATTGTGTCTTAAGTTCTCTCATTATTATATTTTTTTTCCTGCCGGAGGCCAGATGTGGAAGATGCGGCTACTATTTTTTACGACACCGGACCATTCTTCAGCGCGTGGATGTCAGATTGGGTCGTGCCTTGATTAAAAAGTGATAAATGACTTTCTGTCCGCTTCAATTGCTTTTCTTGGTTTTATTTTTTATCCCCCTCCTCCCCCCATTGATTCACCTCTTGTTCATCAAGGCACTCGTAGGATAATTCGTCCCTATGTTGGTCAGTAGCCCCGGAAGGATAATTGAACTTCGTTACCATCCATGGATTAGAATACAATGGGTTAGTCTTCCATTGTATGGTACTGGTCCTGGCACTGTTGAAGAAAGAGGTTCGACAAGGCAAAAGACGTTTTGGGTTATTTTACCATCCTGACAAATCTTCTCAGAGGATTACAGTATGAAATTATTTTTTTTAAATCGTTAATTTAGCTCAATTAACGGTCAGTACAAGAACTTAAGTTTTTTGTGTTCCTCTTTCCCCCTATCCTCTGCTATGGCGCAAGTACCAATCCTTCCCATCCTCAAGATATATTATTACTCACCTTTTCATAAAAACAGAGTAAGCGAAGGCAGAATTACAAAAATCGTAGATCATATACAATTGCACTTGCTGTGGTTTTCCCCTTGTCCCTTAGTATGAAACTTCATTCCGAAAGTTCATAAGCCCGCCAAAATGTGCCCCGCTCAAAAATACAAAATTTTGATGATTTGAAAAAATATTTTTCATAAATGTTCAAATGAATTTTCTATTTAAAACCTAATCCTCGCCTTAAGTCATCTTTTAAATTGGTTCCAGGATTTGTTTCATGAATCAAAATCAGTAATTTATACACTGCACCATTTCAATTCACCGGTTGCACTAAAATACACATGCCTCGAAATAGAGATTCGGTTTGAGATAAAATATATATATATATATATATATATATATATATATATATATATATATATATGTGTGTATATAATATGATTAATTTTTATGTTTAAGAATTATTTTATCCGCAATGAAAACAAATCTATTGCAAATAGTTTTGGTTTGATATTCCATCAAATGTAGAACAAGTGAATAAATAAATCAATTCAATAAATCTTAAAATTTCATATAGCTCTATTATATAGCTGGTTACGAGCTTAAATTGTTTTTCGATCTTGAAAATATATCAAAAGTTCAAATGGCCATAATTCTGAAAGAACGTATCAGCATTAGGTGAAATTTGGCTCCTTTATTTTTTTTTTTTTAATTTATTTATTTTAATTCTCATTAAAATCTGTGAGGAATGGGTGTCGAATTGTACTTCAGCTGGATGGTTTGGTATGGAATAGACCCATAAAGTTTTTGTTTCGAACGATGACATGTGATTTTGCCCTAGAAGACTGTGCAAAATTTAGCTTTTATTATAGTACAGACTGTAAAAACGGAAATTATAATTATTAAATAAGTCTTAGTGAAAGGGGAGGATTAACCAACCTCACATTTAATAACGATGTATTGAATAAATAAAAATGAAAAAATAAATAAATAGTTTTGGGTTGGTGTTAGTAAAAGTATAAAATTTCAAATTTAAAGGAAATAGTTTCAGTAGCAATGTTCTTTTATCGAGTTTCATGGTAATTTTGCTTTCTTTAAAATTAAAATTTTGTATGAATACCCTATTGAAGAACAATACTTTCTTGATACCGTCTGCAAATAGAGAAACGGAAAACGACATTCTTTGAAATAAAAGAATGAATTAGGACGAATCATATCGTAATGACAAATTTTAAAAATTTTATGGCGCGGTGCATGTTTTGCAGGTTCTTGAAAATGGCTCCTGAAGCCGAAACGTTGAATAAACATACAGGAAATAAATTAAAAAACTGTGTTTTTTTGGTGACCTATGGCCTAAAATAGACATATGTTAAATTATATTAAAATTTTGTTTTAATTATAGGTTTTGGTAATAATAACTTTTAAAGTTAATTTGTTATGTCTGTATCATCCTTAAAAAGCAAAAGAAAAATTACTGTATTCACATCTTTATGTACTGATAAATATTAAAGTAGTCGTTTGAAGAAAGAAAAAAAAAACGGTAACTAATTTATACAAATAAATAAAAATGGTTCTCTGTAATTGATATGTAATGCATTTTAGTTGCGTGCTTGAAAATGTTTATTTTCCTCCGGAATAAACTCGTTCTACAGCTGTAAATATTAAAGAGATATTATGTAAACAAATACCGGATCGTTGGCAGCTCCCGTATATTGTGGTACTTCTTGAACGACCGCATTCTATTTCTGGTTTAGCCAACAGGTTCTTCCAGTCGATCAGGTGTATGGCACACTTTTCAATAAGGAAAATATCTCATTCTATTATGGTTTATTTGTTGTAATTTTAAGTAGTTAATACACTTTTGTGTGGGTCTAATACAATGGTGTTGTTAATAAAAAAAACTATCCCTATTAGTTTGATTCTTTAATTTTTTTGTTTTTAATGCTCTCCTTAAACTGAAAATGCTCTCCTCGCCATTTATTCCTCTCAGTTTTTTAAAATTTATTTTACTGATTGTTTTAGTAAAGTAGCTAATATTTTTCTTTTATATGATCCTTATATCGTAGAGTTATAAGATAGAAATTTAAATTAAAAACTCATGTTGGACAGACGTAATTATGCCAAGTTCTTTGCCAACTAGACGATATAACCAACTCTCACATCTTCTGGACTACAGATCTTCACTTAACTTACGAAACAAGCGACTGATGTACACCTTACTGAGACCAATTTGGACATACGGAGCAGAAATTTGGGGTTCGACAAAACAAACACACATTAATTAATTACTAACGACACAATAAAAATTCTACTACAAATTGTCGAGGCACCTTGGTACATTTCAAATAACACTTTACATAACGACTTAAACATCCCAACAATATAATCGTACATCCACAACTTCATTTCATTCTTCTACTCTCAATCACCAAACACACTCGTTCTGTCTCTTTCTTCCTCCCTGTTACCTGATCTACGCTGACTAAAAAGAAATTGGCCATGGGACCTACTCCTACAACAATAACAAAATTATGTTAATCAAGCAAACTTGCAGTCAATGCATAATTCATCAAATTTGTTAGGTGCGCTGAAGCGCAGGTGCAAATGGCTTAAAATATTAATATAAATAATTAATAAATATTACATTCTGTGAATAGCGAAGGCAAGAGTTCATTAACACCAGAAAGGAAGTAAAGTAAATTTACATTTAGCACCTAAAAATAATGAAAATGTAAATAGTAGGTAAATTTGTCTGGCACAAAATGTTAGTGAAGAAATAAATAAATTACAGATTTATGAAACGTCGAATTTAAAACTAAAATAAGAAATAATTAAACAAATGAAAATAATGAAATTATAGATTAATAAGTCACACTATCGTTTACTTTTGTTATTGTTTACATATTTGTTCCGGCAAGCAACAGAAATAATCACTGTAAAATAAAAAAAAAATAAAGTTGTAAGTATGGGTAAGCCCAAAACAAGGTAGCACGCATTTTATAAAGGACACAGTTCTATGAGAATGAATAAACAGGTTTGTGAGCTGGGATTTCGTGTTTAAAGATAGGACAATGGAACGAGGAATAAACTGATCGAGAAGGTGAGGAGATTTTTTGGTTTCGAAGGTTCAGAAACGCTATACGTCTAGAAAATATTGCCGTTGAGAAACTAAACAAAGCCACTTCAATTCGGTTTACAAACTGAAGACGTGGGAGCACCCGGTGACTCGTAAGATGAATCTAATGACACAATTCATTTGACTCTACTGTCTCACCATTTGCAAGGTAGCAAATTTGCGATCATATATTGTAAGAAATATAAAGAAAATGAGTATTTTTATTTTCCGCTGTTGAAGTTAGAGGTGCTATCATTACTCTTTAAGATGTCTAAATTGGAGAAATACTGACGATTTAATTATTTACTACTACTTCAGAAAATAGCGAGACTATCTTTAATAGTGGCTAATGAAGAAGTGGTACTTTAAGTGGAGATGTTTATGTACATCTGAAGAATTTCAGATTAGTGTGGATATTTTTGGTCAAATTCTGAGATTCTTATCAAAACCAATCAGGGTAAGCGCACCACAGTGATGGACATAGCTAAGAATTTTTTTTGTATTTTTTTTTCTTTTACCACAGTGATTATTATAGTTATAAACTTCTCCTTTGGAAATCTGTAGGGTCGCTTTTTCTCTAATTAAAATTTCAAAATTGAAAAAATATTCAATTGTGGAGATAAAATCATCATTTTAAAAAAACAACACAATTTTGCACTTGTGACGGACACTCCGAAATTCAATTGTCCTAGTAATGAACAGGGCGTCGGTACCAGTTATATATATACCTCAGAAAAATTCTAAAATCTTTATTTTAACTGTTTTATATTGACTATAAATATAAGATAACGTAAATGTTCAACTTACTTTTAGGAAAACTGTTAGTAGGAAGGTATGAAACTCACTGATCTCAAGAGTACTATAGAAACATCAATGATAGGAATTTTAAAGTTTTCTTTTGGGAACTTTATTCATGCAATTGCCAATATAGGGCATTATTTTTCAATATAGGAAAAACTCGAACCTTTAAATCTTCAAGGAAGCTAATTTTTTTACATTTAAAGTCCAACCTGTTCATTACTGGATCCCTGTCCATAACTGGTGTGTTCACCTTAGTTTCGTATCAAAGCAGTGGAATTGCGAATTCTAGTAAAAATTGTTTCCAAATTTATCTTAAAAATGACTAATGTGGTTTAATTCCAACTTGTGCCTTCCTGTCGTCGATCAGTTCCCATCAATATTTCTACACGCGTGATTATTGTGTGAGACTTGAAGTTGGATGACGCTCACGTAGCTAATAAGAGATCCATCACGCGATGGAACAATAAGTTGGGCCGTCATTTTGTTGGTATACCATGCACGACGTGGACGTGCGCTACCAGCTCGTATGGCGATGCCACATGCTACGGCGTACCTCGGCTGCTACACCTGTCTATATCAATAGGACGCCTCGTCGAAATATTAGGGCATGAATATTCATTGGTGTCATCTGCACTGTTTGCATGGCCAATAGGGATAGCTATATTTGTCACTGCCGTTCTATGAATTCTTATCGGGTTCATTCATCGTTGTAGTTTATTTAAATGTGTTGTCAATGATCTTTGCAATTTGTCCCACAGCTTTAATCTTTTTAAACTGAAAACATCTTCAGGCGTGTTTTGCACTTCTTTGTTGAGAGTGAATTAGATCAAATAAATAATAAATATTCTGTATGTTTTCTTAAAATGAAACTCCACAAAGATGTGGTTCTCCCCATAAAAAAATTACCACTCCGTAAAAATGTACCCCCACAAAATTTCGTATCCTTATAATAAGTATATACTTTCCTCGAACATTCATAACCTTGTAAAAATGTAGTTTTGAAGGCGCCATAGAATCCTCTTCTAGTCATTCCTACTCAGCACTACTCCACAGTTTTTCAACATGAAGGCGTGGAATACTTCACTTGGTTCTCGAGAAACTTTAGGTAGCTTTCAGCTTCTGGTGTAAGAAATGTATATTATCAATATCTGTTCTTATATAACACTCGTCAGCACTGCTAGTATTTCCTTATCAAACACTGCTTATGAGACTTTAATTTACTATAATTTAATATTTTAGTGGATTTTTTATCCAATCTCTTCTGTTCTCAGGCATGACCAAAATGGCCATTCCTCAAATTAATTGCTTTGTCTTCATTCGAATGGACCGACCTCTTAAAAATGTGGATAACAAATTAAAAAGCACTATCACAATTTTATGAATAGTGCCTCAACAGCAGATGGAAGTTTGCGGATTCATACGCGGAATCTTTTTAAACATCGTTTGTCTGTCAGTTCTTCTTCCATGTTCTTTTTACTGACACCTACCTAGGATATGGAAAATTTGAGGATTTAGCATTCATCTTTACTAAACCGCAGATATAAATACCAAAAAGTATCACTTGCAATAATTTGAGATTATGTTGTTCCATGCTTCCGAAGTTTTGCCAAAGTTTCTTTTGAGTAATTCTGGTATTATGGATGATAAATGGTCAGGAAACAGTCAGTTTTTGAGATTTTTGGTTGCTAACGTTTCAACCCTTGGTTGTGGAGGACATCATCAGGACATTATATGATTACTTAGGTGACCAACTTGGATTGAAACGTTGGCAATACATAATCTTAAAAACTTACTGAGTCCTAACTATTTATCATCCATGGTATATAGAACAGTCGACTAACTTTCTCGAATAATTCAGGTTTTTTTAAAATTTATTTATTAAGTATTACAACAATCTGTCAGATGGACATAAGTTATAGTGAGGTACGATAACATTCACACTATATGTAAAAAAAATATAAAATAAATATAAGCAAAATAACAATAAATTATAATCAAAAAGTATATACAATAAATAAAATAAAATAACCTAAAAATAAGAAAATTAAACCTAAGCAAAAAACATATGCATACCTATGTACAATCAGACAAGGGAGCTCCAGGAGAACCCTGCGCTACTCTCTCAACCGCATCACTGGTACTAAAGCCAGCGGCGATTGATCGAGATCACTTTAGCCACATACACTCATGTCTTGAGTGGAGAATCTGGCCGTTGCCAGTATTATTAAAAATAATTGTTGAAATTTCTCGTAAATATTATGAGTTGTTATAGTGCACACTATTTCATATTTATATATACATATGGTTAAGAATTAATCCCTCGTAAATCATTATATATTTACAGTGACAAATAACTGTTTTGAAATGCAATACTTGTCGTCCAAATTTTAGCATTTTCCTCATGGCTGTAAAGAGGCAGATCAAAATACAATTAACTTCTTCTCCTGAATGTTCTCTGTTAGTGGTAATACGAATTAACGCCAGAAAAGAGGATTACTCGTCTGATACTTGATATGACATACATACATGGTATGTTTCTTATCAGCCTTGTATAGGTGATTTGTGTGACATCATTTATGATATTAATAAGGTCATAATATGAATCTTACTTTATTAGCTATCAGATATAACTTGTTGGTCATTGATGTATTGTTATTCCGATGAGAACCCTGCCGAGGAGTCGCTGACTCGTAGCAAAGACAGAGACTGACTCATCGTTCCAGGTCGCCGATCATCCAGAGAGCATGAAATAGTCCTCTCTATCCTTACACAGTCATTAGTCCCTCCAGTCCGCTCTGTATCTCCAACATCTGCCATCTCGATGTCCGTTGCCTTATTCGTGAGGAAGCCTACGCTGCGTCCACTTGGTGTAGGATGGTATGATTCACCCAACACAGAACATGTTTCAGAAATCCACACGCCTATATTCGAATTGATGTACAGCCAAATGTTAGGAAATTACTTATCTGAGATCCCTGGAAGTATGATTGACGCCTACTTTGTTCAAAATCCACGCCGTTTGAAACCTAATCTTCATCCTCGAGGTCATTAATTTTCACAACAGAGTTCATGGCGTTAGCTCTTTTTAAAAATAAATAACGATGGTGTTAAATTACTCGAATTTCAAGCAACGTGAATTTAAGCTTAGGCAGCGTCCCATTTTAGGAGTACAAGTTAACTCAGCAGATCTCTCGGCAACCTCCTCCGTAATAGTTGAGGAGCAAAACTGAATTAAAAATTTATATTCTATTCATTTGGAATGAGAGAAATTGAA
The DNA here is from genome assembly GCA_928085145.1 of Nezara viridula. Lineage (NCBI taxonomy): Eukaryota > Metazoa > Arthropoda > Insecta > Hemiptera > Pentatomidae > Nezara > Nezara viridula. The sequence continues at coordinate 30,539,722 of OV725083.1, read as the reverse complement.
TGACAACAGTCGTTTCTACTTACAAAGTCTGAATGTTTTATTAATATTTTAACGTTAATGTAAGTTTTAATTATAGAATAGGATAGTAAAAGCAACTTTATTCTGGGACAAAGTTTCTTAAGAATAATAAATGTGTATAAAAATAAGTAAAGATTATTTCTGACAATGAGACCTATATTTGAAAATAAATAAAAATATATGTAATCATGTACATAGTTATAAAGAAGTATTAATATAACAAGTTTATATTATAAAGAGTACATATAACAAGTTAAAAAAATGTGTTATAAAAAAAAAGAAGAGATAAACGTAGATTTGAAAAATAGAAAGTGCGGTATATTTTAGTTAGTAAAAATGAATTGCAGATACTAAATAAATAAATGAATATGGTAACAACATAAATATATAAATTCTTGTAACAAGATTTGAGAGTCTTTGATATAAAGGTTGTGGGAACAATGCAGTATTGATTGAAGCGAAAAAACAAATTTTAATAGCAAAAAGTTATGAAAAATTGGCTCCCTGAACAAATATAAAAATGTGGCATAGTATCCTGTACAGATTTAGTAACAAAAAAAACAAATTTTATCCATATCTAATCCGGACCAAACCTTCAACAAAGGGAATGTTAAGATCTTTATGGACAATTTTATTTGGGACATGATAAGGAACTTTAATGATTTTATGTAAGATTTCGGATTGGATACCTGAAAAAATCAATGATTTTGTGGAGCCCCAAAGATCAATTCCATTATCCAAAAGGGCCTAATGATGGTAGTAGCCCATTTAAAAAAAAATAATCTGTGCTAAAAGCGCTATAATATTTGTATGTATATGAAAAAACAAATAATAATGAAAATAAAGCTTTGTCAAGTGCTGAATGATCATTTAAGTTGTGATTTATTTGCTAGGAGGGATTGGAATAGGATTTATAAACATGGATAAGAAGGTATGCCAGATTTTAATGGAGAGAAAATTACAGAAAGTGGTTTAGTCAATAACAAAACCCGGGGTTTGGAGTCAGTGATTTGAGTTTTGGCAGCGCTTAACTTGAATTCATTTGAGTTAGCCTAGGCCCTGAAATGATCTGACTTACTGAATTTTGACAAATGCTTCTTATAACTCTTCTGAAGGAGAAAACAATACGTAGATTTGGGAGTCTTTGATATAAAGGTTGTGGGAACAATGCAGTATTGATTGAATCGAATAAATAAATTTTAATAGCACAAAGTTATGAAAAATTGGCTCCCTGGACAAATATAAAAATGTGGCATAGTATCCTTTACCTTCGGAGTACAGATTTAGTTACAAAAAATACAAATTTTAAAACTTCTGGAGCATTGGCTCCCCTGAACAAATACAAATATGGAGACATGGTGTCGATACAGATTTAATTAAGTCGTTAATATAGGAGCTGAAAAGAAGAGAAGTTCCTCAAGTCCGTCGTTGCATTATAAGTCGATATGTCTAAATGAAGACTTGATTTCCAAATCTTTGAAAAACTCAATGGTTCTAAAAACATTCGCAACATGTATATGACAATTTGGTCTCTCAATGTTTTGGAATATGGTCTGGTTGGTATACTATCAAGTCTGATGTTACAATCAAATTTATTTAAGACGACTTCAAGAAAGTGTAACTCTTGTAATTCTTCAATTTTAAAAATAAAAGACAAAAGATCATGCATCGCGTGAACTCAGCGCTAACATATAGCTAATTGTTACATCGAGATACGGATCTTGAGAACTACTTAATGGCAGAATATGTGTCGATGTAACTTCGGTTCAACGAATAATTTAGCCAAGGTAATTGATAATTAGCGTTCTAAAAGAAGAAAAACCAACCCTTGCCTAGTAGATATGCATCTGTGAATCCTCCACACACAGGATGCTGCATGTTTCCCACGCGTAACCCCGGCGATGACCGCGGAATAAATACGTGCTGAATTGAGTAGCGACCTTGAAGGAAGAGTTGGCAACAATAGTCGATTTGGCTCCTTGGATCTCATTAACACAACACCAGGGGTTAGCGTAATATTACAACAACTAACTACAAGAAGCATGTCTCAAAGTAAATAAGAATAAAATAATGTTATAGTAATAGCGATTACTTCTATATATATTCCTTTTGTAGCAAGACAAGACTGTACCGCCCTTCCTTAATACCGCCAACAACATAATCTGTAAACCTGTGAAGGAGTAGAAAGATGCATGGAAAACTTTTAATTATACGGAGTCCACAGCTAAAAGAAACAAATCCAGTGCTAAAAATAAAAAAATTAATTTATTGATGTTTACAACTGTATACACATATACAAGTAAATCTGTTAAAATGTTATAGAATATGATTATACCTATCGGTAACACATCAAAAATTAGATCAATTTAGGAGCTCTTGGCCATCATCTTTTCAGACGCCTCAGAGGGCTGTAAGTAATGGTTTTGGATGAAAGGTTATGAGCTAGAGGGTTGAGGCGAAAAAATAGTTTGGAATTGAAAGAGGAATATCTAATTCGGACCAAATCTTTAACAAAGGGAATGTTTATGAACACGAACTTACCCTCTTTAATGAACACTGACTGTCGAGGCCTTCTGGTAACTTGCGTTCTCTCTCTGCACTATACCACCGCAGGTATTTATGGAAAATTTTATTTGTGACATAATAAGGAGCTTTAATGATTTTATGTAGAATTTCGGATTGGGTACGTGAAAAAATCTATGACTTTGTGGAATTCTAAAGCTCCATTCCATTATCCAAAAGGTCCTAATGATGGTATGGTAGGAACCATTAAAAAAAAAAAGATCAAATAACTTACTTCATCCTCATCAAGATAACGTAAAATATTATAATGGGTAAAAAATATGGGAGCTGCTATTACTAATTTCCGTCCTCCCTTGCCTCTAGCAAATATGGTAGCTTGTAGTAAAATAAGAGCATTTATTAAGTTGTAAAAATGAATCATGGAAAGTTTAGTTGAATAGATTTATTATAATTCATTAAATATATAGCGTCCCGAGTGATTAAAGGTAAAGGTCGGAAAAAAAGTTATCAAATCACCTTTTTTAAATAGCGTGTTAAACGTTGGATAACTTCTGAGTGGCAGAAGATCCAGCTTAGATTTGTGTTTTGAATAAAAAAGACACTTATTTATGTCGATATGTTTGGTATATGGAAAGTTATCTGCCAGGCTTCAACTGTTTCATAAGATACATCTTCGGGATCCACATGTTTCATTCTGGTACACCGACTTAAAGTTGCTTTATTGAATAATTCCTCAATTCCTCCTTGGTATTTTTATTTTCCAATCAGAACCGAAAACTATCTCTAAATCCTGGGACTTCTTACTCTACGTTCCTCTATCCACTCTCTCAATACCAAATCTCAACCTATAGATTTATATATTCCCTTCCATAAAACTATTTCCTTCAGCTAATCCTTCGTTATTCGAACTAACTTCTCTTGAAACTCTCTTCCGATCTCCATACGTCAATCCTCGTCCACAAATTTCTTCAAACAACTCCTGTTCCACCACCTACTCTACATTCAAACTTCCCCTAACATGTAAAATTACTTGCATCTGTACACTGTTTGATTTTAATTTACTGCACAATTGCAATAACAATTAGCAGTTAATTAGTATGTATTTTTTATTATTCCAAGCCCTAATTCTCAGTCTCAGAATAAAATTATTTTTTCATTTTATACTTGTTACTTGTTTAATTATTTTATATTAATGATGCACCATTTATAATTGGTTACTTTTTTTTTTTAGGATATTAGTTAAATATCTGTGGTCTAATCTTGTTCTGTCTCGATGTTTCCTCAATTTGTGGAAAGGTTTCTGGTCAGTTTTTTACTGCTATCTAAAATCAAGGCTTCGTTGCAAATTTATAAATTTAATGCTTTGACCTATTTTATTACATTTATGGTTTCATTGTGTTTCCTCTCGAATGCATTATTACATTTAGATCTCTGATGATCATGAAACAAGTCTGGATGTAGATAGATTGAGTCCACTACATTATAATTGGAGTACCACATTTAAGGAATTATTTAGCACTGATGAAAGAGGTCATTTTTTTTTTTAGCTAATTAGATCTCAAATTTGTTTGATTAAATTCAATTTAAATTAAATTAAAGGCACTCGATACTTTTTTTGTTACGCTTTATTCCAATATATAAAAATTCGGGCAGTCGACCTAATCGAAAGCCTCTTTGAAATCCATGCGTTAGCCGAATAACTCTCCTCTTCTTGGACCATGAGAGATAAAAGCATTTGCTTGTCTTTATCCGATGTGGATACGGGGACGCGGTTGAAAGTGATGGCATTATGTAGGCCGTAAACTCCACACGGCGGTATAATAATAGACTTCTCAAGTACCGCTACTCCAAACTCAACAGGTGGATTGAATTGCTTTCCATTCACTATTTGCTATTGCTACATTCAATTCTACATAATTATAAGAATAAAAGCTTTATTCATGGCGTAGTATTTTGTTAGTCTTCTAGTATCTGCTTGTTAAAAAAACTATGTTAGTACCAGATGGAACTAAAAAAACAAAATAAATATTTTACTTCAAACAAAAAAAATCTATTCTTCATTTCATCGGAGCTCAAGTTTGAAATTCGTATTAAATTATTGTTGAAAAAGAAAAATCCAACAAATAAGTGTCTTACTTGGATCCTTCATGCAATGCACTCGATGGTCCCATTATTTGGCATATTGATTTCGGTAAAAACAAATTACAAACCACTTGGACCACCTTGAAGAGATCTGTGCTACATAAAATAGATTCTAAACAAGAATAATTCAGTAAAATAGACGCTCATACTGTCGGCCTATTGAACTATAACCAATGGCCAGCCATCGGGAGATTACAAAGTTCTATGGGTGTAATTGACCTATATTAAAAATGTTGGTAGTCAGTGAACACAGAACTTGAACCTCTACAATTTTTATTTTTGAAGCTTTTGCTCTTAGAACAGGGGTGCCCATCCCCCCCCCCCTCCCAAAGTCGATGGTGAATGAACCTTCCCCTCCTCAAGGTATTTTGTTGCTCCCCTCTTCTTAAAAATAGTAGAAATAAAAGTACCATAAATCATATACAATTACACTTGCTTAGTGTTAGTTACATCTATTCCATTTGTCTTCTTGTTTGAAACTTTTCAATCCGTCAAAATGTGCCCCCTCGAAAATTCAAAATCTCGTAAAAATGTGATTGCGTACTCCCTTTTGGGCACTCCTGTCTTTGAGAACTCATGCCCAAACTGCAGAATCGTTTATACCAATATGTGGTATCACATTTTAGCAACAATTCCTACTTTGAGTACCCTTTTTAGGCGTTGGCTCCGTGGATTGTGATACCGTGCATCGATTAAATCTCTAGGGATTTTTCGTACCTCGTCTACTCTAACTCTAATAGCTGTTTCGAACAGTGATTGTTGGCTGAAAATTGTTAGAAAATCGCATTTTCATGTATCTTCACACCTGTTGGATATATTTGGGTGGTGTAAAACGGCTACCATCAATGAAGCATTAATGAAGGAGGCAGTGTTTCCCATGAGCAGTGCCTACTTCCGGAATCGGCCGGCTCTACACTCGACTTCCCCCGGGTAACTACCCTCCACTGCTAACATCCTCCAGGGGTCGGCTATACCATTTGTTATCCTCTTCAGGGTCCGCTGTCTTTCGCCCAGTCTTAGGTAATTGGAGTCGACTCTTTAGTTCCATTGGTACTCTCTATGCTTGAGTGGCTTACACTGTAGTGAACCATGGCTTTGCTCTGATATACCGTGAAAGATGAAATTCAATGGAAAATACTTCCTAAAAGTTTAATAAAAACTTATTTTAAAAAAATGAAGAAAACAATTGTAAGAATATTATTGTAAAGTTTCATAATACCCGTAGATAAATAACTTAACAGAAACTTTGCCAATTCGGATATGGTCAGGACAGAAGTTACAGATTAAAGACCGTACACTTCATATCAACATCCAAAAAAGACCTATCAACTATAGCTATCATCACTTTAAATTATTTGCTGTGGCGAAAGTTATTTTTGAGACTTGAAGCTTTGTTTTTAGAACCTTCCAATTCGTCCTATGTGTTGCATTTTCTTTTCTATTTCTGTATTTTTTTATACTTCATATAATACGGTAGTGTAGATTTCTTTTCCGGCTCTAAGGAGTGATGATGCATTTTGACGAATGAGGTATCGAACGAATGGGAATTTAGTTTAGCAGTGACGAATATGACTATTTCAAAAATTAAAACTTTACTATAAATACAATGTAAGTCACTGCAAAAAATAAGAGGTTTCAAAAATCAGAAATGTTGATGAATCGAGGCATGATATGCTTTGTTTTAAAGATTTTTAAACGGACAGCAAGACCTAGTATAGTTCCTTGGGGATTTTTAGGCCTTTACTTTGTAGCTATAAAGTATTCCGTTTTCGAGATAAACCATAATTTGAACCTAAAGCCTCTAAGATTGCCATGGGATATCACCTGTTAAAGTATTAAAAATTAAAATATTCCTATTGATAATGAATCCTTAACGAACTAAAAATCTATTTGAAAGGTAAATGAAGGATAGTGGCTCTTTGATCGCTTAGGCATCTCGGATAATATAAGAAGGAACTTCGTGACATTTTTAATAAATAAAAAATATCCTGATATGGCTTATAAACCTTCAATAATAAACTTCTATGCTCAGAGTAAATGAGAAAACAACAAACCAAATAAATAGGTATTGCGAGTACAATAATCGATTAGTTTAAGTTCAGGAATAGTTGTGTATGATTGGGTGACTATTAAACTGGAGTGGGACAAGCTAATCACTTATTAAATAATTGGTTACTTTAACACATGGTTACTTTTACACTTATAGTAAAATATGAAGCTTCACCAGCTGTGTATATTGAATAGACTATTTTGATAATTGTATATATGAATAAACATGTTTCGCTGATGTAAATATGAAAACATTGTGGAGAAGATGGTTATCCAATGTGAGTGTTCTCTCTGGGTTATTCTAGTTGAGATTTATGTATGGCGATTTTACTCATTTTAAAATTTAAAAAGGAATGGATCTTCTAATCAAAAATGTATTGCAGCGAATATGTATAACTAACGGAAATTTATTTTCTTATTAAATATTATAAATTATTAAATATATATTTTTTAATATTATTATTTCGCTGTTGTTCCATTCAATTTATTTTTATTTATCGTACATATGGTGTGAATGAGCTCGTATTAGTAATAATCTTAGTTGTGACAGAATGTAATATTATTAATAATTGGTCCGAACTGCCTTTAATATCTACTGCTGAGTTATATTTTAACTTAATTTAATTCTTGCCAACAGTTTAAATTTTAAGTGTATTTTTTCTCATGATTACGTGATTATTATATTTGTGTTTGAATCGCTATTCATATGTCAACTATAATAAATATTTTTAAAAATATTTTATAGTTACTTTTTAGGGAGAAATTGGGTCTGAAGCCTTTCTTTTTTTTTTTTTTTTCAGTTTATGGCGGCGTATCAATCCTTAGTCCTGTCATGCGTTATTTATTGAGGTTATCCGGGTTTAACTGTCGTATTATTCTTTTGTTTATTACATGGATTACCTTTTGAAGTTTTTATGTTCCTTGCCCCGCCTTATGGGTAACTAAATCCCCTTTTACGTTCCTTTATCCTATGGTCTAGAATAGGAAGAAAAGATAAATTAATTTCATTTTTCTTTTTCATGTTTTATTCATTTTATAAACGTAATATTTAATTGATCTTTACCAACAAAACCACTAATCATAAGTGTCCTAATAGTTAAATTCAATTCGTACAATAAACTATTTATAATTAATTATAATTACTCAAAACGTAAAAGAAAAGTATATATAATATTTTATTTATCGTAAGATACAATATATTTTATGGCTCGAGTCGTTAAGATAAGTGTGAATAATAGATTTATGTATTCATATTATGTATATGTACAAACATTATTGCCTTCAATTTATTTTTATTTTTTTTGTCTACCACACGCCTTTCAATTCTGTCAAAATAGGCAAGACACTGCATGCAATGGTAAACTTGCGAAGATATTGTTATTATATGAGGTTATTAGTATATCCTTTTAAGGAGGGCAACTCAAAGAAGAGGGGAAAAGAAATTAGTGATTGTTGGCCTTTATTTCCAGTTCCGATCCAGTAAGTTCCATCTGGAAGAGGAAGAACATCTAATTATGACTCACCTGTGGGAACTGGAAGAGACTCCATGTTGCATTTCCTCCAAGTCCTGGGAACCAGCCATCCATATTGCTGCTAACGACCTTCTTAACATTGCTTATCACTTAGTAAATAACTGATAAGAAACCTTTAATTATAGTCACTAAATAGTCTTTTGTCTATTATCAACACCTGGATTTCGAAGGAAATTTTAAAAAAATCATGTTGTTGTATGTGTAAGTTTATGTGATAATGTGCGGTCTTATTGTGAATGGTTTCCTGTGCTCAGCAACCCGCGTTCAAATCCTGGGTGGTACAATCAGTTCGTGCTTGACAGACATTGATGGACTTTTTCATCTGTCAGACGTTTCCTGGGTCTACTCATCCCCTAAATTGAGTGCATACATTTTTTATTTTATTTGTATTATAAAAGGTATTCCATTGTTGTTGATACCCATTTGGGTCTTTTGTGTCTATACCCCTGGTCTACCTAGCACCCCCAGACAAGCTTCAAACTTCCTCGGGTCCTTCTTTGGAATCAGCTTAGTGTTAATCTTTATTTTTATATTTAAGTATGATTATAATGTAAAATATAAATAAATTGACTTGTTCATTCGATGATTTACCTATGCCGTATCGAAAATCTCATCATATTACTGAGATTAATATTTATTAATACTGTATTATAATTATTATTATAAGAAGATTCGATAAAAACTATTTTATTTTAGATATTCTTCGTAACTATTATGGACATGAAAGGCCCCGGGTGTTCGTAGTTAACTTCTCACGGTTCCGTTACGACCGTCAGTTTCATTGAGGGAATTGTTACTCAGAATGCAAATGTATTCTGCAATCATAAAAAGGATCCCACATTCAGTTAATTATGTAGTATTAATTACATTAGCATGTTTTATTCTAATAATATGCTAATTATATATTCGGTTAGGGCGTTAGTTCCATTTTTAGTTCGTTAGGGAGAAAGCTTAAGATTTCTGATTTAGCCATAGAATAAACTGATGTACAAAAAAAAAATGTGATTAGAGGATTTTATATTTATTATCAGTGGAAATTTTGTGCTAAAAAAAATAAACAAAAAGAAAATTTACAAGTATGTAGAAGATTGATAATTAAAGAAGTGGAGGAATCTATGTGTTTTCAAGAAAATGTAAAAGCAACCTTTTAAAAATACTTAGCACGATTGATATAAGTTGACGGATTTTAAGAAGTAGGGAACCACTGAATTTTAAATGCGGGGTCCCTCAACAGCTTTATGGACCAAGATATCAAGGGGGTTGGGGGAGGGAAACTGAAGGATATTTCAATTTCAAGTATTAGGGAGTACATAATATTAAAAAAAAAAAGTTTAACTCACTATTTTTATTTTGTAGACGTCTTAATAGCGGTATTGTACATTATATTTAAAAATAAACTTTAGCATAAACTAACAAAATATTAATTAATATAAAATTGGGTCCTTTTATTTAAACCTATTATCTCAAAATATGGCTAAATTTACTTATGCTATTGACCTTAGCTGGAGAACTTTTTTCAATGAAATGGCCGTTTTTTTTACTATATACTTCACTGTTGGTATTCTTATTTGTTATAGCATATAAAATTCCATTTTCAATTTGTTGTAAACTATATTTATTGATTTTTACAATTGCTGGAACTCAAGTCATTTCATCTTTAATCAGTTGGGGCGAGCCAACAACCAATTCCTATCGTATCCAATCCTTACAATCCAAAATCTTTCGTAAAATCCTTAATGCCCCATATTTTGTCATTAATAAAACCATTCATAAAGACGTCAATGTTCCATATGTCGCTGATTCAGTCCAAGCAAGATATATATCCTTTCATGACAAACTCTCCAGTTCTATCCGAATCCAATTGTTTCCAGCCTTGCTTCTTCCTCAATTCCTTATAATCCTCTTAGGCGTCTGAAAAGATGATGATCTCGTGATCTTCTTACTTAAAACTAATTAGAGAGTGCTATCATTGTGTAGTGTCTCCACAAGTCTGTTCATGTCAGAATTCCTCATGTCAAAACTCTTGATTTCCTCATATTTAATAGTTCTATTTATTTAGTACAGTTATATATTTCAATAAATAAAATCTTTAATAAGTGATTTAAAAATAATTTCTAAATTTAGAAAATAAGTAAATTTCAGCAGAATTTGTAATGTGATGTAATGCAAATTTCAAAATTTAATTTTGGAATCAAGTTAATTTTTTTCAAGATTTAAAAAAAATGTCATGTTCCTACAAATTTTACGTTTCAAAAAATAAAATTTTACAATTTTTTTTTTAAATTCTCTGTGATAATACTGTTATAAAATATTAATTAAAATTAGATTAATAATTCATTTTAATGAAAATGACACAAAAACTCGAAGAGGCCGTACGTTCCTTACCTATGATTTGGTTCTCATAATTTATGCAATATTCCTCTTCATAAGGTTTCTGTTTATTTTCACTTTTTTATCTCAGACTTTAGGATGTGCCTCATATCATTTGCATCTATATGTTTCATATGTGCCAGATATTTCCTCATGAGTATCTATTGTTGGATATTTATTGGTGCAAACAAAAACCTATTTACGTGATAATGAAGAAAGTGTTCAAAACAATGGACCAGCTGAGTATAATGTTTTTCCAGGGCAATATCTCTTTGTATGTAATTACTCATTCTTCGACAAGGTCTTTTGTATTCCGAGACAAAGACCCTGATGATAAGGTACGTCGGGACCAATTGAAGCGGCCAAGTCCAGAGGCCCTAATTGTCAGCAACCCGAGATGATTTCCCGACAGAGGGAGTCACCTGTTGCGAAGTGGAGCACAACTGGCTAACCCATATGGAATAAAAACGAGTGTTAATTATGAGGAGGCTGTGGGAACTGTAGCTCGGTGTGAACCCGGGGCGCAGTATTGGCTTTCTGATCCTCCTCCATGTTATGCAACTGCTCTGTCCCACGGGACGTTTAGTGGGGCCAGGAGTATCGGACTATTTTCAGACCATAACGCCTACTCCGGTGTCCGTGGTCTAGATAGCAACTGGTCAGTGAATGGGAGTAGGCTCTGGACCGGGCCATCCAGATCTGAGGGAGGGTGCTTGTGGTCCATGAAGAGGACCTATAAAAAGAAATCATAATAAATTGGAAAGTCGGAGTTCTATCTAGAAAAAAAGTATGATTTGTTTTTGTAAATAAATGATAGAAAGAAATTGTTCTTAAACTATATAAATAATTGTTTTAAATGTATTTATAGTAATGGTTATGATATATTTTTAATTTTTAAAAATTACTACTCAATAAACCAAAAATGTGTTAATATTTTGAACAATTATAAAAAATTATATGATTAATTTAAGACAATAAATCGATAAAATCGATGTGCCTTTAGTTATTTCTGTTCCTAGCTGTAGGTTTTATGTTAGCTATCAGAGGAGAATCATATTATTTTTGTTTGTTTCGATGTCTAGGAGCAAAACATTCAGGTCATAAGCGCCCGATCAACTAAATAACACTATTTATTACTGTTTGGATGGTTGGTACAAAAAATAAATATAAAAAAAATAAAGAAATGGATTAATAGAATAAAATAAATAAATAAGGATAATAATAGCCACTTATAGATAATAAGATAGAATAGATAAATAAATAAACTTTTTAAAAATAGCAGTAAAATCAATAAATGTATTGAATCAATTAATAATTAAATTTTAAAAAAAGTTAAATAAATAAAAAAAAAATTAAATAAACCTGCAAAGGATCATTAATTATAAGCTTGTCATATATGTTTTTTTAGTCTTTCACTATCCAGGAACTTGATAACTTTGGTAACGATGTCTTCTTGATTTCCCAGGGATGCTGATATATTCTGGGATATTCCGAGATCTTTTAATCTTGCGGTGTAAAAAGGGCACTCTTCCAAAATATGTTTAATAGTTAATGACTGGTCACACTTTTGACATCTGGGAATAAGATCTTTTGTTATGACTACGTTCCAACTCCATGAAGAATTTTTATAAGACTTAAAATGCAGTGTATCCCTGGATGGTCTGGATACATGTTACATGACGTTTCGGAGACTCATTGGTACGGCGTTAATCTGCTGTGTAAATACTACAAAGATGGTGTATTATTTTTATTTGTAGCCGTAACGGGTTCAGGATTTCAATTTTTTTTTATTTAATAACGGTAATCCGGAAAGAAGGAAACTATTTAAAATATGGTTCTAGGGGCGGGGTAGTCCACCGACCTTACGCGTTTTTTTTTTTTTTTTTTGTTTTTTTTTTGTTTTTTTTTTCCCTACCTCGCCTTTTAGGCTATACGGGATTTTCCCGGGCGGGGGTGAGGGCGGGGAATTTAAAATCCCCTCTGGCACCGGGACGCGAACTCGTACTTTTTATATCATCTCAAATCTCTGTTATCCGGTTACCAGGCAACTAGCGGTGCTGTGCACACGCTTTAGCCTATTCGGGTACCCCGCCCCCTTACCTTACGCGTGTTTTTCACACGCAATTTTTAATAGATTGAAGATAAAATGATAACATAATTACGGGTTCGCGTCTCGGGTCCCGAGGAGGCATTAATCCCCCTTCCTCTCTCCTGACCCAAGAAAAATCCCATAAAGTCTAAAAGCCTATGTAGGGTAGGACAGCAAAAAAAGTTAAAGTGGTCCTTAAAGATCTGACAGTAAAAAAATTATTTACAGTGCCAATAATGCTTTTAGGAATAATTTCATTTCATGGACCATACTTACATTCAGTTGCTGAAATATATTCGTTATAGTTAAAAATAGTATATTTTGATAGTTTTAGTATTAAGCTTAGATCACTCACAGAAACAAATATGAACCAATGAAAAAAAAAATATTTTTTCCATTTTGAAGAGCTTCAGCCCCTCCTGGATCGTACAATGCTTCGTTGTGTTGTCTAGTTTTATCCAATAGAAACCGTTTTTTTTTTTTTTTTTTGTTTATTTAATGAAAATTTACAACTGTATACAAATACAACTAGTAAATATGCTCAAATTATAAATAATGACATGTACAGGCTTGAAGAGATACTACCCAGTGGTAGCACTCCCTAAAAAATTCTAAGTAAGGAGATAACGAGGCCATCTCCTTTTCAGTCGCCTAGGAGGATTATTAGGGATCGAGGAAGAAGCAAGGGTGGAAACAAGGGGATTTGGATTGTACTGGAGTAAATAGAAACCTAAATAACATTTCCAGACCCCATTCATGATTGTTTATTTGTTTCAAGTATTTGCTGATATTTTGAATAATAAAACTTATATTTATTCTAAGACAATATAAAGAGAATATATTTAAAGGACAAATTGTGGAGGCCTATGAGAAAATCGAGGCTACTGGTCCACGAGCTAATGGCTGACCCCTGGCCCCCAGTGGTTAGCCAACCCAGTTCCCTCAACTTTCATAAGTGAACGCAACCTCCAATCTGAGGGGGCCTGTATACCTCAGCTCGCGTCTGTGGACCCTCTGCGGACATAATATCCTCCATGGCGGTGTTTAATATCCGTCCCGTTAAAGTGGTGTTAACTTTAATTCAGCAACTCCTATCAAGAAGAGTTTGGAACAGTATTTCGAAATTGAAATGATCTCTAATAGGCACATGGCATGTTTTGAAAAATTACCATGTTTCCTGAACTCAAGAAGCGCTGCTATAGTTTAGTCAAAAATTGCCTTCTTGGATCAATTTGGTCCTGCGACCTAAAAAAAAAACCTTTTAAAGTGTGTCCATCCTAGAAACTGGTAGAGAATCAAAAAGAAGACGCACTTTTGTAATGCCATCAAGGAAGACTGCATGCGATCCGTCAGGAAAGTCATTGGAATTATATCCCGTTCAGACAGCTCAGTTTTATCCCATGCACTTAAGATACAATGGAAAGATTATCATTAGGGTGAATTCATCACACGAATTTTGTAATAAGAGAGAAAAAGTCGTGGTTTAAACGATCTTGCTGGACCGAGATCCTGGTTTTTAAACCTAAATCAATTTTTTTTTCATTTCCACATACTGCGCGAATTGCTTTCCTTCAAAGACAGCTGCTTAGTTTTGATTTTATAGTTTGTGTCTCCATGCAGCAAGAAATTTTCAATGAGGTAACTCAGCTTATTTTTCTGAATATAATCTCTCTAGTTTTCTAATAATGGGGGAGTGGGGTAGCCCAGTGGTAGGGTACTAAGCTTCCAATGCTAAAGGTCCCAGGTTCGAACCCGCGCGGCTCATGGCAGAAAATTTATTTATCTGTCTCATTAGCCGTGGGGCGACCCTGGATCGGGAGACCCGCCTGGGGCACACCCAGCCCCTATAAAGTGGGTACCCTAAATTAAATAATTAGGTAAGGGGGGAAAACCTGGCGGTTGAATCACCTCCTTACACAACCGTTGACCTAGAAACACTGTTTTTTTTTTTTTTTTTTTTTAAGTTTTCTAATAGAATAATTGATAACTATATTCCTTTAACTCAACTTTCCTTAAAGATCGTTAGGTGTTATCCCTAATTTCACCTATCATGTCTACAGGTGAATGATCAGTCATCAGTCCATTTTACTAACTGTCCGAACCTACTGGAGATATTCCTTCTTCTGTCGCACTTAGTTCTTTGGATTCACTCTTTATTAAACTTACCTCTGACTCCTCCTGTTCCAACTTCTTCCAGTGACCCCTCCTCTTCAGCGTGGAGGAGATCCCGCGATGAGTCTATCCTCAGGTTCTCATAATTAGAGAGCGCAGACAATGGCCTGGGAAGAGCAGCAGACCGTGGCGTGACGTCCTGGTAATTTGGCAGTCAAGTTGGCCTCATGGCTCCTTAGTTCTCGATTTATTGCTGTTCCACTTTATTTATGGCTTCTATTCAAGTCTCTTAGTGCCAAATTATAGCTAATCTAATTCTTATTTTATTCTGTTTATTGCATTGGAATTATTTTTTATCTTCGTTGAGGTGGAGGCACCCTAGCCGTGGTTTCGTATGCAGTGGAAGAACAACTGTTCGAATCCTATCTAGTTCGATCATTTTTTTAGAAGTGGAATTTGTCATACATTAAATTGGTTTGACACCCATTCTAATACGATATAATGAACTCGATATAATAAAGAACTATCTTACACTACAATACAATATAAATGATGCGGTTGCAATCTATATGATTCTGATCTCCATCTTGACCACCTAATCCTTTGTCACCATAAACCTACGGGGAGGAGGGAGGGAGTCTTTCGGGTTGAAGCCACCTCCACCACCCTCCCTCCCCCCCCCCCCAACATGGATAAATATATCCATGTCTTAGGAAGATAATTATCTCTACGAAGTATTATTGTTCGTTAGTTATTTTTTTAATAGAGCTACAAGTATCACTTTAATTCAAGTATAACACCATTTCTCATAATGTTCAAGGAGAAAGGAAGTAATAATTATTACCTCTTTATTATAGTTATGAGAGGCTATACAATTTTTAGTACTTCTGGGTTTATTCTTTTTCACTTTAAGTGTTATCCATCTCATAGCTTAGTACATCACCATTCTGTTCGCTTCGACTCTTTCAAGTTGTGTTACGAATAACGGGCAAAGAGCCACAATATTACCGCTGCATCGAAACAGTTAACCAGCCGACTTGGCAAGAGTCTTAGAAATCCAATTTTTTTTTTTAGAATTGTGTTTTCAACTTTGAATATAAGATTTAAAAAGAAATTATAGAAATATGATGCATTTTTTACCAAACATTTCTTAAAAACTGTTCGTACCTTAAACATATAGACTTTCTCTTCTCTTTCTATTTCTTGAGTATTATCTCTCTTTAAATTACTAAATCAAGCATTAAAAAATGTTTGTTTTATTTTTGTGTTCGTCATTGGAGATTCTGCATGAACGTCTAACAGATTTTGTTTTTAAAAATTTTAATCAAAACAAAATTTAGAATTGAATACTTAATGGTTGACCGTTGTATTATTTTATATAATTTTAAAATTATTTTGTAAGTGTTCATTCTACCGATTCATCCTCCGTGACGCAGTTTCTTTCTTTAATGGATCATTCTAAACTATTTTTATATTTATTATTTTTCGGGTTTATTTTAATTTTTATGATACACAAACCTGTAACTTAATTATTATTTATCAGCCATTATTTGCCAGACAAATCTAGTACTTATTCTATATTTATATTATATTAAATTATAATGTAATTATCATTGTACATGTTTGTTATTCTTAGGGGACTAAAAGTCCCAGAATAAAATTTACTTTCTTCTTCATATCTTCCCCCTCCTCCCATGATTGATCCATCATTTTGAAGATTATTTCTTAGTGTCGAAAAATTAGCATATCCCCCAGAAGAGTCGAAAAAAATGCTATGACGAAAAAACACTTGATTTGCTCATAACTCTATTAATTTTAAAAGTTTCTAGATTCTCTACGAAACGAAAAAAAAAATCATCGGACCATTATTAGCAAAGATACATCATATCAGAATTGTGAAAAATATATATGTTTTTTTTATCTATTTACTTGTTTTTTATTGATTTATTATTAATCAATCTACTTACGCCTTCTCTGTGAATTATTTACACGGATCCTCTAGTGAACCCTTTTTGCCAGCTAGAAAATAAAATGTTTATTAAAATTCGGTCCTTGAAAATTATATTCCTCATCTCTGTTACTACTATTACTTATAGATAGGTATACCTGGTTTTCCTTTTTAAAAAAACGTGTAACGAGTTGTTGCTTAAAACTGTACCGCAAATAAAAAATTTCCAACGAATACTGACTGATTCGTTTAATTATTTTTGCTGTTAAAAACCTTGGCCACAAAGTTTAGATTAAAAAAAAAAAATTTTAAATTATATATACAAAAATTATATATATATATATATATATATATATATATATATATATATATATATATATATATAATTTAAGTATTGTCACTGTTGTTAAAAATAATATATCTAAGTAAAGTGATTAGTCAATTAGTTTGTGAGTTTTCTCCTCCGTTACACTAATTACACCTTTAGGGATATATAATAACTGGCTATTAGTGACCTATTACTTTTAGTTAATTGTCTGTGAGGAAACAAAACAAAAAAAAAATTCTGCAAAATATCTGGACGTTTATTTTACTGATTATTATTACATTTAACAGCAGCATGATTATAATAGCATTTAACAAAAAAAAAAAGAGTTACCCTGTTAATATTTTTGTGAATAATTACAATTTGTGTTCGTGTGTGTGTGTTTTGAGGTCGTTTTTAGGTTAACTTCATTATTCTTTGTTATACATTTTGCTAAGAAGAGTTTCTCAGGTCTTCATAATAAAAAGGGTCATTAATTAATGAAAACTTTTGGAAATAAATATTCTATGTTTATTATTTATTAGTTGTTTTTATTATGTATTTATTTAGAAATATAATAATCTGTCACGTGGACAATAATTATAGTGATACATGAAAACATTCACACCATATATACAGAAAATATAAAATTAACAAAAGTAAACTAATAATAAAAAATTATGTACAATAAAAAAATAAAATAACCTAAAGATAAGTAAATTAAAAAACATAAAAACACAGTCATACCTATATACAATATATACAATTAGACAGAGAACCCCAAGCCAGGCTTCTCTTTCCAACTATAGAACGAAAAGCAGGACTCCAAGAGATCCCTGCGCTACTCTCTCATCCGCGTCACTGGTGTTAAAGCCAGTGGAGTTTGAACGATTATTTATTAGTAAATTATTTTTTAGGTTACGTTTTGATAGGTTTTCTTGTTCAACATATGAGGAGAATATATAAAATCAAATACATAATTTAATTAATTTATAAGTTTGCTTCTTTCTCTCTCCTTCTACACCAACTAATGCAACTTTGAATTGCCCTCTCACTTATCTTAACAACCTGTCGAGCTCTATTTACCTGTAATTAACCACGGACCGGTAATTTACTAATTACCATTTAAATCTCTAATCAAACCCTTAGTGAGAGGGGAAAGCTTGAGGCATCGACTTCTCGTTTTGTAATAGCCCATGTTAGAACATTGATCATACTGATGGACTATGATTCATAGGCGAAAAAAAAATATGAATGAAAATTCTACTAGAAAAAAAAATGAACATGCGGGTATGACTCAGTCTGTACAATGACACACAACAAGAAACGTAAGAAAGGAGTTTACTTGATAATAATTTTACTTGTTAGATAAAAGTTGTTATTACAACATATTTATTGAGGATTTGTCAAATAATTAGTCTCTCGTTGTTACGAAGACACGTATGTTATAATCCCATCTACTTCTCGATGTATGAATCAGTAGTTGTATAACTGTCTGATAAAACATTTCGGTTTCATTTACCCCTTCAGACCCATAATAAATTAGTACCTTTATACTGCACAAATGTTCTATATTATTATTTTTAAATTTTTTTTTGTCATTTGTCATTTTTATTTTTTAATTATTTCATGTTATTTTTTATTTTTAAACATCTAAAAATATTATGCTCTTTTATATTTTTTTAAAACTTTTTTTGATTGATCTACAATGAAAAATATAATCATAATTTTCAGTATGGTATATTAGTGTACAGTAATATTTAAAATATTGTTTTATAGTCTTGAACTTTTTTTATTGATTATTTTCTTCTCATTTCTTGTCTATATGCAATTTAACATTAATCAATTACAATGTTTCTGCTAAAAACTTTTCATAGGAGAATCACTGCGAAACCTAAGAAAAATAATAAAACAATATAAAATAATCGATATAATACAGCTTTAAGCAACTAGTTTTGACATTGTCAAATATAGGATTAAGAAAAGAATATAAAAAGAAAAATGCCAGAACATTTATTTATAAAAATATCTGAGACATACATAGGCTTCAAGTAAGTAGGAAGTAAGTTTCAATAAATGTTAAAAATTATTGTTAAAATTAAATTAGTAATGTTATTATTTTCAACAAAAAAGTAAACGACTGGTTCAATATAGAACCTATAATGTATTGTTTTTATAATTCTGGATACTGAAGAGGAAAAAAAGTATTTGTGAAACGTCTAGTTTAAAATAATAAAATATTAAGAGTGGTTGTTCATTAAATAGCCAAGAAGTGGGGAAAAAATTAATATTTATATGGCATCTTATTTTATGTAAATTATTTATTTTAAGCAATGAACCAAAATATATAATGGACAGCTATCAATAGATATAAAATAATCACAGAGGTTAAAAAAAAAAACTGTAATTGATTTACTAAATAACAGAGTACTTTTGTGCACGTTATCTTACAACATTCTCTGTCATGTTTTCTTTTTCTTTTTTTTTCTTCCTCTTCAATTCGGTATTGTTTAAAATAACCGAAATTTCCCAGATCCTCGTTCATTTCAGACAAAATAATTTACGTAATTCATTATTGACGAAAACCTTGGCGTAGTTACTTCCCACGTCTGGCACAGTAATAAAATGACATATAGGATGTAATTTTAAAGCGCATGCTAAACTTCTTTTCAATTGTCATTTGATCAATTGTATCGCCTTGAATTCGTGTGAATCTTTATTTGAAAAAAATATATGTTGCTTGAAGGACAGAGGAGATGAAATGTTAACTGTTTTTTCATTACTAGGGGGTAATCCCTGTCCGCTTAACGGCGGACCAACCCCCCATTTTACAAATTATACAACTGTTCATTTAATTGCACTCAAATTTTATAACTGTAATTTTCAGGAGTACCAAGTGTATTAACCAGTGTATGTGAGATTGTTATTTACCAGCTTTCTTTTGTGTTTATTATTGTTTCATGTTTTTCGTTCTTGTTCATTATGCCTTAGTTTCGTTCGTTTTGTTGTTTTTATGTACATTTTTAGTTTTTGTGTTTTTATTTTAAAGTGTAAATAGACTTGAACTTTGTAGGTTAGGTTGAACTTTATAGTGTTTTATAGTGCAAAGCGACTTAGTCTTGATTTGCCTTGCGGTGCTTGCTAGTTATAAGGTAAGTACTGCTACAAAAAAGTTTCCTTTAGACGCACAAAGACTTATAAGACATTTTAAAAAGAAAACGTAATTATAGTGGAAGGTTATACAGGTTAGTGAAATTTTCTACTTTAATAAGACTATTACCGTTATATTGTTTATTAAACCAGTGAGATGGAAGATTCGGAATCTCCTACCAACCTTACCCGTACTGCTAAAAGAGCTCGAAATGGTTCTCCTGACGTTAGTAAAAATGCAAAAGATGGCAAAGCAAATACGCTAGTTAGTGATGCTAGACGAATCCAGGAGAGTCTCCGGGCTTATTTAAAGCGGAACGATAAAAAATCCGTTGGGTCAATTCGTAATCATATTAGCAACAAAATACAATGTCTTGTTGATATGATAGAAACCCTTGAAGACGGAAGAAAAGATGGAAGTGTTTCATCTTTTGTAGAAAAGGCGATTAACGAGACACTTCTGTCACAGAAGGTACGTGATATGCTTACACAAATTATAATTGAGGCCTCTGTGCCGAAAGTAATTGAGGCTCTTTCGGCTACGAGTAATATATCTCAGTTTAAGCACATTTATCCTGGGTCCTCTAGAGAGCTGCAATCTACAGCTAGTGAACCTATTGGAGAGAGCTCCAGAGAGGTAGAGCAACAAATGCCAAGAGGAGATATTGACCAAGCTTTGTCTTTGGCAAACACAAGGCCTTTCGAGACAGTGGTGAGTAAACGAAATAAGAGAAAAGCAAAAGCAGCTGCTAAAAGTGAAGATGATAGCTCGAAGGAACCGAAATCAAATGAGAAGAAACCTAAAAGTATGGCAGAGATTGTAAAATCACTGCCAAAGAAACCCACTCAGACTCTGAGACCAACTTACATCACCATAAGTGGGACTGGAAAGAGTCCTGTTGATATTATAAATGGGCTACCGTCACCAAAAGAAATAGGTGTAAATGCTGCAATAGTCCGTGCGACCAAGGCAGGTTCTGTCTTGGTTCGTATGGACGACATCAATGATGCCACGAAAGTGATTGGATGGCAGGGATTGCGGGACCATGGCCTGCAAGCCAAGTTAGCTCTGAAGAAAAAACCCAGGCTGGAAATAAGGGGTGTTCCTCACACATGGAATTCAGCTGAGTTGGCAAGATTTTTATGGGAACGATTACCCGAGAAGTCGGGCCCCACTCCGCTGATCATGGATGACCTGCGGCCACTATTCTCTTCAGTGGCCAGAAACGGGTTTACTAAAAATTGGGTACTAGAGGTGCATCCAACAGTCAGGTTCTTGCTTCTCGAAATAGGAAGCCTAGACGGAGGATGGTGGACCATAACCTTTAAAGATTACGTCGATGCTCCTCGATGCAGTAGATGTCAGGGCTACGGTCACACCAAGGCCACGTGCACAGTAGATGCAGTAGTCTGCATTTGGTGTTCAGCTAGTGGCCATGTAATTAAAGAGTGTCCAAAGAAAAGAGAACAGGCTAGCCCAACCTGCATAAATTGTGCGAGGGCAAATGCTCCCGTTGTTCAAAGGAAACACAAGGCGGGTAGCAGGGAATGCCCTGTGCATCTACAGTGGGCCAAAGAGGTAGCTAAAAGAACCTTCTATGAGTAAGCTTACCATCCTCCAGCTCAACATGGGCCGCCGACACATTGTGGCAGATGAACTTCGTGTTCTCTCCCAACGATACGACATAATGGCGGTCCAAGAACCGAGCTGCCGTGGGAACATAGTCACGGGGTTTGGCCTTACATCGAGGGTTATCGCCTTGAGCAGTGGAGAGAGGAGGCCCAGGGCTGCTATAGTGGTTAATAACCCGAACCTCGATGTGATGGATCTGAGGCAGCATACTATGGCGGATTCCGTCGCTTGCTATTTCAAGTGGGGTAATGTAGCTTTTACGTTAGTATCAGCCTACCTACCTGATAGCAACGATATTGACGAAGACATATCCGCCATGGAGATGATCACGGCTACCACCAGAAATGTGATCATATGCTCAGATACCAACTCCTGGAACACGGTCTGGGGATCCAATCAAACGAATAGAAGAGGCGCAAAGCTAGGCGAATTTATTTCGCGGAACCAGTTAGTAGTATTAAACAATCCCTCTGCTACCCCTACGTTCTCTAGCGCTAGGGGGCAGAGTTGGATTGACGTTACACTTGCAACGCCATTAATAGCCAATCGCATCGTTGATTGGACCCTCCGATCTGAGACGAGTTCCGACCACCAAGCGATATCCTTCAGGCTGGTGGAAAATTCAGAAAGTTCCCACGGTATTGCCAAGGGTTATCTAACCCGAAGGGCAGATTGGAATGCCTTCCGGTCGACGCTGGAGGGAAAATTGGTAGATGATGAATGGGATGAAGCGGAAATAGAACAGACTAATGACCTGGATTACAGGGTGTCTAGGATCACTAATATTGTCTGTGATGCCGCTGAGGAATCCCTTCAGCACCGGAAGGCGAAAGCTCGACCTGTTCCATGGTGGACGCCGGCCTTAACAAACCTTAAGAGAGAGCTCTACAAGGCACGGCGGTTGTATCAGAGGTGTAGTTGCGACGAGAGGCGCTCTACACTCCGTGATCAGTACAAGTCCGAGGCCCGGGTGTACCGAAACGAGGTGCGTTCACAGAAGAAAAAGTCCTGGGATGAGTTCATTGTTGAAGAGTCCACGAAGAATCCCTGGGGTATTCCTTATAGGGTAGCCATGGGGAAGTTTAGTACGCAGCAAACATTGGCAGCCCTCAAGCACGGAGACGTTCAGGCAACCAACTTCGAGGAGGCAGCCGAAATCTTCATTGCGAGGACGTACCCCAGGGATGATCCGTCTCAAGACAGCGATGAGGAAAACTTCGTGAGACGCACCACGGCATACCCACCGGATACGGACTTGTGCCCACGATGGGACATATATGATCTCCGTATTGCTGTTGATAAGCAGAAAATCGGTCGTGCTCCAGGACTCGATGCTATAGATGCGGCGATCCTAAAGAGTAGTATTCCCTACATTGATGAGAGACTTTTGGGAATATATAATGATTGTCTGGAGAGGGGATACTTTCCCAAAACCTGGAAGATCGCCGATTTGAGACTCCTCTACAAGGGAGGGAATAGGGATAAACAGCTCCCCAAGTCCTATAGACCAATATGCCTCCTCCCTGTGATGAGCAAGGTCCTGGAGAACCTTATCATGACCAGTCTAGCACCAGTTCTTGCCAGAGCAAGTCATCCACGGCAATACGGCTCCACTAAGGGGAAGGGAACCGCTGATGCCCTGCTGAGAGTACGTGAAGACGTTGAACTGAGGACGGAGCGGTATGTCATGTTGATGCTATTCGACATATCCTCCGCCTTCGACAGCGTCTGGTGGCCTCTTGTGCTCCAGCAGCTGCAGAAATATGATGCTCCCAGTAACTTATATGCCTTGATAAGAAGCTACTTACAGGATAGACGTGTTAAGGTTCGTGGCAGTTCTTATGAGACTGAAGCTTTCATAGAGAGGGGATGTCCTCAAGGATCGGTACTTGGTCCAGCTTTATGGAAGCTCGTTTTTGATGAGCTATTGGGAGTGTTAGAAGAACAGCGGTTCCCTGCCACTGGATACGTTGACGATTTGGCAGTAGTGGTGGCCTCCAATAGCATAGCCGGCTTAAGACAAGAAGCGGAACGATGCGCCAACTTGGTCGGAGAATGGTGCGAGAGGAAAAAGTTATCAATGGCCGCTTCAAAGACTCATACAATTGTCATGAAAGGGAAAACTGACAGGGCACACCCTATTAACATAACGGTTCAAGGTTCGAGAATACGTCCAAGTGAGGTGGTCACTTATCTAGGCGTAAAGTTTGGGAAAAAATTCAGCGTTACCCCTCACTTGGACTATCTTAAAAACAGGGTGGCCCTATCTTTGAACAGTCTCAGTCGGGTTGGGGGCGCTTTCTGGGGCCTCAGATACCCAGCAACCTTAGCAATTTATAAGGGAGTGATTCTGGGTATCATGAGGTATGCGTCTCCCGCCTGGAACCAGAACCTCTCGCACCGACAGAAGAGTAAGTTGGCGACAATACAGCGAACGGCATTGCTGCGGGTCACCAGGTCGTATCGAAGCGTATCCCATGAGGCGGTGCAGGTATTAGCAGGAGGGGTACCTCTCGACCTTCTCCTGCGAGAAGATATGATGAGGCACATGTTTAAGAAAAACGGCTCAGCAGGTCTACCGGAACATCTTAAGGTGAGAATTGACGAGAATCCTTGCAAATGGAAAAACATTATACGGGACGACACATTGGAGGAATGGAACCGGCGATGGGTGATAACCCCCAAAGGATCTACCTTGAGGAAGTACTTCCCCACCGTCCGGTCACGTTTAGAAGCAAGGTGGATCGTCCCAGACTATTGGATCTCGCAATTTCTCACAGGCCATGGGGGCTTTCGAGCAAAGCTTCATTGCCATGGGATGGACATCAACCCCCTATGCCCTAGCTGCGGTGTTCCGGAGACTGCTGAGCACATCATAGTGGACTGCACCGCCTTTGAAGAACTAAGGGCTAAGTTACTGAGGGAAACCGGTCTCTACATTCTCACAGAGAACGATTTTCCTCAGTTAGTCACTGCGGAAAACTACCCGTACTACAAAGATTTTGTGTACGGGTGGAAAGTCGCGGTGGGGCCAGCCCATTTTAATTTAAGAAGAGGAGGAAGAGGTACTATACCATTGTCGTGAAACAGATGAGGAAAGCACCCATGAAGAAAGAGGAAAAATGAAGAAAGAGCAGAAGAACGAGATTCATTTGCAGCAGTGAGATGTTGAGCTGACCTGCCTAACATCTTACTATTGCAGACACCCGTATTGCCTACTAGGCACGGCAGGGTTGATAAATAAATAACTGTAATTTTCATATATTCTGTGATTATAATTATTCTTATTGCCAATTTGTTAGGGAAAAATAATTCTTAAAAATAATAACATGATAGGAAAAAAATAATTCTTAGAAATATAAGTGTGGTGTCTTCCTTACTATCCCTTCTTTCTGTCGTTAGTTTACTTATTTGTTCAAGTTCCAGTCGTGCTGTCGAATCCACCTTATAGTATTTAATTTTAAAATGTCCGGATTGCCATCAATCCGTGATCCTCCCATTAACGATCAGTTCCGTCCAATCATTCCTCAATTACAGAGAGCCACAGCGCTTCATTGACAATCAGGCAGTCGTGCCTCAACCACTATTTGCGGTTCTCGGCGAGCGATGTAATCTTCGCCACTTACCACCGCCAATGTAATGTAATTTATGCAGTTACAGAACAATAGGAAAACTAAACTTAAGGCCCAATCTTCCCGATTTTCCGGCATATTATTCCGACCAGACAACTTCAGCTATTTTCTACTATGAACATCATACTTCTGTTAAACCCACGACATCCCTGCCCTATTTTTCTACATTAGACATCGCCTAGACAACTTGTTAAAATCCTCATACCAAATCGAATTCTCTGTTCTATTGTTTCATACTTGTCATAATGACTTTATTAATGATTGAAAGCATGCTTTTAAAAATTGTTCGCAAAAAAAATTGTTATGGGAGTTCCCAAACAAAAAGCCTTGAGACTAAAGCACTGGTTAAAAAATTAACACGTCAACATTTTCCAAAATCGTCGAAGCATTATGCTGACCAAACACTTATTACATCGTTATTACAAAAAAGATACATCGACTGTTGGCTGTACTTCCATTACTCTAAGTACATACTGTTTTTTAACTTTTGTATACATAAATATATTTTTTTTAAATTTATTTATTGAGCATTACAACAATCTGTCACTTAGACATTAGTTATAGTGATGTAGGTTAACATTCACACTATATGTACAAAAAATATAAAATAAATTGAAGCAAAATAACAATAAATAATAATCAAAAAGTATATACAATAAATAAAATAAAATCACCTAAAAATAAGAAAATTAAAACTAAGCAAAAAACACAAGCATCTATATACACTATTACAATCAGGCGAGGAAACTCCACGAGAATCCTGCGCTACTCTCTCAACCGCATCACTGGTACTAAAGCCAGCTGAGATTGATCGAGAACACTAATTCGTTCACATTTAAAATTTAAAAATTTTTTAGAAACATTTTATTGATAAATATTACAATGTGTCACAGAAAAAACCAATTAAGATAACAAAATCGTTAGAATTTCTGCTTTAAAATGTTTCTTAAATTTATTCCGTTGAAATCTTATTTCTATACAATTAGTCTATCATTGAAACGTGTAGATAAAAATATAAATAAGAAAATGTAATAAACTTTACTAACTTTAAATATTAATATTCATCTTAATTATATCTGAAATTTTAATTTTTAATTAATTTCAAAGATAGAAAGAAAGAAATTTAAAACAAATATAAATGTAACGGAGTTACCTAAAAATACAAAAAAAAAAAAAAAAAACAACAACAAGAAAACAGATGTAATAATATTGATAAGAAAAATGTATTGTGGAATATATGTTTTAAAATATACTGGGAGTTTATTATATTACATCATAAAAATAAAGTGATTATAGTTGATAAGGAAGAATTATTTATCTAATATTGGGCATTTTCGTAATAGAAATATCTTTCAGGTTTCTTTAGTTTATTGAAAATAAAATATTGTTAATTGTGGATTGATGGTTGACTGTCGTGAATAATGAATAGAAGGATGATTGGGGTGATCAGTCAGAAATAAAAAGACAAAATAAGTAATAATATTTACTTTAACATTTGCCGACGTTTCGGCCAGAATTTCAGGCCTTAATCAGGGCTGACAAAAGAATTCTATTAGAAGATATTATATTTAAAATATCTTAATTTTACTATTTATTTTTCTTTATTATATAACTTCATATTCCTTTTATCTATTTTACATTTTATTCTAAGATTACCATTTCAGTACCTCTGTCACCTTATTTTGATTATGTTTACTTCATTATTTTATTATTATGTTTACTTTGTAACGGTTATTATTATTTATTTCTTATTTCTTGTTATTGTCGTTATTCTACCCACTTCATTTTACTTTATTTTTTACCTACACTGTTTATCTTTCTCATACCTTGTTATCTGGTTCTTTTCTTAGCCCTGATGAAGGCCTTAACTTCAGGTCGAAACTAAATGCAAAATATTATTATTTATTTTGCATTTTTATTTCTGACTGATCACCCCAACCATCCTTCTCTTCATAAAATATTGTTACATGATGTCTTGGATGTTTCTGGTTTTAACACATTTTCAGATTTTATTCTATGTTTTGAACGATTTTTTTTTCTGGTCCTAATTGTTACTCTTGTTATCTAAAATATAAAATTCGTTCTGAAAATTCGAAACGTCGACGAAGTGGTGTATCAATATGTCATTCTTAATATATGGTAGAAACTTAGAAGTAATTTTAAAAATTAAGGTGATTAATTTTGTGGTAGATAATATGTATTTCACGAACATAGCTATGAATAATTAAAAAGAAATAATTCCTCTATATATATTTTTTCAACTATATTACAACAGCAGAGTAATAGACCTGTACTTATTTTAAATGCGTCGAAAATGACTTTTCGTCAGTAAAAGTTCTCAGTGAGGTAAATACCCTCAAAACATCACACTTACCTCACCTCTAATGTCCATGAAATTGTCATCATCCCAGAATGTACCAAGAGTAATCACAAGTTCCGAGATCGCCTGAAACACTAGAGCTGCATTGTCATCCGAAAATGTTTTGGTATTCCATACCTTTATTAAGAGGCAAAGTTTGTTTTAACTGTGAGAAAAGAAAAAAAATTAAATACATAGCTTTCGGTATTAATAAAATATGATTTGAATCCGAATTTTGTCTGGAAAAAAAATAACCTTTCGTTTCGAAGTAATATTGTAATAATAATATTCCATAAATTCTGTAGGAATAGCTATGTGTATGACTAGTAGATGCCCAACGGCTGAAATGCGTAAGGTGTCCAGCGTTTCTGTATTTTCAGACAACCTGGAATCGTACTGGAAAAACAGAATTTTTTTAAAAGATAAGATACCTGATGAATTATAAAATAAAATATATTTTCTGATTCCAAAACATCGCCAGAAGGCTTTAAAAGAGTAATGGTTGACTTCATGAAAATATCAGACGTTTCTCTCTCTTCCCCAGTCATTACAGGAATCACTGCAGCATTCCACCTTAACCAGCCTTACAGAAGATGGTTTCTTTGTTGAAGATGTAATCACAGTTTGATTACCGAACGGTTGCATTCCTCAAGCCGTCCTCATGTCGGTGTAACTATTAAAAAAAAAAAAAGAAAAAGATACATCCACAGAAAATTCTTTGCTTTGAGGAGAACAAGAGCTATATGAAATAGTCCTTTCTTTGGAATCCAAGGATTCTCATGATATAGAAAAAAATAAATAAAAATTCTGTGTCTCAAATAATTTTGGATTTGCACTCAAGTTATAGAAATAATGAAAGAAAAATTGATATTATTTAGTTGTTTATTAGAAGCAAAAAATATTAGCAAAAAAAAAAAAAATGTGCTCATAGAAAAATATTTTTTCACAGATAACAGAGAATTACGTAGTCTATTTTTGGGTATTTTCTTAAAAGAAATGTCTTTCGTTTAGAGGCTTGAAAAAGAAAAAAAAAATCTTTAATTTCTCGAGAGTTTTGGTATTACTGAAACTTTTACTGTCGATAGTTTTTTTAGTTCTTTTGGATCTAGAACTTTTTTCCAAGCAACTTTTCAATAGAAGATTTTACGGCACTTTTATTTTTTAAAAAAACGTATTTAAAAGTTCTGCCGATTGCTAAAAAGGCGATCTAAGAAATGACTTTTATTTTAACTACTCAAACAAACGACGCATTAGAATCATGTGTAATTCATTTAAAACAGATTATAACTCTAATGGTAGCCCAATTACTCTTTTATTTTTCATTTAACGGATTTTTTTTAAGAACTTGAAAAAATTCAGAATTAGAATTTGATTAATTTAAGAATTAGAAAAAAAAGTTTAACTTTTACCGTAAACTTATTACAAAAAAGTTCCTCAGAAGGTTGGCTGAAAATATAGTCCTCGACTCCCTGGGAATCATTCACCACCACGTGCAATGCTAGACTGGGAGTTTTAATTTATGTATTTATTTAATGGAAAATGGAAAAAAAAAAAAAAGATAGATAAACAGAGAGAAGTAAGAAAAAGGGAAATTAAATATTTAAAAAAATAAATAAAAAAGGACATACAAAAAAAAATAACAATAATAATAATACGTGTATATATATATATATATATATATATATATATATATATATTAATAAGTATGCTGTGTTTTTAGCAACCCAATGTAATTAGGCAGCACCATTTTATGATAATAAAGTGATTCTCTCTCTCTCTCTCTCTCTCTTTTTTCGTAAAAAGTTTCAACCCCTGCTTCGTTTATTAAAAATAAAATATAATTATATCATTTCTTGGAAGTTACTGGTATTTAACACATCTTTAGATCGAATTCTATGTTTTGAACGACTACGATTTTTTAAATTTAACTTACACCTAATTTTTTCTATGAAACCAACAATTATAAAGAGAAAGCTAAGGATCTCAAACAATTTTAAATAACTGATAATTTAGCTAGGTATAAATTAAAGACTGTTTTCACAAACAATTGTTTTGTTTTTTTTTGTTTTGTTTTGTATATTGTTTTTTTTCTATTCATAAGATTTTAAGTCTTTTGAGATGTATTTAATTTTTTACTAATATTGAATGCACTCCTCTATATGTGTATTATCTTCTTTTTCTTGTTTCTTCTATTAATCTACGTCTTAGTATATAGATCATAAGACGTTTCTAATTTTTACAATACAGTTATAAGTATTCCTTTGAATATATTAAGGAGCACATGAAAATTATTTATTGTAAATATGTATCTTAATTTTTTTTTCATAACTGCAATGGTTTCCGTACAGAAGTGATCGTTCTTTTCCAATTTAATTTTGTTATTTCTTGCTTTATTGT
Source organism: Nezara viridula (assembly GCA_928085145.1). Lineage (NCBI taxonomy): Eukaryota > Metazoa > Arthropoda > Insecta > Hemiptera > Pentatomidae > Nezara > Nezara viridula. Next base: position 30,509,464 of record OV725083.1, on the reverse strand, counting down.
TTGTAGCAGATATTTTGCAGTATTGTGACCATATTGCTCATCTTTTTTCTTTAATATATTTTTATAGCTATGTAAATACATCTCTTATTACTTGTGTTTTAGGTATTTTTTTATTGTAATATGTGTTTTGACCAGATTTAATGTTAATTTTAATGATCAATATTATTATTCTTAAGGGACTTTGTCCCAGAAATAAAGTTGATTATTCTATTCTATATACATATATATATATATATATATATATATATATATATATATATATATATATATATACATATATATATATATATATATATAGGTGTGTTTATTATATATAGGTGTGTGTTTATTATAAGACATATCTTATAACATAAATGTTAATGCGTATAATAATTATTGGGCTCACAGAAAAAGCTTGGTTTAAGTTAAGTAAAATTATTATTTATCAAACAAAAAAATTTAGCTTAAAAAAAAAAATATATATATGGTAATGTGTTCATAGAAAAAATGTGTTACACAGATAAATAAGTACTAGTTGCTACTCTACTTTGTTGTAGGTACTAAATTACAAGGATAAGGTCGTCAATTCACTCAGTTCTCAGTTACTTGAACTATTTTTTGTTCTATATTGTGGTGTAACGAAAAAAAAAATCTTATTTTAAAACTAATCGGATATTGTTACTAGAACTACGAGTCGAATTTGGCTATAACGAGCCTCGTAATATTTTTTTAGTATTTCCAGTGTATATGACTGACCAATATCTCATATCCAAAAGAGGTGTCGATCCAGGAATAAATCCATTCCAGGCAGAAATGAACTCTTCCAGCCGGGCTAGCTCTGCTCCTGCGACGTACTCTCTCCGGTCGTGACCCAGGGGCAGATAGCCTCGTGCCGCTTATGGGATAGAAAAAGACCAAGTCCAAAACCACGTCCACTCTGTCTCCTAATGGACTCCTGGTAATAAGTCCGATAAGAGGGGAGCTTTTGAAAGGTTACATCTTCTCAAGTGTGGAAGAAGCACTGTTTTGTGAAGAAAGCATAGTTGTTCTAGGCATTTTCATATAAATAAAACTAGTATATATATATTCAATTATTCTGAGTATAACAATAGCATTTATGAAAACCACACATGTAGATAGATAGAAATTTATTTGTTTTGCAAGGGTTCCCTATACATCTATCTACATATGTATATTTATATATTATTGTCGGAGTCCGTGTTATATTAAGCTCACGTTACGTGTAGAAACGTGTTCTAATCTTTCGGAGCGCTCGTATTCCTTTGGTTCCTAAATTACAACTATTCTCCGTTACGTTCTCTCATTTCTCTTTTAGTTAATTATCAAATTATTTCACATATTATATTTAACTATCTTTTATATTAGAGATTAATGTGAAATGGTCATTTTATTCAAATAAAAAAAATTAAAGGTACTTTAGGGGAAGCTAATATTGAAAATTAGCCATTTAAGTCCTACTATAGAACATTAATCGGAATAAGAACTACATTTTATTTAAAACTGCTTAATTTTACACTGATATGCCGAATTTAATCCAAATCGTTAGAGCCGTTTTCGTGAAAATCGTAAAAATGTGTTTAATCCTTTATATAAAGTGCCACTTCTTGTTAGCCAATTTTGACGAAAAACTTGCTGTTACATCCCTAGCATATAAAAATTTTAAATATGGTATTTCACTTTCGTACAACTTTTCGTTTTTGAGCTATACTGTTAACACACACACGCAGACCATTTTTCGAGACTTGGTTATTTGGACCCAGAGAACCTCAAAACGTGTTTCCGTTGATAACTGAGATTCGAAAATTTTCACGATCGCAATACTTTCCTTTACTGTATATTTCATATATAGGTAAGTGGTAATAATATGACATGGTGTCCTTTACCTCGGTGACATAGATTTCGTAAACTAAGAAACAAATTTTTATAGTTCGAAGTTATGGAACATGAACTCCCCTGAACACATACATATACATGGTTTTCTTTACCTCCAACGTAAAGATATTATCCGAATTGTCCAAGTGATCAAAGAGCTATTTTCTTTCATTTATCTTTCCAAAAGATTTTTAGTTCGTCGAAGACTTTAATAAATAGCAACGTTTTAATTTTTAAAACCTAAACTCCCATGGCAACCATAAAGGCCCCCATGACGCTTTCGGCAAGAATTACCATTTATCTGAAAAAAAGATACATTTTAGGACTTTAAAACTGAGGGTCTTTTAGTTTCATTGAAACTATAACATGTCTTGATGTCGACTTCAAAATCTTTAAAATACAATTTACCGAGTCTTGTTTCATCAACTATTCAAACCTCTCAGTCTTTTCAATGATTTTAATTTAAGTTGTATAATAGTAAGATTTTTACTTTTGAAATATACATTTCCCATTTCTTCTTACGATTCCCTTTCGTTTGTCACCTCATTCATCAAAATCTATCGTTCTTGAGAGCCGCAAAATAAATCTCTATTATCGTGTTATATATATATTGTAGATTTGGTAACAGCTGACCAAAATATTAGTCAACAAAACGGAATGTAAAAAGTAAAAGTGTTTAGTGAATCACAAGGTGCCTAATAGAGAAAATCCAAGAACTTCCGTTTTCTCTTCCTTTTTAACAACCTTCCAAAGTCTTGACTCATTGCCGAAGACTCCTGTTGACATTGGTGCCCCGATGTTAGTCATTAACTTTCTGTCGTTGACAATCGTGAATTCAGAAAAATTCCCCGACTGTTAGGCAATCCTCTGGTTGTCACGGATTGTTCTATTTTTTCGAGGCACGCCCGTCTCCTAAACGTTTTGGTAAAATGACTTATAGAAGATTTTTGTATGATAAAGTATATTTTTATTATTATATGTATTGTTCTAAGGTGTATTTTAAACAACTTGCTGGAACCGTTATTTTTACAATCCTTCAATGTTACAATCCTCCCTTACCTTGATGTTTAATTACTCTGATAAAAAATCAATAATTCAATTTCAGAAAACAGCGAATAAATATAAACTGATCCTGATGAGAATTGAATCCTAACAACGGCTAGGAATCCTTTTCCCAACATCTTGGCGTGAGATGTGTTATCTTTCTATTCGTTTATAATTGTGCCACTAATGAAATACAGAGAATAGTTAAATTTTGAAAGACCATTGAATTTTTCAAATAATTAATGAGAACAGAAAGCAGCAAGGAAGATACAAATATTGCAGTTATTTTTATTACAAAAAGTATCATATTCTAAAACAAAGCCTTATGTATGTTTCAGATGTTGATGTGAGATGTGCATTTCACTCTGGTCTACATTTACTTAGCCTTAGTTTAATATTTTTTTCATCAAGTTTTTTTATATAATATTTTTAGAATATTGTCGCTATAATCGTCTCAAAATATTTTTCGTTTTTTTTTTTCTTACTATTGTACTTGATTCAGTGAAATTTCTACAGGTTGTTATCATAGTTAGTTGTAAAGAATCTTTATGGTAATGAATAGCAAAATTATAAAATATTTTAGTTATACTAAAAACTTTAAATGATTTATAAGATTTTTTGATTACACAGCAAAGCTCAGATTTTCCGTACTGCGCGGCACAGGCGGATCTACGGGAGGTGGAGGGGGGAGCTTTCGGGCTGAAGCCTCCTCCTCCCAAATGGTAAAATATAACCATGTTTTACAGAAAAAAATATTTAAACTATCTCTTAAAGTATTATTGTTCGTTTAATTACATTTAATAGGACTTTTATATACTTCAAATACTATTTAATACAGGTAGTTAATTTCTCTCTTTTTTTTTAAAGTTAATTATCGTTATATATATATATATATATATATCAATTTCTATATATATATTATAAATATATATATATTATCAAAAATCTTTCGGGCTGAGGCCCCTCTCTCCAAAATTAAATCCTAGATCCGCTAGTGTTGCATGAATGAAATTCGGATTTTCCACTCTGTCTTCTTTAGTGGACTGGACTCTATTGTTTGTTTTCACGATGAGCTTTTAAGAAATTATATTGACAGAAATTGATATACTATTTATTTAACACGTTTTTAAAAAAAAAACTTTAGGTTTATATTGTATCATTTATTAAACTCTGTTTTTTTTTCTAACGTATATGATTCGTATGTCATAAAAAATATATATATTTTTTAAATTTTAAAAAAGTGATGTAGAGATATTTTGAGGAAATCGAGCCCTACTAGACTACTAATTGCATTTCTTGTTAAAAAGATTTGAAAATTTATTTTTTTAACCCCTCCCTCTATTTCGTTTTATTTGCACATCTACTAACTATGAATTCATTTCTTTATTGTTTAGTTTCATGTTAAATCTATGTTTTCTCAAATTATATAATTTATTTTTAATAAAGTGTTTTGTAGTGGTTTTTCCCACACATGGAATGAGCAAAACATATTATCAAAGTTAGTAAACTCATTAATATTTCTTTAATAAAAATATAATTTAAAAACAATTAATTATTGTGAATGATCAATTAGGTTAGGAAAATATTATGGTATTAATGGTTCGTATTTAAATCTAAAGAGGAAAAATAAATAAATGTAAAAATAATAAATAATTTTAAAAAAATAATTTAACATAAACCAAAATGAATATATATATATATATATATATATATATATATATATATATATATATATACATATATGTATATATATATATATATTCTGATAATCAAGTTCTCTCAGAATAATCACAATGATGACACACAGTGTACATTGTGTATATCATTGTTTTCCGCTTTAATGATTTTATAAATAAAAAATAGAAGCTGAACATTATGGGACTATTATTGTATTAAATATTATTATTGTATCGTAATCCACTTAGCTCCGATACTAAGTTTGTGACTTAAAGATTATCTTGTGAGTTGTTGCTTGTAACCCCTTAACTCCTTGACATTTTGCATATCATTAGCATAGATTAACCTTGCCAAAATCATTGTTCGGTTCGAGCAGTAAATTTCTTAGTAAGTCACGCTCTTGATAAATTATTATCCCATTCATAATGGTTTAACAACTAAATTTCAATGAGCAAGAATATTTTTCGGTAGTATCTGGATCCTTGATGGCGTTACGAAGAGTTTATTATGTTTTGCGGTTAATATGTTTAATAATAATAATACTTTATTTATTCTGGGACGAGTATTTTAGAATAATACAGAAAGACATAAATATGGGCTAAGGAGCCTCAGAGATACATAAATAAAAATACAGAGTAATTAAACAGTCATAGTAAAAAAATGAAAAATTATAAGTTACTTTCTAATTTTAATCAGTTAATAATAAAAAATTGAAGAAAAAAAAAAGATGAAGTAAAAATAATAAAGAACGAACTAATAATTTATATACATCTTTCTATTAGTATCTATTTATAATTTCACGGGGACTGGCTGGATAAGAAATGATTGAACAGGCGGGGATTTAAAGGTAGGAAGGGTATTAGATGAATGTGAGAAGGGATTGAGTTTCAAAGGGATGAGGATCGGATAATGAGAGCAGCGGTTCGGTGGGCCCTTATGTATAAATCAGAAGACCGGGAACTAGTACTAGAGTACAAACATTGCGTTTATTTTATTTTATTTTTTATTTTTTTATTTTTTTATTTTTTTTGTCGTTTAGGGCACCAGAAAACATACAGACACCCTTGCTTACAAAAAAAATATATATATATATAAATGTTTAATAATAACTGCAGGCGACCCCGTCAAAAATAAACTATGGATAACTGCTTTGTTCAGAGGAAATGTTTCTATGAGACTAGGAAGTGTTACAATTATATCCGCCAGAGGCTGCAACGCGTTGACCCTTCAAGCTCAGATATAGAAATAGAAAGACTTTTATAAAAATTGAATCTAGAATTTTTTTTTTTTATATTATTATTCATGTAGTTCCATTGTTTATAAATAATTTTCATAATACGATTAATTTATACTATGAAAGGAGAGGCTTTTTTTTCGTTTGTAACTTGTAACGTTGATACTAACAACGAAACTTTTTGAACCTATTTAAATTTATTTTTGTTATAAAAGTATTCGTGTTGGCTCGGGATGGCTTAAGCTATTAAAATCCTCAATGCAACCATTAGAAGGAAATGAAAAATATTTATCATCGCACAAATACAGTAGAGACAAAACGAGAAAAAATAAGTGGAAGTAGGAAAGCACTACGAAATAAAAGATCGCTTGTCATACATATCTTGAGAAGAGTTTTTGTTAATTATGTTATATTTTTATTTTTTAGTATATATTTTTTCTTATTTATCTACAGTGGTAATTTATTAATATTCAAACTTAATTTTAACTTCAATAAGCATAACTTATTCAATTCAATACGTATTTAGAATGTAGTTAAATATAAACATGAATTTTTTTTTTAAAGGAAGTGAATGATTTACAAAATAAAATCTTTACATTTTTAAGTGAAAGAGATATAATTAAATACTTTTAAAAAGAAAAATAACATTAGAATATAATTTATATATATATATATTATATATTTTAAATCTTATTTTATACGAGAAATAATACATTTTGCCTCAATTAAGGGCATTGAGTATTAGAGCTGTGTGAGACTCATTCATACCATATATACAATTCACAAAAACAATAGAAAAAATATAACTAAAGAAAAGAAAAAGAAGTAAAACTTGAGATAAAATTAAATAAAAATATAAAAAAACTTTTATAATAAGTGAAAGTTTAACTAATGCACAGAGAGTTCATTATTACGTTAACTATTATTATATAAATATAAGAAATGACATTTTCTTATGATTCGAGAAACTTGTCTTGAGACGGTGAAAATAAAGAGGACATAGGTTAATAAAATGCTTGAGTATCATATGCGTATCCTATAAAATTTGTTTGTTTATTATAAATATTTATTTCTATTTGTATACAAATATTTTATTTATTTTTATTTTGTTATTAAACACGTCATTTCTGAAATATGCTGCTCAGTCAGTTAATACATTACTAGATATGAGATAAAAAATAGCTATATGACGACTATATTAAGTACACCTGTATTATTCATTATAAGAAAATTTGTTACATGACTAAAAAACAAACTGTTATTGTAGAAAACTATGTTTCATTCCTAACATATAATATTGTAGATTTTTCTGCTATATACTTACATTATTTTTTATGTATATTTATCTTCTTAATTCTTACTTATCTTTTATTTTTTTTGATACTCCTAGTTCTAGGATTTTTTTTGGGGGGGGGGAGGGCAGAGACGTAGGCTGGTATCATATAAAAACAATTTTTTTTATTTTCACTGACTTTTCAATCTTGGGTAATCCATATTATAAAACATGTCATTATCGTTAAAGGTAGAAATAAAAATTCATGCATAGATTATTTATTGTAAATCAGAAGAAAGTTTAATAGAATATTGCATATCTAGACCATTGTTGCAGAATTTAGACTGCATGAAAGTTTCTTGCGGCAAACTGTTGCTGTCACGACTGTCCATTTTGCCGAAGACTCTTCTTCTCAAGAGTCAACAACTCCTGGAGGGAACCTTTTGGCGGGAGGCAGGGTAGGGAAAGTTCCCTTCCTGTAGGGAATATACAGCCGTTGTGTTGGCAACGCAGATCACGCTTACTACAGACTACTACGAAGGAGCGGACCGGTTTGCTACTACCCATAATAAAAACATGGCCTCTACTACAGGGCCCAAAGGTGAAACTTGGATTGACCTTTCTCCGCTGCGGCTTTTAAACAGCTCACTATATCTGATTTATAGGTTCTGTCTCAGGGTTTCGAAATTTTACCGCGACACTCCAGGCCCATGGCGTCAGATATTGTGCAAGCGATACTTCGTTTTTGGTTTATGTTTTGTAGCCCAGCACACTCAAAGAACGAACTTCGCAACGCTCACAAGACTGCAAATATACCATCCTATTCCAACTATCAAACTAACATTGAGGAAACGTGGTCACATTACCAAGACATTCAAGAAAAGTAATTGAGCGAACTATTGGCGGTGTGAATATGGATTTTTTTCAAGTCTACAAAAAACTGCTCACCTCCAAATGCCGAAAATACGATATCTGCTAAATTTGGGAGTGTGCATATCGTTGCCAAACAAAATTCAAAGCCTTATTTTATTTTATTTTTTCTTTGCCCGATGGTGCGCTTCTGCAAATATCAAATGAATCCTTCCTACGAAGATAAGTTTGATAAAATATTTTGTAGGATCATATCAGCTTCAATTTAAGCCCCGATGGAGTTCCGTAAGTTAAAAATTCAAGAGAAACGGGGATTTGAAAATTAACGTGTTTTTTTTTTTGTTTTTTTTAACACGACGAATCGCCATTTTAAGTTTATATTTTATTAAATATAATGTGAGCTATTGAAACAAAGATAATTATTATCAACTACTCTTAGGCGCAGCTGTTCATATGATATTTGTTTAATAATTAAATTAAGTGTATATGATAAATAAAATCACTAAATCTTGAGTACCTGCGTTTCTGAAAAAGTATTTTATTTTTTTAACTACAGTTTCTCTTAAATTATTGAACCTAAAGAGTTCTACTAGGCTGGTAGAATACACAAGAAAAAGGTTTATAATAATTATCTTCATAGCAATAGCTGTTTCCTTGATATATGAATAAACGCACTATCTCTCGATGGATTTTGAATTGAAGCCCAACTTCGGCTGACATTTTTTTGGGGAGTTGACAATTTCATGTTGACTTGAAAAAATTCTTAAAATAATGCAGTTGTGAGGTATTTTCTATTATATTGACTACTACAAATTGAATATTGATTATGGACATTATACCAGCTTATGAAAATATTCCTCAAATAAGTTAACGAATTTCGACCATTGCCATAGATTTTATAATATAAATCAAAATTATTTTGAACCATCAAATTTTTTAATGTAAATTTTTTTTGCAGTAAGCAAGTATATAGAATTCGAAAGTACATAAAAAAATTAATTGTAATTATACTGGGATTTAATCATTTAAAATATCTTAACATCACCTATGTCATCTGATTTCATTATGTTTTAATTTAACAAAATTTTAATCGATAGAAGTGGCGATTTAATTCAATGGTTTTTGTTAATGTATTTTGAAAACTGTTTCATTATTAGTTTATAAATTATTAAAACTATTATTATTATTAATGATTATATTATATCCATTGATTAAATAAATTAATTTCCTGCTTCTCACGATGCGAAATCAACAATTCAATTAGCTGTTGACACATGTTAAGTGTTATCAGTGGTCTGTTGACATAGTGCAACTAACACACCCGCTTAATATGATAAGCTTCGTTCTGCCTACTTTAACCACGTCCCTCTATCTAATTTATGTGTATATTCCCTATTTAATAAAAAAAAAAAATTGCATTAGAAGTTATTGCGCTTATTTATAGAAACTTTAATAACAACTCCTTTTAATACTTTTTTTTTCGCTTTTGAGTAGGTAAGTTTGTGTTTTCTGTGATTTTTAATTTACTGTAAAAGTGTTGTTACTTCGCTATAATAATTTTCAGAGTTATATTATTGAATAAATAAATATAAAAACAAAAATTTATTGATCAATATAATATTCTGTCAATCGGACAATAGTTATAGTGTGCTCAGACCATATTCACACTATATTCATATAAAATATAAAATAAACAGAAGCAAAATAACGACTAAATAATAATTAAAACGTATTTGTTTGTTATTAAATTATTAAATAGGTTGCAGTTTATTCTATCATAAAAATAATTAAATGCTATGTTATAACTGACAAATTCTATACACAAATTCTTGACTAATATCCAATTAAACATTTTGCTTTCAACGTTTTTACAATTAGGCGAAATTCAGCATCATTGGTGTTGAACAAATCATAATCACACATATGCATACCAAACGCAGCATTTTTCACAAAATGTAAATCTTCTGATATGGACATTTCCGGTTTAGTTCATGTATATAAGAGAAAATATAGTTTTACTCATTAGTTTTCGATTTAAAAAATGTACACTATAAAACGTATCAGTGAAATAAAAATGGACCTCGGATTATAAGGGATTATACTAAAGAAACTCAAAACAGAAAATCCTTTTAAAAAAAAGTTCACACTTGGCGAACGTATCCGGAAAAGTGTCAAAGAATAGAAACGGAGAAACGTGGACTGGAGAGAGAAAATAAGTGCATAGTGTAAAGATGAAAGAAATGCTGTTTCGAAAGAAGGTTACATATATTTATATTAGTACTATTTTTTGGGGGAGGGGGGGAGGGGAGGAGGCTTAAAGCTGACAAATAGATTTCCAGATTTTGGAAATAAACTTAGACACTAACCATTCAGTATTATTACTGATTGTCAAATTCCTAAAAACGCATTTGTTTTCCCCTTTAAATAAAATGTTAATTCTAGGTTTTTATTTATTATTTCATTTATTTTTTTAATATTGTATTTTTGTTAAATTACCTCTTTCTTTTTTTATGTTTAGGTTTAATGTCTATTAGCCTTATTGTAGTTTATGTTCAATAATAAATATAATGTTTTATTTTATATTCATATAATATACTGAAATATATTATTTTCATAACCATTTGATTTTAATTTTGCATATGTTTATAATTATTATTCGAATGGTTTCTGGTTCACTGTTATTTGTAAGTAGCAGGGATTGATATAAATAAATAAAATAACATATTTAGTTAGTTTCAGAATTATCAATTAATTTTTTTATATATATAAAAATAAACAAATGTAAATAAACATCCACCGCAGACAAGGAAGATGAGTTTTGCGGGAAATATATTTTCCCCCGCCCTGTTGGCAAGCCTGCTCCCCTCCTCCACTCCCAGCTCGGGCCACTAGTAAACAAAGGTGTGTTACCTGGCGGGTACGAATTGCGATTCTCCGTCTGTCTTGTGTTCTGTTTATGTTTTTGTGCTTCCTTGATTCCGTTTTCCCGATGCCGTGAATGAGTGAGAGGACATTAACGAGATATCTGATAGATTTTTGGCAAAATGAAGGACAGAATAAGGACTAAAAAGGCGCTTTTCCAGATATCAAAGGTGAGTGGGGGAGTTGACCAGGTGGGCCGCCATCTTTGAAAAGAATATAAACACTAGTTGATGGCCCGTCTGGTCCAATGTTGCTGTGATTTTATTTATATTATTATTATATATAAACAAAATAAAGCTTGAATAATTAATAATTTAATTTTTTAAAGTTTAATCTTTTTATTTTCAGAAATATATTTATAAATCTTCTTTATCTGTATAAATTTAATTCAGCATTAATTCTTAATTCAAAATATTATATCTAACACTTTGAACTACAATTTTCAGGCTATGCCGTTTTGCAACCAATCAGATAATTTTACTTTTTTATTCATTTATAAGATTGATGCTATAATCTTACTATATTTCATATTGAGATAAAACCACTATTTTAACACTAAAGATAAATAAACAACTAGCCCAAACATTGAAAATATTTAGATACTTAAAATTGGAGTTTTTCCGATTAATTTATATTATTGTTAAGATTTTTATTTATTTATTCTTTTAGACAGTTTAATGATATTCAGTAAGGATTTTATTTTTATAATGAATAATTTTCACTTAAATATTATTTACTTTTTGTATTTTTATTATAAATTATTTTAATATGAATGATAAGCGCCTTCTCAACACATGAGTCAAATCCGTGACTTCTTTGCTGCACGAACATTAAAGTCTCTTCCGCCACCTCTAAGCTTTAGCCTTTCGCATACGTTAATGTTTGTTTTAATTCTATAATAGTGATTATAGTAACATTAAATTTATTTATTTATTGTAAAAATTAGTTAATCTAACTGTTTAACTGTTAGCAACTAATATTAAATTTATATATATTTTTTTAAGTTGATTTCATCGAAAACCCACAGGTATTAAATATATAGTGAAAAAAATTGGAGTTTTTAAGGGTATATTTAGAATTCTAAAAATCCTGTTGTTTTTTTAAAGTAAAAACCCTTCTTTTTTTCGTTTTGGATGTTGATATTTTTAATTTTAGTGGATTAATACCAAAATTATTGTAATGTCAATTTTTACAAATTGATTATTTTTTTCAAATCAACTTCTTAAACACTTATACAGGGCTTATCTCACAACAGACATTTTCAATCCCAATTTTATAGAGCCCCTAAAGGTTGGGTCACTTTATACCTGAGGAGCTGAGGTGATATATAACTTGGAATCTTCAGGAAATAAATTTAAGCACCATTGGTCTTAAAGCTTCGGCGCCTTCGCCTGGCTTTCAACTTGAACCTTTATAAAAAAATACAACAAAAAAAATCCTACATTTAAGATGCAAGGATCATTTATATTCCTCCAAGTTTTTAGTGTATAATATATTATATACGCATATGTTTTAATTATCTACTCGTATTTAGTAAATAATATTTTTTTTTATTCTAAAACAATTAAAAATGACAATAAATGAAGTCTTATCTTAAGAGAATAATTGCGAAAGCTCAGTATTTTAACAACATGATTTATCTCCGTTATATCAATTAATCGTTTTATGTTTGAATGGCACCAAATTTTTATCACATGTACCCCAGCAATTAGAATTTCGTTTTAATTAAATTGAATGTGGAAGGATTTGATCTGGGTTCAGTTTAGCGTAAAAAGTCAGAAGTTCGTCAAACCTCGATCCATTAGAACGTTATATGCATTTAATTTATATTATTTAATATGGCGTTAAACCATTAAACCATGTTTAAAATATTTTTTAAGGATTTTTTTTTTCATTAGATAATTATTTGTATTCACTAATGTACGTTTTTTTTTCCTTCAAATTATTGTTGCTTTTTCCTGTTGTATTCTGCATATTCGGAACGCTTGCAATCTATCCCCAGAAGAGGAGAGACTACCATGAAATCTATCATTGTGCGATGGCTACTACAAGAGATAGCCATTACCATACAATGGCCGATGGACCTCCGTCCACCTGCCTTCTTGCCTCGGGGAGGAGCAAAAAATCTCCCCCTCGCCGGGAAGACTTGGGGGCTTTCTAATAGCACCCGCAGAGCAGAGTCAGGTGTTGTCCAGAACTGGAATAAAATACTGGATTATAAATATTAAAATGTCTGGGAGGCTTTTGCTTTCGTTATTCCTTTTTCAGATTTTTCCTAGTACCTCAGAAAGGAAAGTGCACAACTGTTGTTAGATAAGCTTTTCAACACGCCGCCATATTATCTGTTACTTCTTAAGAAGGTTTAAAAAATAAATAATCAAGTCGTTTGAAGTGAAATAAATGTTTAAAATATAAAGGCTTATATATACCCTATTTAAGAACATTAAGTGTCCTAGAAAAATATTACTGTAGTATCAGAAGCGGCATATTTTTCAACTCGTCAAGATTAACTAACTAATCGGATACCAAGCATTACAAAAACGACAATTTCTTGCTAAAAAGTTAATTTTTAATATCAATAATAGAGTAGTTATTTGTTCCTCATGTTTCCTGGACTTACAGAAAGTACTAAGCTTTTCTTTCCATTATACATCTCACGTTTTAACTCTACTCTGTATATTAATAATTTTTTTTTCTTCTATAATTTATTATTATTATTCAGTATGATAGCTGTTATTTCTTATAAGTAAGATTCCTAATTTTTGTAATCTCGAAACCATTTAGCTGAATAAAATTATTAAATAATGATTTTTAGGTTATTTTATATAAAACTATGGAGGTACTCCGTTAAATTTTCACTGCAATTTTAAGGCTTCTTGTGAGAGATGGAAGAGGTAGGGGATTAATACTTAAGAGAATTACAAGATTTCATGGATTTGGATATAATATATATGGAAAGTGAAAAATATATTTTAGGAATTATACCTATAAATGTGTTCCACTTATTTTGGGTGAAATAACAAAATTACGAATCCACCGGCATATTCATAAAAAAAATAAAATGTAAACATTCAATTTTATTAGCAATGATAATTCCAAAAAAAGTCAACATAATGTAATTATCAGTGTACAGTACAGCTCTAATCATATGAATTTTGCCTAAAAACTATTATTTTAGTCCTAAAACTTCAAGCTAGAACTCACAATTCCTTTTTGATGTCGAATCTAATATATAAAAGTGTTGCTATTTTTAATTTTTTTTCATAATTCTGTATTTTGTATAGAACAATTACAGTTATTTTTGTAAATTGGAATACAAATTTATAATAATAAAATAAAATATTTTTTTAGATTAAAATTAAGTATGGCTAAATATAATGTTTTATGTAGAATTTATTTAACTAAGCTCACCTAACAGTAATCCTTGTTGCATTTCTATCATCTAAGATTGGAAAAATTGCTCACGTTCTTATCTTCCAATAAATGTATATGTATATTTACATATGTTTGTTCTTATTGCGATTTTTATTTCATAATCCTCATCTCATTCATGAGGAGAAAGACCGTCATTAAGATTAATGAGTTTCTCCGAAAAGAAAGTCGAGCGCGCTTTAGTTTTCGTTATCCTTCAACTTTGAAATGAAAATACTTGATGTATGTAATTCCGACATGACCACAGCGCAAGACCATATTATCATAATATTTCTAACCTTCAGTGAGCTGTCGTTAAGCACAATTGTTAGAAATCGTGAAGTTATCACACGATCTAAAATAAAAAAATAAAAAAACCTTTAACTACTAGTTAAAAAAAATATATATATATTGTAGAGAAGTTAAACCAACTCGTAACTCATTTATTGGCTAACTGCAAAACTTGAAAGTCATTCTTTTGTCAATCTATGTTCATGGTGATTAGAATAGCGTAATATTTTTACTTGTTCTTATCTCTTCTTAAAGAGTTTTTAAAAATAACGAATGACTTCAGGAAACTTCGTGGTGTTTGTTTTCTTTCTATTCTTTTACTTTTATTCATTATTTACTTTAAAAAAAAAAATGCATAGTTTTTTTTCTCCTTTTTCAAACATCATTTATTAAATAAAATGGATTCAACTAATGGAAGAAATTATGAATTTCTTTATGCATTGTTACAATTTAGCTAATGGTTTCTACGAAATATATTCCTGTTATATTGAGATAAAATATTTGAGTTATTCCTACTATTCTTTCTTTTCATTTTTTTTTTCTATAGTTCAGTGATTCTTTTGGCCTCTAAGGATTAATATGATTTATTCATTTATTAATCGATATAACATGAGACTTAGACATTTAGAAATTCCATATAAATATAGCTGATTTAGCTGCCGGAATCAAATAGTCCGTGGTTCAGACCCCTATTTTTCAAATCATTAACATCTGCCTGAAACTTCGTAAATAGCTTCACCTCATCGTAACCTAAATTTATTTTATTTACGAAAATTTTTGGAATTCGAGTGTTTTCAGTCTGGAGATCAGCAAACTTTGTCTATTTAATTGAATACTAAAAACTCATTAATGCCCATCTTATGTATTTGCTTCTTATATCTAATTTCGTAAATAAAATATTTGTAGGTTACGATCAAGTTAAGCTGTTTACGAAGTTTCAGGCTGATGTTAATAATTTGACATTAAAATTGTCTGCACCACTGACTAAAATGTACAATCATAATTACATTCTCTTTACAAATAATGTTTAAATTATAAATAACATTAGACCAGTAGCATCCTTATAATTTTGCTGCGAAATGATTCAAGTTTTGATTATTTTTTATTTGGTATCTTGAAGGCGCGTTGGTATACCATACCGCATGTCAGAAGAGGATGGAGGATTTGATTTTTGGCTTACGGGCATTTTTTTTTTTTTCAATAACAATTACTCTGGATGAAAGAGAAAAAATATATATATAAATTGGCGTTTAAGGCGTGGATATGTTGTTCCTTATTCCAATTACACTGGTAATTGCAGAAAATTATTCTTTTAGATAAAAACTTCTCACTTATGTATTTACACTTAATAGTTTCATTTGCATTATTATTTGAATAGACAATACGTTTGTTGTGATTGGTTAAATATTTAGCCCAGGTCCATAATCAAATATGGACCACTTAAAGTAAAAGACAGCTTTCAAAATATCTTCAATTCACAAGATCTCGTTTAGTTCAATATATATATATATATATATATATATATATATATATATATATATATATATATATACCACATTCTTTTGACTACCATCTACCTTATATCCTATTCTGTTTCACTAGCTCCTCTCCATCCGGAAGCTATTTTCTTTCTGGAACATATACTTAGGTTTTTATTTCAGGTACCGAATAATCTTTACCCGATTTCACGGAGACTCCAAACGGATTCCTAGCTCGTTACACAGCAAATTTTTAACATTTTTCACTAATTATAGGCGTTGTCTGAGTGAATGGTCGTTTCACGGCGGAAAAGGTTTCCATGCCTTACAGCTACTACCTGAACTTTTACCTGTTCAGGTAAGAGAGCATAGTTCGGTTATTGTCCAGTTAGATTTGAGCTCCTCCTTCGTGAACGTAGTGCTGTTAGCTAAATTTTAAGTTTTTTTCTTCATTTCTCGTTTTACACCTTTGATTTAATATCAGGTATGATGTAAGTTAAATTATTAAAATCTTTTATGTTTAGATGGTTTTCTGATATTTTAATGAAAATTCAGCTATATTCATCAGTATTCATTAATCAGTATTTTGGAACCTACAGCCTCTAATACCTATTGAAATTTTTTTTTTATAAACCCTTATAACTTTAAGTACTCAACCATTGTTTTATTATTTTTCTATTTGATCTATATATATATATTCAAAAAGTAATTAAATAATATTTTAATACCAATAATATTTGGTGTGGTCTTAAGCTCTTTCTTTTTTCTTTTTCGTAAATCTTTCAAAATATATTTGGTTAACGAGTACCAACCTTCAAGCGTTGTTAGGTTTTCCTAGATTTTTAGTGAGTATTGATTTGAATGTTTTATTATTAGTGAATCAGAAGATCTGTAAACCACTTAATTGAATATGAGTTCTACCAGGTACATAGTTCATTTAAATATATTCGAATATTCCTTAATATTTATTTAAAATATAAAAACATTCTTGTTTACTTAACCGTTTGAAATAAAAGACTCGTATATGTACTGCATATCTGTAGTGGTAAATAGTAAGTACCTATGTTTATAAAAATATATGAAATTATTTTTTTTTTCATAAAACTTCTTTTATATTTTCTTTAAAATACAGCCATACGTTGCATCTAGAAAAATAGTACAATAGCCGTTAGATACCAAAATACATCTTAATTTCGTCCCTGTATGAAAAGAAACCACTCGACGTTTCCGGCTATTTCAGCACTTATTAGACAAAGCTATGCTCATCGGTACTAAGCTAATATATATATATATATATATATATATATATATATATATATATATATATATATATATATTTCTTCAACAACAACAGGTACTTAAATGCGCGCTATTGTTTTTGTTTTTTCTTTACTGTCTTTATATTTACCGCAGCCTTTCTTTTATCTTCTTATGTTGTAAGTCAGTACAAACAAACTAACCCCCCTCCCCCCTCGAAGCCAGATAAGCTAAGATAAGAGTACTATTGATCTTTTCACCTGTTCCTCGAGACGCTCCACCGTATCGCATGGTTATAGTCATATCGACCAAACTCTTCCTGGGGGGAAAAACGTTACGTCCTGGGAATCGTCCTTAATTAAAATTCATGCCGTATTCATTCGAATGGGTTCCGCTTTTTGAACCCAGGGACCTGAGCCAAGCCGTTATATTTAATGTATTCAAGTCTCATTCAAGTAGTACCTGCAATTATTTTTTGAAGTATCTAATAATTTAAGCCCAAAGTTCGGACAGCTTAAACCCATAAAAAATTACTCATAAAATAATATTAAAAATATAAAAAAATCTTGGATTATTTTGAATATTTACCACAATTAACTTATTCAATATACTTAAAACAATTAACAAAACAAAACTCCAAAGCTTTATTTAATCCTCTAATCGTCTGCCATTTTGAAACAAAATGGCAGATTTTAATGTGGCATTTCCAACAATATCCTAATGTGAACGGTGACTGTGATGCTTTTTTTTATTTGTTTTTATTCGTTCTAAAAGCACTGGGTAGTGTATGGGCAAAGTCTTTTTACTATTCCATTTTTGTATACCTCCTTAAAAGCTCAAATTATCAAGGATTGCAATCCTTTTAATTTTCCTTTAATTGAAATTAGTATGTCTAATAAAATTTAAAAAAATCCTTTAAAAAAATTTTAAGTTTCTAATATCCTTCATAGGGATGTTGGAGAAATATCGATATTTTATATAATAGTTTTTGCTATGCAATTTAAAAAAAAAAAAAAGTAATTGAAAAACAAAAAATAAATAAAAATATCCACAAGCAATTCTGTTTCTCACCTGTGAGCACATCAATCAAAACGAAAATTACAGTTCTTGAAAACTAATTATTTTTTTATATCTTAGTAATATTTTTTTTATTTCTGTTTACTTCATAATGAAAGTTGTTAAGTTTGTTAGGTGTCTTATTAATTGACTTCTGGTCTTTATTTTTATTTTTATTTTTTAAATTTTGTGTTTAGCAATTTTAATTCTTTTTCCTCTATTTTTGTAATAAATCTTTTTAATGACAAGTGCAAAACATTTGCTGTTTTTTTAATAATCAATTAAATATTGATTTTCTTCCATCTTTTTAAATGTTTTTATGTTTATGCACTTTTTTTTTTAATGGACACTGTTTATATGGCAAGTAATATAGTTGTTAATTTGATATTTTAATCCTTTCAAAGATAATGAGAAAAGAGAAAAGAAAATGCTCGAAAGATTTCTTTTTTTTCTTTTTCGACGTTTTCATCCCTGCTGTTTTCAAAAGATAAAAAACATTGAATTTTTTCGATATATATTTTTTCGATACTTATATTTCTAACCCTTCATTTTCCTCTAATCGTACTTCTGTCATTCACGATAATATAACTATGAATTATGTATTATAGCGCTTTCTAATTATTATAAATCTATTACTTATTGTAGGCGATATATAATTGTGATTGTTTTACACCAAGTTCGAACCTAAGTTGGTTTGTTTTATGCCGCCTGAGTGCGTTGCGTTCTGCGTTGAATTTTCAAGTAAGTTAGGCGCGTGAACTGGTTTCACAAACAGAACCAAAGTCCTTGACCTGTCGGGGGGGCCCCACCTAGTCTTAAACAAAATTTGTTTCTTCGGATTTATTTTATATTCTTTTTTTTATGTATTGCATCTATAATATAATATATTTTATTATATAATTTATTTATTTATTGTAGGTCCTCTGGCACCTGGACATATTCAGGCGGAGTTTCAGAGAACTGTCAGGACATACTTGCATGTTGGATTCTTGCATATTTTGTGCTCTTAAGGTAATGTAACTACCATTATTTTTTTTAAACAATTATATCACAGGATTAAATAAATACTAATTTTAAAAAAAGTCTTATAAATATAAAAAATTGTGAACATCATATTTACAAGATTTATAACTACCACAATAAAAAAGCCATTTTCCCTTCCGAAACCCATTAAATGTGGATTTTGATTTATGGTTCAACTTTTAATAAGTTTTTTGAATCGATTTTTTTTTTAATTTGTAATATTTTTATGCCTAAATCAATTATTTTCTAAAAACATAACAATCATGTTTTAAGTTAAATATTTAATTACGTTTATAGAAATTTCATCAGATTTACCAAATTTATTTTTCTTTTATTCAAAAATAATAATTCAGTGTTCTTGGAGTGGAAAAATATATATTTTGATTTTTTACAATATTATCAATGTAGAAATTCTGTATGGATTGATCACAAACGTGAACACGTTGAATATGTTGCGATATAGCTCAGGAAATTGTGCAAGTTTCATGTAATCGGATGAAGTGTGTAAAAGGTTACGAGCTGATCGATTAGTGAAGATGTGTTATAAATTAATTACAGACATAATCATTTATGATAGTCATTAAAAATTTACATGCCGTGTACATATTTTGTTTAGGGCTAGTACAATTTTATTCTACACGTAATTTTTATGGGAAAAAAAGTCGATTAAATTGTATTTGTTTTCTAGTTTTGGCATTCTTAAATAACTGAATTATTGATATTTAGTTGACGATGATTCATAAAATGTTAACAGAAAAAGATATTATTTCCTGTAAATAAAACATATGTTTAAATCACAAAATAAAAAAGAATTGAGTATGATATATATTTAAATATTGCTAAGTTATACAAACAGTACGTACTTCTATTACTTAACATTATAAACCTTATAATGTAAAACATTATAATCACTTGAATATATTATGGTAAGGAGTATGAAGGATATTAAATATTTATATAAACAGTATTTTTTTTATAAGGGAAATAATTTATATATGTAGACATTAATGTTGATATTAATCATTCTAATATTTAAAAAAAATAGTCATGCTAAAATTATTTATATACATAATTATAAATTTATTAAAGTTATGTATAATCACACGTTATATATATTATATATACAAATACAAACACAGGCGCATTTCTTGTACTTTATCAGATTTTACTGTAATTTTTCCGTACTACTTTCATTGAAAGGTTTTGCGTGTCTTACGATTTCTCTGTAACACGTATTCAACTACTTTAGAAAGAATGCGTATCTAATTATACTAAAAAGTAGCGAAGCCGACCGCAGACGGATGCAAAAATCGTGTATCGCCCATCATTATGTAGGTTCAAGCTAATTACCAAAACCTGAAATTTCCAAGCTATATTCCAAGTAGTTAAGAAGCATTAAAAATTAAAAAAAAAAAATTAAATAAAGTAAAACTGTGAAATCGAATAAAAACAAAATATTATTACAATATATCAAATTTGGAATTTCAAATATATTTTTCTAACCACTATATTGGGATAATTATATTTATAGATGTTTCTTCTGAAGTTACTTCAATATGGCATATCATATACTTATTTTGATAGCGTTATAAATTTTTATTCATTATTAAAAACCGATCATTTAAAAAAAAAAAGGGCCCAATGATAAGAATATGTTCTGATAAATTACTGCGTTTCAGTTTGCCTCACAGAAGTTTCAGATTTTTTTTTTAATCATAATTGAAAAATTTGTATGGTGTCTCATTGTATAATAGCTTCCTCTAGATTAATTACTATTCTGACATAAATTTGTTTTATTTCCTTTTTTTTTTTTTTTTTAATTTTTCCAATGCGTAACTGTGACTGAAAGTAACTAAATAAAACTGAAACCGTGATTTTTAAATAGTACTCCAGAGCATCTATACAGGATGTTCTGTTACGGCAGGACGTCGACACCATCCGCGTAGTAACCATGCAATTTCGTCTTTGTGGGATCCCCTGGTGTGCCGTTAGTTCCTCTATGTGTCAGGACACGCTGTTAAGAGTCTTCCAGAGCATTCTTGTAGTCTCCTGGGAGGACGTATTGTGAGCAGGCATTGCTGGAATGTTTCTGGCCGAAACTCAATCGAAGAAGGCATACCTCTCTTAAATTCCAGGTGTCAGCTTCCAAAACAGATTAAAAAATCAATTAATAAGATCGAATTAATTTCTCCTTGAAAATTAAATGTTAAAAAAAAATATCTGACAAATACTTTTTTCTCGCTATTTCGTAATTAATAGGTTTTATAATAACTTACACCTATTTCAAGGTTTATAGCTTGTTATTTAAGAATAAATTCAACAGGAAAATACTTTGAAGTATAGTTTTGCTAAGACATGCTACACGCTCACGCGAAAGCAGTGAAAGAGATATAATAGAAATCAATATGGAAGCATCTTGAAATTTTCATCAAATCTATTTAACGACCGCAGGTGATATACTAATTATAGAAAATAGTTCAAAGACTTATAACCTATTTCCAAGTGTTTAATGGCTACCGAGTTTACAGCCGCTTTATTCTGAACAATTGTATAAGTTTTACTGTGTACCATCTTTGTTGCAAACCGCAAAATCTCTTACAATTTCATGAAAATTGTATTATAAAATATCAGATTTTATTTTTGTCATATGAATTTTAGCTTTTTGATTATGATGCTAGACCGTGTTAAGGTGTTGCCCGTTTTAACATTGTCGAGTATAGCGGCCTGGGCGTGTTGATATTAATTACGGAATTAATCTTGAACTTCCCACTCAAGATAGTTGGTTTGCTCATACCTTTTGAACCCTATCCATCGTACACTAGGAAATGTTTTTCAAAACAAAAAAAAAATGTATTTTTCTCGTAGCCACGGAATAAAATGTATTCCTAAATGACAAATCACTTTGGGCTCTGAGGTCAAACAATGTTTTAACCTCTCGCATCAACCCAGACCTACCCTGCTTTTGTTAGTGAGGTAGTAAAATGTGTTCAGCAACAGCTGATGCAATTGCAAAAATATTGAGAACTTTTCTTCTGAATATTTCATGCAAATCTCTTCATTGTTTTACAACCATCTTGTAAATTTATAGATTGCTTTCGCTTCGGATTAAGTTTCACCGATACCTGAATCGATAAGCTTCTCGAGATAATAAATACAAGATAAGACATTTATCTTAGGCCTTATCTCATTCGCGGCAAGCGTCTAGGGTGCGGAAGCTAGATTATTAAGATCAACACGAACTTAGGTTTCATTCATCAGATTAATATTATTACTTGAAATTTTTGATTTTATGGAAGGTAAATAGAATAATGTTCAGCCATACTTACCTCAACGTTACTTTACTACAGTTGCTATGAGAATTGAACTTATTACGGCTTCTTTTTAGTAAATTATTATTCGGGAAATTCATCAGGATATTGTTGAATAAATTGTATTTTAGAATTGTTATCCAATGTTGCTGTCCGGTGTCCTTTCGAATCCTCCGCTGCTCTCTCTTCGGACAGGACTTCTTCTGTCGAACGTGACCGACGACCAATACGACGATATCGACATGGTTGGGGAAATGTAACAGCGAAGAATTTTTTTTGGTCTTTTACACCATGACCGTATCTTGTGGTTTGGTAGAATCTCTCGTGCACATTTTAGCAGTCCACTTCATTTGTTTTTTTATAAAAATAAAGGTGCCTATCGAAATGTTATTTTTTTATACATCTTAAACCTTTCGTGAGATCATTTCTGAACTTTTGGCCGAAACGTCGGCAAAATATAAATAAATATAGTTTATTTATTTTTACTTTGTATTTTTCACTGAACACCCCAATCAACTTCTCTTCAGTTTATTTTCTTAATAGTTGATAGCTATACTGAATAGCTATTTCTAGTTTTTATTATTTAACTTCTTATATAAAAGTTCTAGATGACAAGTTAAAACATCGAGTGCTTAAATGAATCCTGATACAAGGATACCTCGTAAGTTTAAAACGTAATAAGATATTTGATTATTTCCATACCTCGATTATTAAATAGTATCGTTTTAAATGCCAATAAATAACGAAGCAAAAGGTTCTATTTAGATAATCTTGTCTATTGATATATAACTTATAAGCTGTCAATTTATATTTCGATGATATGGAGATATTAACTGTATGAATTTTCGTGATTTTTGGTTTGGAATAACTTTTTTTCATAGATAAAAGCTTTACTAGACTTATCTTTGTAACTATTTATGGTTATTTACGTGTCAAATACTTATGAATGTAATTTTAAAAAAAATGATATAAGATAATTTACATGAGACAAAAGGTACCTGACGGTACCTACTGACTTGTAATTAGCATCTGCGGTTATTCCTAGAAGACCCTCATCAAGCTCTTCTTCAGCCTACCATCATGTGGGTTGTATCCATGTCTTGTATGAATCGGTCTGTGTCAGTGTGTCCTTGTAAAGCAGACCCTACACGGTCAGTCGGAATGACATTCCGAGGTACTATTGACAGTCTGATTGATCATTTAAGCCTATGATTGAAGTATTGGTGGACGTGACTTACGAATTTTCGAAAATCTAGAAATCAAAGGTTTCCTTGTTAAAACAACATAACATTTCTTACAATTTTTGTTTCTAATATGTGAAAATATATTTCTTTGGCGTGCTTATATATATATGGCATGCTGTATAACTGGCTATTTGTATTAATTATTTTATTTGTTCATTTATTTTCATCATATGGCATCCAATATAAGGATTCAAAAATATATATAGTTTAATAATATATACAAGATTATATTGTTTTTTTTAAATTATAACTAACCCTAAACGTCAAGTAAATAAAAGTTTATTATTTTAATAAATGTTCATTATTCATCTTCTAAAATTATTTTTCATTCAAAAATGTATACATTTACAGCCAATAGATTTTTTTCCTTTTGACTCCTTCCCAAAAAACCGGTTCCTAATTCAGAAATTTAAAAATCACGACTGACATTTTAGCTGAGGTGAAAGCCAAATCTTTCAGTTCGCAGTGATTTATAAGATAATAGTGGTTAGTGATCGGCGATTGGCTTAAATATCGGTCGCCAATACAGAAATAATTCTTAAATTTCACATTAATTAGGCTACCGTAATCAGAGCAGAAGAAAGGTAATTATTTTAATTGCTGACGACGTGACGTTCATGAGTTGTTGAAGTTATGAAATTTTTCTGTCTTTAGTTCTCTTGTAGATTTATGTTCATAAAAAAAAAAAATTAACGAAAAAAAAAAAGTATGTTATAATAAACTACAATAATTTAACATTAATTTGATAGCTAGAGAAGGAATCACAGTCACTCACATGAGAGATAACTATAATTCTTATTATGTTTTCGATACTTTAAAAATTGCATGACCAATAATTGGTCTATAAACTTTTAAAAACATTTTGAGTTAAGAAGTCCTGAGTATAATATTTGATTTTAAAAATATCGTGGACACTCATGAGGGACAAGTAGGATACTTATGTTTTTGATGTTTTGAAAATCACATCATTCGACCATTTTTATTTATTTCATTATTTTTTATGTCCAGGAACAACTGGAAATCAACACTAAAAAAAAAATATATACGTTCTTTACGTTGACCCTTGGGGTTAAAGTGGAAATATTTTCCTCTTTTTAAAATTAAAGAAATATTGTGATAACGGTCGAGACGTTCACGAGGTTAACATTCACTAGCTATGTACTGGTATCTTGAAAATACAAGAATCCTCGTGATCAAAACCTGTTCTTATATTGCAAACTAAGAATCTAAAAGAATATATGATG
The DNA here is from genome assembly GCA_928085145.1 of Nezara viridula. Classification (NCBI taxonomy): domain Eukaryota; kingdom Metazoa; phylum Arthropoda; class Insecta; order Hemiptera; family Pentatomidae; genus Nezara; species Nezara viridula. Next base: position 30,484,260 of record OV725083.1, on the reverse strand, counting down.
TTTTTTCTGTGCCAAATATTTTTTTTTTCAGAAATATTATATGGGGGTTTTAAAAATCTATATTCAGTAATGAGATTTACTTTTCTTAACGTTAGCCACGAAAAAAAAATGATAATTTTGCATCATATATTTATTTATATCAATCTGGCTATAAAGGACGAACTAATGTAATTTATCAGCTTTTTTATAAATTAGTTCTGTTGAGAACTACGAGTTTTTTTTATTATTGATTTTATTTTTTTTCCATTGATATTTTAATTATATAAATCAGAAATAAACTTTAATAAAACTAGATGTTATGATGACTTTATAATATTTATTCAACTAAGTTTGGTTTCCCAGGAGTTTTCTTGCTTATGCCTACTTTAACCTCTTTCTCTTTCAACTTCTTAAACATAAAAAAAAACATATTTTGTATGTATTTTATATATATATATATCCTAGGGACCATCAAGTTCTTCTTCAGCCTACCATGTGGGTTGTATCCATATCTTGCATGAATCGGTCAGTGTCAGGGAGTCCTTGTAAAGCAGACCCTACACGGTCAGTCAGAATGGCATTCCGAGGTACCATTAACAGTCTGATTGATCATTTAAGCCTATGATTGAAGTATTGATGGACGGGACTACGAATCGAAGGTTCCCTTGTTAAAACAACATAACATTTGTTACAATTTTTTTTTCTAATATGTGAAAATATATTTCTTTGGCGTGCTTTTATATATATATATATATATGTATGCATAGTATCCGCTGGGGTAATATTATTGTTTACTATAGAGAATGGAAGATGCGCAGTGCCAGCGACCTGGATAGGGCAGAATCGTGTCTCGTGACTGTACAGTTTGACCCGGTGATCCTAGCCCTTCTTGGCCAAGGCTTTCACTTATCTCATAACTCCATTTTGCCATCTCTCGGATGTATCATATGTATCTCAACGGCTCAGTCTTAGGGTTGACTATCGTCGTTGGATATCAATTTTCCAATTAAAAGAACCTGATGTAGGTATAAATTGCAGATATTCCAGCAGATCGAATCCAGTCGTATACCTTTACTACTGGCTTTAATAAAATCGAGGTGTAGAAAACTGATTCAATGATTTTTTTATTTTATCTGGAAGCATAGAGGAGATTTCACAATAAGATGACAATAGGCATCCGTCTGTTGGTGGTTCCTCTTTCAGTCCTCGAATACAAAGGTCTTGGTCGTCCCTTGTTTGTGCTAAGTTTTTATTCTACCTGTAGGCTTCAGGATCTTTTGTCGAACCTGAGTTCTAGATTATAAGATAAAACAAAAATGGCTTCCTTTTCCATAGCTATTAAGAACAAACCCTTAGGTTTGTTTTATGGATTCAATTTGTAGTGAGGTCTTAGGTTAACTATATGATCATCAGATGGAAATTGTAGAAACATATTTAGTTTTAACTGCTTGTTACGAACTGCCTGGAATTCTTTGCCTGGACCTTACATCACCCCCTGTTACCCTCTAACCTGGATCCACAATAATGCGGATGCAGCATACTGTTATCCGTGTAACAACATTACCAACGTTAGGACGATCTCGGACTGTGTGAAGACTCTGCTGAGTTGGGTCACAACGGTTGTAGGACATTCTTCCATTATCTTCGTCGGACCGCAGGAGCTAACCTTCTTCGTTTAGCCACTCTTTGTCGGTATCTTCTTATTGCCTTCCTCATAATTGCCAATGAAGGAACAAATGAGGAGGGAAATGGAATCCGATCATGGATCGTCTGTTAATTCTCAATTCGTTTTTTCATTGATTGGTATGTGATCTGCGTTCTTGAAATTTTTCGTTTTTTTCTCTCCTTTATATTTTCTCTAATGAATCATGCCTCATATAAGAAAATTATATGATGTACTGTAAGCAACTTATTGTATTTATATTTTTATAGATAATTGTGTTTTTTTATAAGCTACACAGTAATAACAGTTTGTTTAGCAGAAGAAACCTAACAACCTTGAATTATTGAATTAATAAAGGAAGATTGATCTTTCTCATGATAATTACTTGATATTAATTAACAAATCTTCGGGAGTAAATAATTTTGCATAATATATCTCTATATATTATATTAACTTTCATTGATTTATTTTATTTTATTTTATGATATTTGCTAATGATTTGTGATGCAATAAGCATATTTGTAATTTCCTTGACTTGCTTGTTTTTTCCTAAAATAAAAATTAAAAATTAAAAAATGCTTTTAATTAAATGTTGCTGAGTTGGCAATCAGGATTATTAATTAAATAATTGAAAAGTAACATAAGACCTAACAGCAGTGCATCAATCCATTTTTTTCTACTAGTTCGTTTATCAGGTAAATATTTCAAGTTTGAATTCTTTAGTATTAAAATATTTATTCACTCAAAATGTTCAAAATCAGTACTAAAAAATATTTAAAAGTGTATAACTGACATCTAAAAAACGTGCCAAAATAATCTACTTTGGTCAATTTATTGTATTAATACACCGAAATATTATCAAACCTAATAAAATGTGCATTATATCATCGAAATAAGGTTCTGATTAATATAATAAATTAAATAAAATCGATGATTTTTGGAGGTTTTTAATTGCTAATTACACAATTTTTAAATATGTTGGCGTTTTACTGTACGAAAATCAGGTCCCCAGTACTGTCAATAGCAAATAAAATTTCTTTAAAAAAAATAATAGAAAATGGTTTTCTTATATAAAAGCTTGACCTCTCATCCTTTCCTTATTTTTAAAACAATTTAGTTTAACATTAAAAATCTGCTAAAAAATATATAAATCTGTAATTAAGTGTATACGTATATTAATTGTAGAATATAAAAATGACCTTTTAAAAAAGTACGTAATATCTATTAAACATATTATCAATGTAATATCAAAAACATTTTCTGATCTTGATGCGAAATTAATTTTCCGAAATAAATAAATAATATAATCATTTATTTTCGTCATTATTATTATTATTATTTTTTTACACAGTGCTGTATCATTAAGTATAATTAGTAAGTTTGTTCTGTTTTTTTTTTCTTCAGACTAAATAATAATTAATTCAACTGATGATACCCGGAAAAATAAAAACGTGCTTAGTACATTCCTAATTTCCCCGGAGAGACGCAATAGAGCAGTTGCAGAGCGCATATCCTGTATAACCTGTAATTTTTTTCGCTATTGATGAATGTACTTACCCTGTATCAGATGCTCATTCATTCCCCGTGAACTGAATGGCCTGTCGTTTATTTTCTAGTTTCATTCACTAATTGAGTTCCAAATATCAAAACCTAATTTCGCTAATATTTAAGTATACTTTTTAAGATTCTTATTCGAAATCGTCTGCATTCTTCGAGTAGCTTTTGAGACTTCAACGCGGAACGAGCCTACTTTCTAAACCATTCAAAACTGTCAGCGAACTTCCAGTCAGAAGAGATAGCTTGCCCCGGTTCTTCTAAAGCGTTTTCTTATCACCATCTAATTTAGAATAATGCAAAAAAAAAAATTGTATTATTTTTTATTTTAAAAAAATACAAATAAACGCTGATGTTCCGGCTATTTCTCATAGTAAAGAACAAGAAACTGCACTGGCAGATTGATCGGGGAGGATCTTTCGGGTTTAATCCCCTCCTCTCCTAAAAATATAGAGGTTTTTTTTTTTCATTGGTTTTTGTCAGTAATTATAAATCTAAAGACTTCAACATTCATAATATGTACTTTTTTTAAATTACAACGCATATGTACAATTACTAAATGTCCAAAATATAAAATCTTTTATCCATAAAATATTGTTCTTTTTTAAACATGTTTAAAATTTATATAGTTTCTCTCTTTTTCTTTCAGAATAATTGTTTTTTTTAAATTCCCTCCCACAAAAAAAATAAATAAAAAAAATAAAAAATAAATAAATAATAATAATCCAAAATCCGCTACAATATACAAGACATAATGAAGTTGTAAATAATTATTAAATAATACTAATATAAATTATAACCAATTAATTATAATATAAATTATAACTTGTATTATTATTTATTTTTTTATTACAATCATGTTTCTAGATAGTCTAAATAAACATACAAATAAAACATATTTTAATGAACAGAAGTATGGTTGGGGTGATCAGTCAGAAATAAGAAAGAAAAAATAAATAATAATATTTATTCTAACATTTGCCGACGTTTCGACCTGAAGTTCAGGCCTTCATCAGGCCTAAGAAAACTTCAGATCGAAACGTCAGCAAATTTTAAAATAAAAATTATTATTTATTTTTGCCTTCTTATTTCTGACTGATCACTCCAACCATCCTTCTCTTCATTTTTCACGATGTCAACCATCAACCCACAATCAAAACGTATTTTACTTTTTTCGTTTCTATATAAACAAGCGGAATTTTATCAATGTTAAATTATTAGTTCGAGCTCATAGATGCTTATTCTATTTAAACCAGTTTTATCACATTTCTGATTCATATTAATTCAAGGTTAGATCTAGTTTTTATAATTTTCTCAAGGATTACTTCGTGATTAATTCTCTATTGAATAGAAATAACACTGAACGGTATTACCTATTAACCAAGTATTATTGGAATAGGTGTCACGTTTTTACCCCACCTATTTTTCATTGACACGTTTCTTCTAAGAAACTCATTGAAATTAACAAGGGATTTAGCAAGAGATCTTAGGTGGTTAGATTAATGTCACCAACTTTAAAACTTTAGATATCTCTTAAAAATACCTAAATACTAAAGCCTTACGTATCTTAAATTTCCGTTATGCCTCTATCTTGGAGTGGTAAAATATAAATTTCTCCCTCCTCCATCGTAAAAAAAGAAACCAATTTTTTTTTTAGTATATGATTGGAAAATTCAAAACAAAATTTTTAATTTAAATAAATACATCCATGTAGAGAAGAATCAAAACAAGAATACAGCAACAACCTAATTACTTTTTTTTTAAACATTAAAACTTGAAGATTAGGGTTATCCAAAAACGGTCTTTGTCTTGTAGTCTTGTACTTGTTGCATTATCGCAAGACCAAGACAGACTTACCTGTGAGACTCTTGCGTCTCGCCGTTATCTCAAACTGAGATTTGGGCGTTATTGAGTAATTGATTTTAGTATCGATATTAATGCGAGATCCCCAGGATCGATTTCAAATCCATGACTCTTTTCATCTAACAAAAAAGTTAGTCGTTGTAACGCTGAAAGCTATTGTATTCATTATTATATTTGAGTGCTTTTAGGTTTCATCCTTGCATTGAATTAAAATAGTGTTTTTTTTTTCTTGTTGAATCTTGCATTTTAGCTTCGCTCTCCAAATAGTAACAACAAATTTAAACAATTGCGAGGACGCGTTTTTGTGAATGGAAAAATGGTGAAATAGTTAAAAGGAGCATTTAACATTATTGTCAAGCCAATTTTATTAATTTGGTTCCACTTAACTATGTCTATATCAAAATAAGCTCAAAATCTATTCTGTAGCGTTGCTCTAAGATCTAAACTAACTTGTTTAATAAATTGCAATAGGCTTATAGGTAATAGCAAGACATGCGAGACTCTAGCTGCAAGACCAATACTAGGTATGTTGACGCAAGACAAAGACTAATACTGGCTGAGTTTCGTCTTGACCTTGCATTTAGATAACTGTAATTGAAATCTTGAAAACTTAGTTTTATTATTCTTCTAACAAACATGCTTTCAAACGTATTGTCCGTTTTCCTAGCGGTATCTCTTTCTCAAGCGATATCTGGTACATCCTAGATTCTCCTCTAAGAAGAAGGCAAAAGTTGCTGTCCCTTGATCGGAATGCCGGCTCGTCTGTCTTGATGAGGGTGGTTTCGCTCTTCCCAACCTGTCCCACTTCTACAATAGTTGACAAGAAGTCCAAGTTTTTTTCTAGGTACTGGTTTCAAGAGAGCAGTCAAAATTATTAATTATACATACATTGAAGGGTCAAATTAAATTAATTAAAGTTTATGAAACATTTTAATTAATATATATTCCTATCGTTGTTTGAATTGTTATTAAATCTACTGCTCGTTTTTTTTTTTTTTTTCATTAGTTCTTAGATCACGTGATTTATTTCTCATCATTTTACAGTTCTCTGGTTAAAATAATCAGTATTTTTTTACTTCTTCATTTCGAGAATTCTTTTAAATTATTTATAGTATTTTTTTTTAATATTATCCTTAAATAAAATTACTTGTCGATTTAGAAACCAAAACAACTATTGTTAAAATTTTAGTCTACTCAAGATATAATAAGCCTAGCGATTGTTGTTTACACGATGAATATATCGTGCTGCTAGGAAGTGGGTAGATGTAGTATAGAGAAGCTGTTAGCCAACGAGGACACACGGCTCTTTAAGAAGGCTTCCTATTGGCTGAGATTCTACTCTCACCTTCTCTGTCTCTTTCTCTCGAATCTCCTCTCTTCGCCTGCCCCCTCCATCCAGCCCGGAGGACCGGTTCTTAGCTGGCAGGCCCAGCCCCTATCTCTTCCTACATTATTTAGTCCTCAGAGTATTATCTATTATGTAATACCTCTGGGCCATAAGTAGGGCGCCATGTTTCAACGAATCGGGCTTTAAATATATCCTAATAATATTTATCGATTTATTTCCCAGCAAAACCAATATTTATTAAAATGAATAAATTAAAACCTTGTTGCTTAGGTAGGGTTATGTATAGTTCGATACAGAAATGAAGATGGTATTATTTTATTATCTCTCCTCAGAGCCGGAAAAGTGATCTGTTGTTATCGTAGTTTAAAAATATGAATCCCTCCTTCATATACATAAATTTCAATTAGTTCTGTTATTAATCTAAAAAATACCTTTTTTTAATATTAAATATTATAAAAGAGAACTTAATTATTTACTTTCAATGCCCCAGCTTTCCTTATTATAAAACTTAAAATTATCAAAGAGGCGGAAAAGATTTTTTTTTTTAAAGAAAATTAATAATAAAGCGGTCTTGACAATGAATCCCACAGCACCTGACAAAAAAGTAATTACAGAACACAAAGACCGGCAGTGGCCTAGCCCAATTATCCGATGGCAGATTGCTTTTCAATCACGGCGCTGCTGCGCGATGGAGCAATAATATGGAAAGAAAAAGAAAGAAAAAAAAATTAATAATAAATGTTAAAACATAACCAATTGTTATAATAAAAAAAATAAAATAAGCTTCAAGTACAATGAATGTTCAATAAAATTTACCATTAATGAAAGATTTTCAGATCTGACTAATAAATTATTTACTGGTACGTACGTAATTAGCATCTTATTTATTTTATGTTTTTTTTTTGTACGACTTTATTTTTAAAAATATTATAATTAAATATATCCTCTGAAAAAAATGACGTGCGTAGAAAAGATTTATCGGTTCCAAATTGAAGACTAGAGGCTATAGAAGAGCTTTTATTTATAATTGATGTTACATAATTGCATTATATATATTGAATTTAACTATAGCTATATGAATTGACTATAAGAATCAATTTCTCGTTTCCTACAAACATATGACATGAAAATAAAATTTTAGGTCTTCTGGTAGTAATAGACTAATAGAATGTAACTGGAAGAGTAAATTGTCCATGGGGATAAATACACCCAGGGATAGTTGAGAGGATGGAAGAAGTCTTTGGGGGAAAGAAATAGGTGGTAACAATTGATATACCTATCCGGTAATTCTTTTTTGAGTTCTGAAAATTGCCAAAACATTGTTCTTTAACTATTGATAAGGAGTGGGGAGGGTGGCTGAGCGGGTTAACCCTGATAACCTGATAACCGAAGTTATAAATGAAAAAGATATAGTTGCGAGTCTTTTGACTCTGGCATTAATCCCCCGCCCTCGTCCTCTAGCTCAGGAAAACCCTGTATAGCCTAAGAGACGAGGAAAAAAAAAAAACGAACTCCTGATAAGGAGTCTGTTGTGTCCTACGAGTGCTTCTAGATAAGTAGATCCTCGACTATCAGAGATAACCTTGTCTATTTGTTTATGTATTGTTAATATACCAGTAATTAACATATTTAATAAGCTCAATTGCTTAAATGATGATGGCGGGAATTAAAAAAAAGAACGGTCATAATGATATTTGTCTGGCTTCCATCTCATAGTGGTATCTGAGGCAATGAAAGAGCAGACCAAGCAGCTAACTAAGCAAGGAAGGGAGAGGCACCAACCGTAATTTCAATGAACTATACCACAGTAGAAGACTGGGTACACGCAACAAAAAAGAAGTTTTGGAAAATTGGGTAAGTAGATGGAAATCTCAACAGTCAAAATTATTAGAAATAAAAATAGACTGCAACAAGTGGGATACTAGCACAAGAATATCCAGAAGAGAAGAAACCATATTGTGTAGAATACGAATTGGTCACTGACTGTTTACACACGGATACCTTCTCAGAGGATTAGAACCACCCACGTACCAAAAGTGTGACAATAAACCGCATTCACTAAAACAGCTGTTAGTAGAGTGCCACGAATTCAACAACATTCGGCAAAAATTGAAACTACCAACAACAATGAATAGAAATATTAAAAGACAACGAAGATGGAGTCACCACCCTATTCCGATACTTAATAGAGACAAAATATTACAATAGAGTATAGAAAGCTAGCCGCCAATGACCCTCAAGGGTAGAGGCGGTTACAAATAAAAAAATGATAAAATTCATATTATTATTAACATTTGTTACGGTTAAGTCCATTGTGTTACTTACGGTAGTTCTATCCTGGAAGAACCAAGATTTCAATATATTTCAATAGGTATGTACTTTTATGTTTACGCAAGCTACGTACCTATTTCGGACTCAGTGTGCCCATCTCTCCTCCCCCTCTCACCCAAGATCGATGGAGTATGAACCTCCCTCTTCCCTCCTTAAGATATTTTATTGCTCTCTTCTTCTTAAAAACATTAGAAATCAAGTTACTCTAAATCATATACAATCACATTCATATATTCCCTTTATCTTCTTGTTTGAAACTTCTCGACTTTGAGGTACCCCTGTTCGGACCAAATCAACATATGTCACATGACTTATAAGAAATGGTTTTAGATTTTAAGTTCCAGATGCAGGAAGAATTATTGTATTAAGTGGTAAATCCTTATGCTTCAAAATGTCCAGAAGCGATATGCAGCTGATCTACTCAACATTAATAGGTGGATTATTATTAAATAATACTGTAGGAACGAACAGGATGTCGTAGGTTTACTAAAACACCGAATTTTAATTATAATAACGCTTCTATTTTAGAATTAATAATAAATAATATAGAACGGTAGCCTACGTTACGCCTACTCCTCAACCCCTCACTTGGTATCATTCGAGACGGAGGTCAATAGCTAAGATGGGCCCCAGCCTTGGTGCACCCACGGGACTCCTACGGTCCTCAAACAACATGAGTCGGTTTTAATGGCTGAATGTTATGGTTGTGATAATGCCAACTGTATAGGCAAGATACTGTAAAATTACATATCTCAATAGATACAGTTTATTCGTTTTTTTCCTCATAGTTTAATAGTGGAAGATTCCAAAACGAAACCTTGCATCTATTCTATTACAGAAAAAAATTAATCAGTTATTGTCCATGCATCAAGACTCGAAAACATCCCATTAATTCACACATCACTTCAAAAAAAAATAAATAAATAAAAATTACTCCTTAAGTAGAGCTAGTTCATCATTCATTCCAAAACTGTATAACTTGTTGTGATAATCTAAAAACTGCAAATATTAATATTTTTGAACAAATATATTCGCAAAACGAAAAATAAACAGTTGTATGCATTGATACCTATATTAGAGATAAACTAATATAAAACTTTCCATCTTGCAAACGTACGATAGACGTATTAAATATTAATTTTAGGAGCTCATGTAAAAATAATTTTCCATTTTTCATTAATCCCTTTATTATATGGCCTAAAACAATGGTGTCCATCTCCTCCCTTCTCCTTATCTTAAAAACGATGCAAATGAAAATGAAATAATAATAATAATAATCATAGTTTAGTTGCTTTTTTTTTTTTTTTTTCTTGGTTTGATTGTCCTTTTCAATTAACATCTCACAAAAATATGCTTACTTCCAAAAATTAATAACCTCTTATAAAAATGTCCTCCTCAAATTACAACGTATATTTGTGCCTTCTTTAAAACGTTGATGGCACAAGTTTCATATATGACGGGTTGCTATTCCTTTTATGTTCTTGAAGTTATCCCATATATTATTTCTAAAAGGTGTTTTCTTGTCGGTATGCCATAACTTCGTCAATTCTTCATCAAATCCAATGATTGACCACTCATTTTGAAGATATTCTTCTCCTTCACATGCGAAAAATAGTCCTATCCCTCCGAAATTTCTGGGGAAAAAGTTATGGAGGAAAATAAACTTTATTTGCGAATAACTCAAAACATATGCATTTTTTCTTGATTGTACCCATGATAATTAGAAAGATTACTAAATTACCTACAAAACAAAAGAAAAAATTGGACAATTATTAACAAAGATACAGTCCATTAGTTTTGGTATACTTAATAATGCCTTCCTGTTTAAAGATATTGCATTTAGGAGGAGATAGTTTACTACACTTTTTTTCCCTAGTTTTTATTTTAACTTAATTATTTCTTAAAGACATTTGGTTGTTCTTACATTTTATTTTATTTTTTTAATAATTTAGTATATCCTCTGATCGGGGCATTATTTTGTCTTTATTACTTGTATTATCTTTGGAGTCAGGGTTTAAAAATAGGTCCTAGCAAAGCAATTCGTATAAATATTTTGGTCTGTTATGTTTAATGGAATATTGTTATCGACTAAGAAAAAATATTAATTCCTTCCTTACATAATACATAGGAACTACTCATTTCCATATTGTTTTGCTATTTCTTCACTAAACAAAATTTTCTGCGAATTTTTCTCACGGGCCAACTAGTTTATCATACTCTTCAGCATGAAGGCTATTGTATGAGGATTTGAAGATACTACTTTTTACAAAAGTACTCTGTATATACTTAATTGAAGTTTTAAATTAAGGACTTTATTAAGCTCTGAATTAAGCTTTAGGCTCTGGGAAAATCAAGATCGTTCTTGTTTGGCGCCTATTAAAAACGGTAACCTGTTTTTATTTATTTTTTGTTTTCCCGAGCGTTGAAACGGAGTGTTGTTCGCAGTATTGTTTTCAAACCAGGACATCGGAGTGAAGATGAGCCCTTCTAAAACCTTGACTCTGTCGTAATGGTGCAGTGAAAGCCCCCTGCAACCGCGGGAGAACTTGTCTTCCCGCCGTGATTTTCCCGCTCAAGAGTTTCCCGCCTTCGAGAACCGGTTGCGCGCGTGCGTGCTTGCCAACTCGGATAAAAACACATCCACGACCAGCATGAGGAGTATTCCGCTAGTTCTAATGGCTCCAATTGGTACTTCAACTCTGCCGAGAGAAAAACGAGTTCTACGATCCTTTTTGTTGCCAATGGATATCTGTTTTTTATTTCTTAATCAAGATTTATTTCTCAGGCGAGCTTATATTCCTTAAAAGTGGAGGCTAATTGGTTTTCAGCTTCTGCCGAGCTTTTATCAACAAGTGTTTATTGAATTGATTCACAAAAAAAAATATACATATATATATGTATTGTTTGTAGCATTGATTGGAGTGTCCAAATCATGATTGGATAAAATTGGAATAACAGTAGTCAATGTATATTTTCTTAGCTATTCTGTTTTTCTCCTGTGTGTGGAAAAACAAAAAATACAAAATAATTGTCTTATTCATATAATTTAGTATTATATTAAATAATTATCTTATTGTTAGACAATCAATCGAAAACGAAAACTGTTTTAGTTTTAGTAGTTAGTATTAAGTGAAGCCTAAGTTTTTTTGTAAGAATTATTTGACTTTGGCTTCATATTCACAAAAAAAAAATACATTAAAAAAACAGTATTTTTATTGTTATGTTTTTCTATATAAAAGTAGTTTTTACTAATTTCAGATAAATTTTTCTGAAAGTATCCATTATTTACATTTCACTGGTACGTCAGTAACATTACTCTACATAAAGACTTACAGATGCCAGCAGTTAACGACCACATACGAACACACTACAAAATATTTCATAATAACTTACACGGACATACCAACTCATTGATTCGAGGAATGGCCACAACTAACATGACCGATACCACCAGAAGGAGGCGTAAAAGAAGCTGGATGAGGGATCTCCACTAACTATAAATATTACTAATAATTGGTAAATGGTTGACTGTCGTGGATAATGAAGAGAAGAATAGTTGGGGTGGTCAGTCAAAAAAGAAGGCAAAAATAAATGATAATATTTATTTTTACATATGCCGACGTTTCGACTTGAAGTTCAGGCCTTCATTCAAATTCAGGCCTTCTCCCTGCAACACTTATGGAGACAGCCCTAATGAAGGCCTGAACTTCAGGTCGAAACGTCGGCATATGTAAAAATAAATATTATCATTTATTTTTTACTGATCACCCCAACTATTCTTCTCTTCATTATAAATATTACATTCAAGACAGGAAGGACGCCGCTGGGCACTCCTCTCCCTCACGCCTATTCATAGACCAATTAGTCTTCTACATCTTGACATCACACTCGCTGATTGTCTTACTTCTGACAGGTGTGAGTTGAAGAATAGAACTTAAAAAAAATACGATTTTTTTTGGCCTGACAATTTTTAAAATAAAAAAAATTTTCGCTAAATTAATCAAACACATTAAGGCTAATTCTAATTAAATATTAAAGAGCGGGTAATTACATTTTTTTTTATTTAAAGTTATTTTAAAACCTAGATAATTTTATTTATAGAAAATTGAAAATTTTATTTTTGTTAACGAATATCCGAATTATCATATAGTAAAACCATACGTGATTATGCTTTTCTAATTTCATACAGTACAGAGAATTCTCCTTTTAGTACTTCATTAATCATTATATCGAGTTTATTCAGCGTTAAAGTCTCTTCAAAGATTTCAATCTCTTCCTCTGCTGTTGAAGTGGGTGCATCGTACTCGAAGGAGTAGGTGGTGAAGTTCCCGCGCTCGCCTTAACTTACCCGCGAAAACGTGTCTGCAACAGTGGGATTCTGGTTCGCCTTGAAAAGCCCATTTCAATTTAAAACCTTTGGGTGGAATCGAAAGTCGCCTTGAGGCAGGGCACGCAATGTTTTAAAACTGTGCACTTGAGACTTGTAAAATTATTATGAAAACCTTTAATTTTGAAATAAGTTTGAAAACTCCCTATGTGAATTGTATACCTAGGTAAATTATGGAAATAACATACAGAGGTGTCCTTTGGTAGCTAGCCCTTCAAAAAATAGATACTAATTTTTTTTGTCTCATTTTATTTTGGCCATATATTTTATTTTAAAAAACAAAATGCTTTTGTTATCCTAGGACATTTGTGGTGGAACAGACTTGTCGAACGTTGGTTTGTCCCCATCCGACCGCACACAGCTGGTCTCTTTCGTGTCGATACCATATGGTTGTGTTATCTGTTACCTCATCGGATGAACCAACTATCGTTTTCAATTCGACTCTTCTGTCTTATATTTATAGACGATTTTTCATGATTAAAGAAAAATTTTTCTAAATAACATTATTATTTGAAACATAAAATTCGTCGTTCACAAAAGAAAACGGTCTATTGTTTTTATTTTTTACTTCATTTCCTATCAAAATGGAAACCTCATTGTAATTTTGGCTTTGACTAAGAACAAAAAAAACCTCAATTGCTTCTACTCCAACTCTTACGTTGTGGTCGAGTTCTCCGACCCTGATGATGGAACAGGTTTTGGTGGTTTTTGCATTTTATCTCCATACGCTCTCGCCATATTGGTTTCGCTAATAAATCTATCCGTGCATGAAGGATTCACGGTAGGTACAAAATGGTCGATTAATGCGGAAGTTGAAAAAAACTCACTCTTTGTTTTACTGTTTTATTTTTCCATAATAATATATTATAATACCTCATTTTACTGATTAAGTACCCATTTAATTTTAGTTTTCTGCGTTCTAGGAGACATCTTATGTTCTGAAGTAAAATCTGTTTCAACACTAGAGAACAATAAAGTTATTAGAATACTATCTTGTGCTCATGTTTTTTTTTTTTTTTTTACAAAACGATCTAATAGTTTTTAAGTACGTACTTACAACGGTCAACATTTATCAATTACTGAGCTTTTTTTTTTTTTAATCATCTGTCCTAAAGGGTCATCGGCGATTAAATTTAACAAGACCTGAATTTAAAAAAAATCGTAAAAATTAAAGCAATTTAAGCAATCTAATTTTGCTTTTCAATTCTCGGAGATTCCATTTACAGTGTACTCTAAATCATATTAAAACTAGCCGGCATTTTGGAGTCACAATAAGGAACTTTTACCAAAATTTTATTATTATTTTTTACCTACCTTTGCAACTGACATTAGCATCTGGCGATAAATATCTTAATTGGTTTTTGTTAGCATTTCTAGTGTGAAAAAATCTCTATAATCTGCCAATAAAAAAAACTAAAATTCCATAGGGATTAAGTATGGATATTCTCTTTATACTGGATATTGTATTTTATTAAATAATAAGATATTTGTCTTTTCCTTGTATTGAGTATACCTAGAGGAAATTGGTTTATGTGAATCAGTTTACAGAAATCTCTTTTGCGAAACAACTTTCGTTCGGTTCCTGGTAGTGTTCGATCAGGAAATACCTGAGACATTTCTCAGCACCCATCCTGACCTGGAAGGGTTCTCAGCTCATCCGGCATAGTTGAAATATTAAAATTCCTATTTAATCTAGTTAGTAAAGTGGTGGAACTTCCAGCTAATTACATTATTTATGGAGTCTTCGTTTATCCGAACCAAGTGAAACTAAAGTTAAAATTCATTACTCATGAACAAACTTCGAAACAAAATATATTCTTATAAAAATTTACTATATATGTTTTTTCTTTATTTTACGCCATTTTGTCCGCTTTTCCAGAGTTAACTGTTTTCGCGACTGAGCAGAACTGATTTCGAAGAAGTAAGTTGCTACATTGAACCTACACGAGGTGATGGCCGAAGCACTTTGGGGTGAGGGTCCCTGAGAATACTTGGTTCTGAACGTTGTGGGTTCGATTCCTACCAGGGTCGGTTAATATTTATTTCCCAGCGGAACGAGATTTAATAATTTACTATTTTTACTTTGATCCTACGAACAATCTATCTAATCTATTATTTTGTGTATGCTTTTACTTATTTACTTCTTAACGATATGTGTAAAAAAATGAAAACGTATAACTATGTGTTCCGCCCACAGTGTATAAGAAACGAAACAGTGAATTATCAACGGAACTTATATTTTCATAGAGTAACGAACTAAAAATCGGTTTGGTTCGAACTTATTATTGTTCATGGCATACTAAACTGGATTCATGAGAGGAGAGGAGGGGGGGGGGGGTTAAAACACTACTTGCCATATGAAACTGTTACAAGTGGCGTAGCTAAGGTTGGTTTTTCTTCTTTTATTACGATCTCTCTAAAACAGAAAAAAATCACAGAATTAGAAATATTTTCATTACATTACTCAGGTAATGAAACTATACTCGTTTTTTTTTTGTTAATATTTATCTACCAGTGGTCTGGAAGTTGTACTGGATAATTTAGAAATATCATTATTTCCTACAGATGTTCTTAATTCAGATATCTGGAGTTGGAGTGGTCCTTAACTCATTGTTCTGGTTGGTTGCGCCCCCATGCAAACTTATTGTGCCCTCTTCCTCACCCCATCTCCTAAAAAAATACTAACTTTATCCCTTGCGTAATTATTTCTAGTAAAGGATGAACCGCATCGGTTGCTTTGGCGTTATCTATGCCACTGACCATATCTTGAGGAAATTTCATTAATATCCAGACGAAAACCCCTTTCTGGAGGATTTTGTTATCGTTGCATGTGAAGACAGGCCTGGGCAACGAACTCTCACTTGCTGAGAGCCAGGTTGGGACGATGCTGTGGTTGGAAACAGTGGATAATGGAGTGGAGCGTGCGACCGGAAAATGTTATTAGTGTTCTCATTAATACAGGAGGCAGGGTGCTTTCTCATCCACCCAGGCGGGGCCTCAGACAGCTGAAGAAGAACCGAAATATAACGAAGGCTTTGGCCGGAAAGGATTTTGTCGAACTAAAATCTTACAACCATGAGTCCCACAAACCGTTGAAAATTGCGTTTTATACATTGATTTGTAGATCAGTCTAAATTTTTTCTTTAACAATGAAAATTAAATCATATTCTATGAGATCAATTAATTCCTAAACATTTTCTTTTGGACTATTGATTATTACTTCTTATTTATTTATTCCACCCTGCCCCGCATCCACAGGGAGATCTAGGGAGATGGGAGGAGGGGGAGCCTTCAGCCTGAAAGCCCCAAAATGATAAAATATAACCATGTCTTATGAAAAAAATGTTACAAAATTATTTCTTAAAGTATTATTGTTCGTTTAATTACATTTAATATGATTTAAAGAATCACTTTTTTTTTCATTTTTCACAATATATTATGTAGGCAGTTAGAATCTTTCTTATTCTTCCAAAGTAATAATCGTTTTATATATATATATATATATATATATATATATATATATATATATATGTTGTATATAACATTAATGACATAGTTATAGTGCTACTCTTTATCTGTCAATTATATTTTTCTTCCACCAAATAATGTTTCCATCAGTTCCTTGTTATATTTTCCAAGATTTTGGATCTTCCTTATTTACTCCATCAAAATAATAAATTAAATAAATGTTTACTTCACTAACTCTTATAACACAGGTTATTAAAGACATAAAAATGAGAATTAGCTCATTATTTTCAAGTTTGAAAATTCACTTAATTTACAATTTCCATGTGATGTAAATATTTTTTTTATTTCAATTTCAGTCTTCTTGTTGTGAAGGGTGATCTCTCCCTCTTCCACCAAACCTTCCCCCTATGTATATATATATAGCTTTCAGACTGAAGCACCTTCAAAATTAAATCATAGATCCATTAATGTCTGCATCTAAGACAATACAGGTATTTGCAGCAGTGAGATTTTTCTGTTCCTAGCAATCCACTGTTGCATTTTAAGCAATTTACAGTTGTTTCGCTTCAGCTTTGTTTTTAATTTGTTTGAGTGCAGTTTTCTTCTCTTCCCAGAGAGAATTGGGACTATTTACTATAAAATATTTTTCTTCTTCGATCTTCTCACAAATAGTCAAATCCGTAATTAAAACTTGAACTTGACAGTCTTCCTGAGATTCCCCAGATCACCATAGATTCTATTATGTTAAATAGTCTTTTAAAAACTGGTTCCCTGTGCCTTTAATGGGTAGATAAAAAATATTGGAGAGAGGTAATAACCACATTACCTTATTGAATTATACATCTTTTGATAACTATTGACCTAAAAATGGTACTTTTCCAATAGGATTGATTTTTTTTTTTTTTTAATTTGATAACATAACTCCAATTTTTTAATCAATACAACTCACAATGATAAAAAACCATTTAATTTAAAATATCTGTAAATTACATTTTCATACTTGTAAATTTAACTAATAGTTATAAATACATTCATGTTTTATTCTAAAATGATTGATCAGTATTTTTCAACTGCAATCTAATTTTATCCTAATTTCTGAATGCACTTATTGCATAAGAGATATTATTAAACAGAGGGAGCAAACAATTAAAGGAATCAAATGAATCTTGCGTTATAGTATGCTCTGCTTTATAGTTTTAAATATGGAAATTTATTTTCATTTAATGTATTGCTTTAATTTATTTTTTTATTTTTTTCAGGAGCTGTTTTCACAGTTGCAGTTCAGCCATGAAAGTGCACTGCCTCCTGACGCTCTGCGGCGTGCCCTCGCGGAATCATTTTTTGATCAGCAAAGATTTCAACTTGGCTTCATGGATGATGCAGCTGAATGTTTTGTAAGTGATATATTGTTTTCATCTTTATTTATCACTAATGCTATATAATTTTGTAACGAAATGAATACATAACAAGCATTCTTTCTAAAATTAAAACAAAATTTAATATTACTTTGGTTATATTTGGCAGGAAAATATTCTGTTGCGAATACATTTTCACCTGGCCTGTGGGGAGGCGGAAGACTTATGCAGTGCAGGCCACTGCATTCCTCATGTCAAGTTTGCGATGACGCTTGTTGAACAGAGTGTTTGTGGTGCATGCGGAGCAACATCAGAGCCCTTGCCATTTACTCAGGTTAATAATCGCTTCTTATTATATCTATTTTAATTTTTTTTTTACTAAAATTGTCTCATTTTCAATTACATTAATCATTGGTGTCTGTAGTTTTATTTTAATTATAGATTTTACTTGTTTAGACAGTTCCTATGTTAAATCATTGTACTTTAGCTATGATAATGACACTTCATAATCAATAAATGTATAACTTATACAATTTGTTTTTTTAAATCAGTTATATTTTAATAGTACAATTATATTATTAAAATATTTTAATGCTGAAGTTTTTTGTCATTACTCTTTTGATGAATTTCACTTATTGTTTTAATCAGATAAAATTATTGATTACTATAAATTTACTTTTAATGATAAATTTTCAAACTTAGATTAAAAGTTGCTATTTTCTAATAATTTAATATTTTCTTTTCATATCTTAAATCATATGTCGTTTATAGATGGTGCATTATGTCTCGGCTTCTGCATTAATATCACAGGCCAAACAGATTCCCAATCAAGCACATTCAGACCTATTTGGACAGCTTTTGAAAAATGCTGGAGGAATGGGTGACATCAGAGATTGTCCAGTAAGTATTATGATGCTTTGCTTGACTGTCTTAATTTATTTTTCTAATTTGACAAAGATTAATTTTAATTTATTTTTTCAGAGTGCTTGTGGAGCCAAGATCCAGATTCGAAGAACTTTGACAAACCATCCTGAAATAGTTTCTGTCGGCATCGTATGGGACAGTGAACGTCCTTCTTTGGAACATGTTATGTCTTTGTTGGGAACTTTACGTACAACATTACGCCTGACAGAGGTTTTTCATACACCCACTCCCAGCCCAAATATGAATACTCCTCACCAGCTAGTCGGAGTAGTCACTTACTACGGGAAACATTATTCAACTTTCTTTTTTCATACAAAACTCAGAGTTTGGATCTATTTTGATGATGCAAATGTTAGAGAAGTTGGCCCGAAATGGGAACAGGTTAGTCTTATCATTAATTTAAGCTAATAATTTTTTTTAAGTTTCCATTTGGTAAAGACTAAAATATAAATAATTGATTGTTTGAATAATATTAATTTATCATGCAGGTTGTCGACAAATGCCGAAGGGGTAGATATCAGCCACTTCTTCTGCTATTTGCTGCACCAGACGGAACACCAATAGATCCATCAACAGCTCCGAAAACTACTACTGTTGCACCAACTGCCAAGCCACCTCTCGGAAGGAGATCACTTACCCCAAGCCCTGAGAAACCGAGCTTAGCTACATTAGCTCAAAGGCGTGCCTTGACACCCAATCCAGAACAATCTAATGATTCAAATAATCAGGTATTTTCATTGAGATATGGTAAAATATATTCCTGACTACATATATATTTTCATAATTTTTAAATCTGGTTTTAAAATTTTACCACAATTAATTAATATAAACTTTATCATTTACATGAATTATAAAAAAAATGTTTCTGTTATTTAGCGACCCCTGCAAGTGCTGAGTGAATACCAAAACTTTCCTGCAATGCAACAAAAGGCAGGAATGTGGAGTAGAAAAGAGCTAGTTCGAAGGGATTCTGGAAATTGGAGTGGTGATAGAAACAGTGCTTCTTCATCATCCTCAACATCCTTGGAAAATCCTTACCAGTATATTATTGGAAAAATGCAAAACAGGTTAATTTTATAATTTAAAAAAATTGTATTTTATCATTTAGTTTGATTACTTTTATTTAATTTGTTTTTGGGGGTTTATTCTTGCAGGACAAATATTGTTCCTAGAAGTCCTACAAGCCTCAAAGGTGGCGAGTCTAGTTCTGGTGGAAGCCAATGTGACCCAGGATATGATTCTTACTCACTCTCTTCTACAGATAGTCTTCCTCTACAGCAAACACTTAAACATAACCTACAGGTAATTTTGAATAATTTGACATAAATTTTTGCAAGTAATTTTTGTATTGAAATCCCTTGTTAGAGAAAAGAAATCATGAAATTTAAAATCATTCCTCCTTTGGACCTATCTCCTCTTCTATTATTCCTAAATAATGATATACGCCAGGATAAAAAGAAATTCTAATAAAAATTTAATTGACCATCACTCAATAAGTAGAAGGAACATGTCCCTTGAGAATCTTGCTTTAACTCCCTGATGAAAGTTACTAGAAACTAAAAATGGAATAATGGAAGCCAAGGGTAAGGGTTGAATTAAAACAGAATCACATTTTTCACGTGATCACTTTCAACATAACTTCTATACTGAAGTTGGACTGAACAAAATCAATCTTGTTTGAAGTCAAAAAGCACTGTAGTCAAACAACTGGATATTCGAGAAAATTCTAGGTTGGATCCAAAAAATTATTTAGAGTACTATGATTTTTACTGAGAGTATGTTTGCTAAAATTAAACCTTTGCATAATTTAAGTGAACATTATATTTTTATTGAAGTTGAGAACTGCAGTAGAATGTTCCAAAATGCTAATAAGATAGTAATATCATGTATGGCAGCCAGGAGAGAGATGTTTTTAATATTTTACTGGTGATTGGTTTATTCATTACTTGTTGAAATGAGGATAATAGAGCAAAGTTTTCGCCCTCAGTCTTAGTTATGAATCTAGCATCCTGTCGTCCAGGACAGGTCGATAGATGTAGAGCTGTCATATAACCTTGTCGGCACAGTGGGTGTATTTGTGATTTGGCTACTCAAAAATGGTGGAGGTGGCTTTAAAGACAAGTCATGACCAGTTTTCATCTGAAAATAAGCAACGGCTTCGTTTCTTGGGAGATTTACTGACATTTTTCCCTTTTGTCAAGTAATGAAGCCCATTGCTTTTCCTTAACTACAACTACAACTCCCATTTCCATTCCAACTCATCTCTCATTAATAATATATTTAAATTGTTTTCCGTCAATAAAGTTATTGGCTTATCTGGCGAATCTTTTCTAACATCTATTGCTAATTACTCAGCTTTTGCATTACCTAGTGCTTTTGCATAGTGTGGCAGTACCCACTCTAAATCAACCTGTTGTTTAGGACTACTCTAAGGTATGTTGCTTAGAGTTTGTTTGTTCTAGTTTAATTCCTAGAAGTATTTTTACCTTCAAAAAATACCAAGCAGAAGGTTTGAAAACAGCTTGGGATGAGAATATGTTTTTTTACCATGGAATCGCCCACTTGTGTCAAATGTGTAATATACTGTGTATGGGTATATGAAATGGACTGTAAACCACTGCTTATTGTACAGCTAATACAACTTGAAACTTTTTTTATTTAATAAATTTAAGAATTGTTTAAATTTGATAATTTAAGTATCATTTCCAGAGGTTAATCATATGAAAAACCATATGATAACTCAATGAAAGTTTTTAAATAAAAAATTCCTAGTCATTTATGATGTAGATGTTGGATTAACAAAAACATATTGTATCTATAGTGATTTTTCTTTGTTTGGTTTTGTTCAACAGGTCTGTAATATTTTATTTAATATTACATATTATGTACAAATTAGTGTATGAAATATCAAATTTTCAATGTGTATTTATATGTTTCAGCTGGCACAGATACCTGAAGGGCATCAGTCACCAGTTTCATTAGGAAATCTTCAATATTCTCAAACATCAGGCCAATCTGGTAAGAAATAAATATTTTTAGTGAATTTCTGAATAGTATGACCTACCAAGTTAAAGTCTATCAAAAGTCAAACTGCCTATAATTTTTTATGTGTAGTTAACATATACATAAATTGTTTCTCAATGTGCTATGAATAGCCAATGAACAGTTACAGTGTTTTATAGATCAATGTGATGTCACAGAGTTATTTCATTATATTTTAACCATTCAGTGGCATAGATACAATTTCAAAGTTAATAATTATATGCCTATGTCGTACTGAAGGTTTGAGTACATGATTTTTATTGAGATACATTTGAAAAGTTTCTAAAAACAAGAAGAGAAAGAAAAATATTTTCTTTTTAATGTTCAATACTTCAACTGTTTATTAAACTTACTGGAAAAACAATGTTTAAACACTTGTATACAAGTTCTACAGAATAATACTAAGATAGAAAGTTCTTAAGTTTTATTTGTTCGTTCATGGTGTTTAGTTTTTTATAAATTTAATTACACCTTCATGTATTTCATGCCATTTACATGTAATTAATTTATAGTAAATGGTATAAAAAAGATCAATAGCAATTGAAATAATAGTAGGATCACAAACATTTATAAAGAAATAAGGATTAGTATATTTTGCAGGTTAATGTTATTAAAATAGAATTTAATAAAATATATTAAAGTAGTCAGCAAATAGAATGTCCTCCAAAATCTTCTTTTTTGAATTTAAAATTATTTTTTATATTTTTATTTATTTTCTACTTCTTGATGGTTTATTGTGCTTGACATAACTGTTTTATTTTCCTAAAGTTTTATGATCTTGACATGGTTTGAAATATTTGAATAGCAATAAATAAAATACAGTACTTTATTATTGATGATAAGTGTTTCATATGAATGAAATTGGGTTCTTAATTTACACCCATCATAATTAAATGCATTTTAAAACATATCTTGATTTTTGTTTTCCAAGATCAACTTCTCCAGCCATAACCTCATTATTTTTGCCTTATCATATATCCAATTATAATATAATTGTGTTATTTTTTATTGCAGAGTGTGAACGCTTATGTGATGAAGCTGATATGCTTTTGAAGCACTCACAGGCAACAGAGGACTTAGAAAGAGCTTTAACATTTGCAAATGCTGCAGTTGGAAAGGCTAGACAAGCCATGGATGCACCTTACAGCAATCCCCAAGCAGCCTCTGCTGCAAGAATGAAGCACAACACCTGTATAATGCAAGCAAGGAGCATCCACAAGCGTCTTGAGGAGCCTAATGGACCGAGACGTATGTATTCAAAACAAAATGCTGAGTTTCAAATATTATATTTTTAGTCAAAAAATTAAAGATAAAATTTTAATTTCTCAGATGGAGAGGGCAGACACAGTCGAGAAGGAAGTGGATGCAGTGGCAGAGGAGCAACATCTTCGCATTCTCGTCAGAATTCTAAGGATAAAGGAAATCATTCTCGACAAAATAGCCGAGAACTTTTACCTGATAGCAAACCAAGCCCTGAAATTCCTGAGCCGAATTCAGAAAAAAATATAGAAATATATGCTACTTTACCAAAAAGTCGGAAAGGGCTATTATCTCGTGCAACTTCTAAAGTTAAAAACAATGCTGTGGAAGACGAAGAATATCTTATGTATGACCGTCCAGGTCGAAGCTTAAGCAGGAACAAACCTCCAAATGGTAAAAAAGATGAGAAAAGGGCTAGGAGTGAAGAAAGAAACAGTAAGAAAGAAAGTCAAAAGGAAAAAGAATTTATTTCAAACCAAATTTCTAAAGAGGCTAAGAAACAAATCAAAGCAGAAGAACAAAAGCAAGGTAAGAAACAGCATAAGATAAGAAGGAAATTATTAATGGGAGGTTTGATTAGAAGAAAAAACAGATCAATGCCTGATCTTAGGGAAGACGAAGTAGCTATAAAGGGAGGGTCAAAGGATGACACAAATGTTGGTAAAGTTGATAAGCAACCCAGCTTATCCGGTTATTTGTCAGAAGGTCATTTAGAGTATTCAGGAAATCCAAATCTTGAAAGGAGTAAGCTTATGAGGAAAAGTTTACATGGCAGTAAACTGATTCAGATGGCAAAGGTTCCACCTCCTCCCCCTTTACGAACCACATCTCAGCTTAGTAAATCTGAGAGACCACAATTTCAACTTCCTGATATTCATTTAGTTCACAAAGAAAACACACTTAGCCTCTGGAAGGAACCTGAGCCTCAAAGTTTGCCTGCATTAGGTTTCACTGAGAACAAGGAATCTGTTACTTATGCTAATGGTAGTTACTTGAACAATTGTCAAACAAAACTGGTGACAACTGCTCAGGTTCACCAAGTTGCTTCTCCTGATAAGGAATATAAATGTGTGGTTGACGATGATGGTGACCTATTTGATTTGCCACCATATCCTTCACCATTGAACTCAGTCACTCATTCCCGTCAAGCAAGTGAAGATTTTCCCCCTCCTCCTAATGAAATAGAAGCTATTACTCCAAGTAGTCTTTTAGAGCAACTACAGAAGAAGAGGCTTCAGATACTGAATGATAATGATTTTATAGATAGTGTGGATTCGTTTGATTCTATGAAACCTACTAAATGTGAAACCTGGTTAAGAGAGTTGCAAGCGAAACAGGCTGCAATAAAAAATCGTGACGGAATTGATGTTGAACCTCAAACTGTTCAGAAACAGATGGATAAGCAACCATTCCATCCTCAAGATTTCAGAGGGCAGTCAGATATAATGTCCAATGAAGTTGGCAAGCATAGAATTGATGATCAGTCTTCATCAGTAAAAGATTTGAAATCTAAGTTTGAAACCATTACTCATAAGACTCTTGAAAAACAAATAAAACCCAATGAGATTACAGTTGAACAAAAACAAAGAATGAATCTTACTGCATCCTCCTTACCATTACATTCTTCTGTTGTTGTAAACCCAATAGAAATAAAGCATGAGCATGATGCTCCTGGAAAAAATAATGATGTTGAAATCAAGAGCAGTTTGGCAAGCAGTAGTAGATGTGATGATATGAAAAGGAAGCCAAGTAAGAAGAAAAATGTTACTTTTTGTGAGCAGGTAGTTTTAGTAGCTACTGCGGAAGAAGATAAAGTTAATAGTTACATACCGAATCCGATTCTCGAGAGAGTTTTAAGGTCAGTATTACATAGAGATTCTCCTCATCAGGAAACAAAAGAAATTGCAGTCCATTCTGTTGTACCATTAAAGAGAAACGATTCAGGAAGCTATGGACAATGTTCTGTGCGTAATCAGCAGGAGCAAAAAGATAATGAGCCAGAAGATCTTAATGCAATAGTCAGTGCAGAACAAACTGAAAAGTGTTCAAATGGACTTCCAAATGAAAAACTTGTTGAAAATCCTAATAATAATCCTAATCGGCAATTTAATTTTCAGAGGGTATTACCATCTCCTGTTCCAAATCGTCAAGCTGGTAGAATGCAAGTATCGCCTCAGATGTCTAATCAAAGCCCTTACTTGTCAATTTCTAATCATGTAATGTCTTCAGCTCCTTATCAAAATTCCAATGAGCAGGTTTCAAATTCTAATTCACCATATCTTTCGATGAATTCCTTACAGTATCATCCTGACGACCAGTATCAAATGTCATCTAGGGTTAATGGGTTGCCAATGATGAGGGATAGCAGGCAGTTATCAGAATCTGATGTCAATAAACTTAGCAACTCCATGCAGTCCATGGCATTTTCAAGGCCTGAATACAACACTATTCCTTCTAGAGAGACAGAACAAAAATCATCGCCAGTGACAGAAAATCCTGATTTCCCTAATCAAGGCAATAGTATGTCAGAGCAAAATTTGCTCTATAGCAACAACACTCCCCATTCTAACCAACATTCTGCAATAAACAGTATGACTCAGAATTCAGGACCAATGTCACTTCCTACATCCCAGAATTATGGGCTTCAAGGTCAATATTCTCCCCTAAGCAGCCCAAACTACAGTCAGTCAAGTATGGTTCCTCCCATGAATTTAATTCAACCAAGGGCACAAGCATTATCTCACCAAAATCAGGCAGTATCACAAGTTTATCAGCAGTTACCACAAAGTTCTCTGAATCCTCAGCAGTTGCTTCACCATCAGCAGTACTTGAATTCTACTGGTCAATTGATGAGCAATCCTCATTCGGCATTAAGGCAAATGAACTCATCACAGCCTTTACAAAACTATCAACAGCCACCTGTTATGCAGCAAAGAAATCTACCTTCTCCCAGTTTTCACAATCAGATGTTACAAAGCGCATCAGTTAGTAATGGCATTCATCAAATCAATCATAACACTAATTTGCAAAGTAATCATATTCCTGGTGCTACAATGCAAACGTATCAGAGGACGGGAAATCATCAGCTTGCAAATAATTCTTATCAGTTAAAGAATGTACCTGTGAATGGTCAATCTGAGCAGCCAGCTTATCTTTCCAGCATCCCTCAACATAGTTCTGGTATACAAGGACAGCCATTCAGTAATCAGCTGCCAACTTACCCATCACATGTGCAGCTAGCAAATTCCCAATTGCAGTTGACCAATCAGCAGCTTAGCAACAACTCTTTGAATGGTCCAGGAGGTGGAAATCAAGTTACAAAGACAGTTACCTTAAATCATATTAATCAGCAAGGTCAACCCATGTCTCAGCAAACAAATATTCCTTCACCTAGTTTGTCTATCAAATCACAGTTGATGATGAATCATTCTCAGCTTTCTTTGATGCAAAATGCTAATCAACAACAATTGCCCTCAGGTGTGCAGAGTAATCAAAACTGCTATTTGACATTACCTCAAAAAATGAGGCAGCCTGTAAGCAACAGCAACGGTTTGCCAGCAATGAATAAGAGTAGGCCTCAAGGTATGTACCAACCTGAATCGCCGATCCAAGACTTCAATCCTCAGCATATGATGAAAAATGAAGTGCCCAATATCCGACCGGACATTTATCAGAGGGTACCCAACCTGTTGAATCCTGATGCTTATTCTAGCCAAGCAATATATAATAATGGACCATTGAGTCCTACTTACCAGAGTCCTCCGGTCAACCCAAACATTCAACTTCAGAATGGGAATACTGGTAATCAATCTATAGCTAATAATCAGAATCCCAATAATCAATCCCTTCAAAGTAAGTACTCACCATATCAACATCCACCTTTACCTCGACAAATAGAACCGCAGAAAGTTGTACAAAATATGAATGGTAGTAACGGAAGGAATTCTATGTGTAATTTGTGCCGAAAGAAACCTATCATCTCTCCATCAATTTATTGTACGGACTGTGATTTTTATATGTCAAGGTTCAAACCTAGGACTTAGTGCTCTCTTTTTTTTAATTTTAAGGCTGTCTTATTTTCAGTACTGTGTACTGTTTTGTAAAAATGTAAATTTATTTTTTAAACTATTTTTATTTTATAGGTTTATATGTACATTATATACGAGATTACGCACTTTTGTGGTTGCTGATTTATGTAAAAATAAAAAATAATTCAAATGATCTCAAATTGTATTTTGAAAAATTTTTTTTAAATTTGTAAAAACATATACATATGGATACATAATTTATATTTTTATAAATTATAGAAAATTTTATACTCAATTTAAATTGAAAGATTTTTTCAATTTAGATGTAATTTATTAACCCTGTTTAAAGGGTTGTAATAAACATATAATTAATAATGATTTATTCATTTATATATTCCCCTTAAAACTATTCCCAGAAAATTATGGTAATGGATCATTCCAAATTAAAATTATGTTTTATAGATCAATTTTTTTTTTAATTTAGTTTTCCAATATTCTCTTTTCAAGTTTACATATCCTCTTCTATTAATGATTCCTATGAATCTAAGTAAATATAACATAAAGCTATCTAGCCATATCAAGTACATTAGACATATTTCTCTACAATAAAAAGAAATACATCTGATCACAACTTTCAAATCTGACTACTTCTCTTCCTTATTAATGTTATCTTCTTTCATGGCATTTCTTTGGTGAAACTTGATTTTTCATTGATAAATAAGTTAACTTGAATAAGACTATAAAAATGAAAGTTATAAAATTCTGATGAAATAAGTAATAGGCTATCATGTAAGACAATGACAAGGTCTTTTTTAGTAACAAATTCATTAATGTATGCTTGTCTCTAATTGTCTATATAAGTTTTCCTTCCAGAGCCAACAATAGACAACTATTCTCTTGTTTAAAGTAATTGAAAGATAGAGCAAAAAATAACATTCAAACATTTTTGTATATCAGCCATTTCTGTGAAATTAATTAATTTACTCAAAATATTTTTAATTTGAAGTTTAATTATGTTCCTTTGTATAACTCACTATTGGAAAAACAGCAGATGACCTTTTAAATTTTTATGTGTCCAAGATATTTAAAATGTCTTCTGATTTGAATGTTACTTCATGTTATTTTGTTTATTCTGTTTATCTATTGAATTTTGAGTTGTTTGAGGCTTTTCAAGTTAAGGTGTGCTCTGTGGCATACCTTCCTCTCCAGTTCGGACCAAAGCCGATAATCTAGTGCGTTAAGATCAGGGTTTCCTGAGGGCCAATCCGAGATAGAGATGAACTCTGGAATATTCTCTTGCTGAGTTGACCTGGCCTTGTGAGCTGGAGCGGAATCCTGCTGGAAAACCTAATGGCTTCCAGCAAATAGAGTATCATTTAGAGGCTTGACAACAGGTTCCAAAATATCATCCTGGCAATTTTTAGTGGCTGTTTTTATTCCTTTTTCACAAAAGTGGAGGTTTGCAGTGCCATCAAAGCAAACTCTCCACCAAACCATCGCTGAGGATGTGTGATGACTTCTTTCCACTCTTCCAATGACTTGCTGGACTTTTTTAGAGCTGTGTATGTACACACGTTCATTTTGGCAATTACATTTTTCTTCAATTATAAAAATTTTCTCATCGCTCAACAAAATCTTTCGATGAAGACCATTGGTGTAACGGCCAAGAAGCACTTTGCACCGATCCACTCAGATTTTTTTAGGGAAGGCCTTTGTACTGTCATTCTTTGAAAAGCATCCATCCTAAGGTCACTTTTTATTATGCAAGACATTGATCTGGCAGAGATTTCCATTTCCCGAGACATGATTTGTTGTTTTCAAATGGGGTTTCTTCTGATTCGAGCAGCCACTGCATTTGCTGTTCGCACAGTTTGGGGACGGCCTGGATGAGGTCTGTCACATACAGATAGGGTCTCATTATATATATTTATTAGTGCGGTACACAAACATACGGTTCATACCAAAGGTCTCCTCAAAGTGTTGAAAATCTCTGACCTATATTTTCCAACTTTGTGTAAGGCGATCACAACTATTCGGTTTTCTTTATCATCCCACTCCATGTTAACTGAGTGAAAGAAAAATACAAACTAATTGGAATTAGATGTTTATAATAAAAACACACACATATATGAGCCTTTCAGTTGACAGAATGACTAACTCCAATTTTAACATTTTTTATTATTAACGGGTAATATTTTTAGTGGGAAAATTTAAACCTTTATTCACAGTTCTATATTTCAACACTGCATTCACCTACTCTGAAATCAATTTACTTACTGTCTGTACATGTATAAATTTTCCAACTAGAAATATAACTAAAATATTTTTTAGAGTTTTTTTTACTAACACAAAAATGTTGAAATTGGAATTAGTCATTCTATCAACTGAAAGACACACACACACACACACATATATATATTCAAACTTCACTATTTTATTGGGAATAAGGTCACTTAATTATTATTTAATAAACTAATTAATGTTCATTTCTTCTTGGGATCCTCTTCAAAGCTAGAATTTAAAAAAATAGAGCTTCGATCAGGCCAGGGACACACCGACAGCCTCAGCACCGTCCACTAGCACATATATTAAGCTACTTAATAGTGAAGTTTGAATTTAATACTCAAAGGTCGATGAAGGAAAAGTTTATATATATATATATATATATATATATATATATATATATATATAACCAGTTGGGAGATGTAGCAGATTCAGGATTTAATTTTTGGAGAGGAGATGTTTATCTATAATGGCCAGTACTCTGGAAGAACAAGAAATAAAGTAAATGACATTATGCTTGGTGGCCTAAGAATCATTATTTAAAAAAAAAGTTCTTTGAAACACCAGAGTTTTACCAAAAAATGTGTAAAGTTCTTCTTTGGTTATTGCTGGATGGTAACTAAACAGGTCCCCTCCCACAAAATTGTATTAATCTCCTCTAAAAAACAGTGCAGGTGAAAGTAGAATTTAAAAAATCATAGATGATATACAACAATTAAACTTGCTGTGGTCTGTCCATTGCTTTCCCCATGTCCCCAAGTTTGAAACTTTTCATTCCGAAAATTCATAACTCTGTTCCCATTAATGTGTCCCTCAAATGTTGAAGGCTCTAATTGGGCCATGAAACCAACTACTTGGTCCCCTGATAAACATCCATAATTTCATTTTATTGACTAAATCAAGATTTAAAAAAAAATCAAAAAGCAGAAATAAATATATTTTATCAATAAAATTTCATGGGAGAATTGCTACCCTGAAAAAGTGAATCCTTTGCCTCTTTCTCGTTTCGGCTCTGGTGTCACTGATATGTTTGAACAAATAATGATGATTTATTTTTTAATACCGTTTTCATAGGTATCTGTCATGATACTAAAAAAATTTGATTATTATATCGAATTTCACAGTTACTTAACAACCCATAGGGTGGTGACAAGCCCAACAATAGGGGGAGTCGTAGCCTTGGGCCAGGCCCGGCCGACTAGGGTTTGTTTTTTAAAGTCTAATTTACTCTAAAAGTTATAAGATTTATTGGACAATAAACATCTGAAAGATGGGAAGATTCCTTAACATGGAAAAACATCGATCTCCTAAAGCCCAGTTGTAGCGTACCAGAAACCGCCAAACACATCGCTGTAAGCTCCAACATGAGTGAAGCACTAGGGGCTAAATTGTTGAGGAAAACAGAGCTCTAAATTCTGATGATGTATATATAAATGAAGAGTGGGTCCTTCAGCTGATGACTAAACTAAATTACCCGTACTTTAATTAGGAGTGGAAAGAAGTTCCAATCCACTTAATTTAGGATAGGAACATTCAAGGAAGGCACCCGAAAGAAGAGAAGAAGACGGAGGCCAAACTGATGAATGAACAAGGGCAAACTGTGTGTACAGCTAAAGATCATAATGTAACCAGGTTCACCTGCAGGAATGCATATCACTCACTGATGTAAACGCCCTTGTCGTCTTAAAGCCAAAGTATGGAGCAAAATAAAAATAAAATATTCTTGGAAGGGACAGGGAGGTCCATGCACCATGGTCCTTGGTGGTGGGGTTTGGCCACCTTTAATATTTATTGTAAAATATAGTATCTAAATTATTGTTGTAAAACTTTTATTAGGAAGAGAGAGAGGAGAGTTGGCAAAAGAAGCAACAAAATTAAACATTCCCCTCCTTCAAAACATCCTAGCTTTGGCCCTGGGTCATCCAATATAAAAAAAAAAAGTATACTATATTTTGAGTTCAACGAAGCCGCAAAGGAAAAATTCATCATTAATTGGTCCAAGACCTTGTACTATTGATTGAGCTAAACACATAGATCCTCCTAGAACGGACAACTTTCAAAGTCAATCGATGTGAGCCCGATGATAATCAGACTGCGATTATCATTTCGTTGTCACCAGTGTAGTTTTTCAACAAAAAGCCTTAGACCAAAAACACTGAGCAAAGATTTTTTTAAATTATACTGTAATAAGTCTTTGCTACGTTTATCCAAAAGTTTTAGTGTAACTATCGTTATACTTCAAATCTGAATGTAGGGGGGGGGGAGATAAAACCTTTATTTTAAGAGAACGTTCCTCTGGTTTTATATATTTATTTTATAACTCCTCTATTTTTATTACTAAAATAACTTTGTATAATATTATATTTGAATGTTTATATAACTATATAATTATAGTTTTATCAATTTAATAACGAAACCATAAAAGTTTAAATACATTTAATAATACTTTAATAAATTGCTTTTTAAGCTTATTACTAACTTTTTAAAAATTATTTATAAGCATTTTATCTTCGATAATTCATTATTATAAACCATATCAATGATGTTGATTGAAGTAGTTTTCAAAATAATGTTGGATAACCACTCACTATAAAATGGTGGTAGTTACCTGCTGGTCCAGTAAGGTGTATAAACCTCTCTTCCCTCCGTAATCAGTCATTTCTCATGAAAAATTAAACAAAACTCTTATTTTTGATGTCTATTTATTTACCGGTTTAAGTTTATGAAATATCAGTTTATATTACTTGAAAGCTCAGTATTCAATGGAAGATATTTCTTCATTGGAACATCTGGGAAGCGGCTACAATGTTTGACATATCTTCAAACCATGGCTGAAGAGCTGCTTGTCGTATTAAATAAGAAAGATCCTACGTGTGGGCTAGGATTTTCATTATTAGGAACACCCGGACTTCCTCCAATTATATATGACATCGTAGAAAATTCCCCTGCTGCAGAAAGTGGAAAAGTGAGTGCTTTCATTTAACAGCTCGTTTATGGTGAAAAAGTTTCTCTTTTCGCAGTAAAGGATAATAGTAAGGTCTTTTAAAGTTATAATGTACTTCTAAATCAACTGTTTTGTTTTCTATATCTCAAGTATTAGAGTCTATAGTGGTTAATGTTTTATCATTACTTTTAAAAAATGTTTTTTGATCTCTCCCACTGTCAGTCACTTATTCTTATTAATTTCTACATTTGTACTGTTTAGTGAATTATCTATTAGCTAGATTTTATGTGAAGATGTAATTGTTTTTCTTTGTAGTTGTTATCTTCTTACGTTTATGTATATGTTTGAACAATTGAGCATGCCAGATGATACTTGATGCTTGCATATTCTTTTTTTTTTTTTTTTGTGATTGCTTCATTTATGTACATTTTAAGAATGCTAGTTTCATTTTCTTTATTACATGATTTCTCAAAATAGGATTTCTTTCTGTAACATGATGTGAAGGGTTTTTTCTGTATCATCCGTTTGCTACACAATTACTATAATGTTAATTATTTGCAGGTTGAAGCAGGGGACGTTATTTTAAAGGTTAATGAAACAGATGTTAATAGGCTTAACACAAAAGAAGGTAAATTGATTTTCAAAAACCAAGATTGAAAGTTGATTAATTTGAGTTTTCCTGATGTATTAAACCATTTTTATTAATTCATATTAATTAGAACTGATTTGAAGATGAGGATGAACAAAGTCTTTTGATTTTTCAGATGTTAAATATGATTAATTATACCTCTTTGTAAACATTTTCCAAAAATCATTATGTTTAAAGAGGTTATGAAACATAATTTGCTTGCATATAGTTCATTTTTTTAATACTATGCATAAGTCATAATGTAAAAACAGAATCTGATCAATCCATCATTGCCTTGAAAATACTTATTTTGTGGATTATTTTTTTTTTTAATCAGAAGCTTCAACAATTTACTGTTACATGTGACTTTGTTATGTGTGTTACCGAACTGTTGGTAAGATAAATGTTCAATTTAGGATATACCTTTGCCCCACTTAAATCGTTAGTTAGGGAGTATAGTCACGCTGTGAACATAGAGACCCAATATTTTTTAAGTAAGTTTAGTTACATGGACTTAACTGTAATAGAACACTCTCCCTTGTAGTTATCTAAGTTTTTTCGTAAGTATGGGCAAGTTTCTAAACTCAGTGCTGAGCTCGTTGATGGCATCGGTTTCGTCTCAAACTTGGCCAAAAAATTGCCATTGATGAACTCAGCACTGAGTTTAGGAACTTATCTTTTATTCTCAATTTATCTAGTCTCTTCATAATGTTTTGTGGTTGTAAAAGACGTCTTGTCTTATGATTGACTTTTATGCTGTGACGTACCTTTTCTGTTTCTTGTGAAATCAATTTTTTTCAACTAGTAATTTTTAGTTCTTAATTTCAATATTTTATTTTGCATTTATTTGAATGAATTTCTATGCTAAAGTTATTAATTTATACTAATCATTGGCTATAGATTTATATAAAATATATAATAAAATTGTGTATTTATTGCAGAAACTCATTAAGTAACATTTCATAAAATTAATGAATCTTTGTTTCATAAATTCAAAAGATTGAGCACATACATCATAATATTGCTATAATTTTGATGTACTTACTGTGTTTTTTCATTAATAAATAAGATTAAAATTCACAAAAATCTAATTAAAAATTTAGCTCTATCAAAAGTATATTTAGTGACTTCTTGCAATATATCAGCGATATGTTCTTTCAGACCTCATTAACTATTTGTTTCTAATTTTTATTTCTTATTAATTACTTCTATATTATCATTAATAAATTTGCTTTCATCACTTTTCTTAAAATAAGTTTTGCCATTACAGATCACGATTATCTTTATTACTGTCAGTTTCTAGTGATTTTGGCTAATTATTGTTTCTACAAAATCCTGATCCTACAATATCCATTTTGTTATTTAATTATTACAAACATCATTTATACCCCAAAAAAAGAGTTTTAAAATTCATACTCTGCTCCAACACAATTGAAGTTTGTTTTTTATAAATTTGTTATTCTTATTTATAGTAGAATCATTCTTTTGTTTTATGTAAATTACAGTTAAATTAAAAAAACAATATAATTGATTATTGCTAAAGACTTATTCTGGCTAGCATAATTGAATTTTACTGGAAGGTCACTGCCAGATAGTAATTGAAATTCAACTGGCATTTTATCGTTTACACATTCAGTAGTATTAAACAATAGGAAATTGTCCAAATGTTTTAAGACCTATTTTAAAAAAATATATTTAAGAGATAACTTAATTCTGTTTACTTTTTAGTAATCAGAATTACTTTTTGATCATTCACTAAGGAACACGAAATCTTTTAAAGGATGACCAAACTAAGTACTCTGAGAATTTGACAAGAAAAATAAGAATTCATCGCCTTTATAAGACTTCCGTTTATCAATCAAAATAGGTTCTTTTTATTATTTCAACAATTGTATTTTGCATCATTTAAAAATTTGTGGTAGGTTTACAAAATATGATAACTTTTTTAAGCTTTTGAATACTTAGCTTGCTGATACATCGTCATACATAATACATCCTTGTGGATAAAAATAACACCTCGGAAAGCTCATAATTCTAATTAAAAAAAAAAATGAAATTAACTTTAATAATATGAGAATACAAGATGTTTTCCTTTCTTTATACAAAAGACAACTTATAGGTAATATAATAATTCTACTACATTTTTAAAAATCCTCAACACAAAGATTGAATAACGTTGGAGACAGGCAACATCCTTGTTTGAGCCATTTAGTTTAAGAAATTGGTTTGTTAGTTCATTTCTGAGTTATATCCTCTTTATAGCTCCATTTTACAATCTTTTAGTGGATCTTATTCCTATGCTCTATTAGGATTCCCAGTCTGCATAATGGAACTCAACAGCTTCCTGCAGATTTGTGAAAATTATTTTTGGACCTTATTTTCACAGACATTCTATTTTTCAATTAATTGTGTGAATGCATGATCTATTTGCATGAAAGCCTGCCTGTTCTTCAGGTGTTTTTGTAGAACATTCTTCTTGTAATCTAGAGCTTAATACGACCTTTAAAGGCAACTGATGCTGCTAGTAATTAATACAATAATCTGTAATAAAATAAAAACAATCCTTTTTTCTCCTCTTTTTGAAAAAAAAGTGTTATATGGCATTCAGTCCATTCTTCTAGCTCAGTTCTGCATTTTAAATACACTACCATAAGGTCTGCTAGGTAATGTTCAAGTTCGCAGGATCAGGATCCATACTTAATCAGCTCGATAGGAATATTTCTTGGACCAGATCTCCTCCCTTTTTTCAACCTGTTTTTTTTTTCTCTACTTCTTTATAACAAGGAATATTTTTCATTTAACTATATCCATAGTTAATGAAAAATGTTTCAGAAATTATATTTCTATTTATTTAAAAAGATTTTTAGGGAATAAAAGTGATGAAATGTTGTTTGTAACATAGTATATCACTCTGGTTTTCAACAATTGCTTATATTTTAAGCACTACGCTCTGTATCATTGTCTTAAGACAGCACTTATAAACCTTCAGAAGATTTTTTTTTTTTTCAGAAATTCCAAACAAATTTCAAGACTTCTCCCCCATCAAAACAGAAAATTAATTTTAAATATTTCAATATTTTTGTATAGAAGTAAAATTATACCGAGACATCAAAAACCGACATAATTTGAGGAGTGGTCGTAATTTAAGTAAAACAAAAAACTAATAAAGCAATGTTGTGGGTTTCATATCTTGTATATTTTTATTTATATGGTCTGTTGCATTTTCTGAAGTATATGAAATCATTTAGGATTAATTTCTCACTTCTTTATGATTAAAAATGAACATAGCTATATAGATTTTTTTTTTTTTTTTTTATAAAATATTTCCATTCTTACCTGCTAAAATATTAAATTTAGTTTTTCATCTTCCAGGGAAAACATTTGTCAGATTTCTAAAAGTAAAACACTGCAAGTATGTTATAATAAATACATTAGGGGAGATTGAAGAATCCTACTGCCTTATCTCTATTAAATGACCTCTGCTATATCCTGTTGATAATAACTTGTTTGTTATAACCTTATTTTTGGCATATTCAGTTTGTTGAGATTATTAAACACAATTTCAAACGAGTCCAGTATCTTAGCCATTATACGTTTTTAAATATTCTTTTTGATTTATAGTGTTCAGTTTTCAGTTGGCTCTTATAGGTATTTCTCATTAAAAATAATTTTTGTAGAAATGGTAAGAAATGTTCTTTTTTATAATGCATAAACACCAAAAACACACAGATCCATTTGAATCGTTAAAAAAATTGGATTTATAGAAATTGAAATGATTAAAGCTTTTCCTTTACTAAATATCTTTTATGATTCATTTGTAATTTAGTAACTATACTGCTTACTGACCTATCTATAACATCTTTTAGTCTAAACAGTAACTAAATTAAGGATTAACTTAATCCTAAATATGAAATGTTATATTTGAAATCATGATTAGTACAGGTTATATAAAAATAATTAACTATGAGCCATAGGTTTTAAGGAAATACAATTTTTACTTTCATTCACCTATATATGAAATGTATAGTAGAGGAAAGTATTGCGATTGTTAAAATTTTTGAATCCGAGATTTCAATGGAAATACACTTTTTAAGGTTACCTGAGTCCAAATAACTAAGTCTTGTTTTGTGTAAATATCACCATATCAAATATTAAATTGTAAATATACCATTTTTTAAATGGTCTGTGTGTGTGCTGTGCATATGTGAATAGCCTAACTCAAAAATGAAAAGTCTTACAAAACTGAAATTGTGTATTTAAGATTTATATATGCTCGAGATGTTACAAGTTTTTCGGCAAAGCGGAAGTGACACTTTTTATTATCTATATAATACATTTTTATTATGAGTATCAATGCATAATTAAGAAATCTTTAATATCATCTAGGTCTTATCCCTAGTGATGTCGCTTAATACGGCTTAAATGTCAGATGTTCAAATTGTATTCCTCTAAAGTACCTTTAATTTGGTTTATTTTAAATGTTACCTTTAATTATTTTAAATAATTAACTAGCTCTCATTGTTATGAAAGAGTTATGGAAAAAGGCTAAATATAACTTAGAAAAATGCTTATCCAGTTCGAAAATGTATTTCCCGAAGTGATAATCAGATGGTATGCATATAATATATTATTGGAAAGCGGATTTTAGAAAAAAATAATATCTAATAAATAAAGTCGTAGAAGATAACTGAGAGTGACGAAAAAAGTATAGATAATAATTTCTGAAAACTAACATTATTTAATGTAAATCACATATTTCCAAGCAAATTAAAGAAATTTTCTTACTAAATGTAAACTTTTAAAATTTTTTTTAAGTTTGAAAAAATAATTAAAATCCACCGCATCAAGGGTATGACATTATTTAAAATATTATATCTTTGTTCTTGTGTGAAAAGAAGAAGTGAAATATAAACATATTTCATTGTTTATAACCTTAAATACATTTACTGCAGTTTAATAACTCTAGATCTGATATTATATTTAAATAATTAGGTATCTATCGTCTGTTTATTCCGAAAAATTATCATGTAACTTTTTAGAAAATTAAATTAGTGAATAATTTGATGAGCTTTCCTTTTGTGATATCTCAACAGTATCCGCTTACAATTAGTGTGACAACTTTTGACAGGCAATGCAAATCTCGTAATTTCATTTTAGTATACTTTGCAATGGAAAATAATAGTTTAATAATTAATAGTTGTACAATCCATAATCAATCGATTGTACAATCAATGATCAACTGTTGATATAATGTATATGATTTCTGTTGTTTTAATGGTATTAATGCTAATGCTAAAAAGCTTATGGATTTGTGGTACAGCTGAATTAGCTTGGGTGAAACTAAGTGTAATGTGAAGATCATGAATTCAAATCCTTAAGCCTTCTTCTTTGTACATATGGTCCACACAGAAAATTTCTAATTATTTGCCTTAGAAATAAGTATTGAATAATTTATGAATAATAAAATCCTTTAACGATTTGAAAGAAAAATCCAATTTTCACAATCCTCTTTTTGATGCTAGCTTTACACCATTAAGAGAGAGAGTTCTGCAGAAACCGAAACAAATGGTGGTCAGACCGGGCAAGATCCGGACCATCCAGTGGATGCAAAACGTGGATCATTAAAGATGAGTGTGGTGTAGCGTCGTGATGGAAAACAGTATCTTTCCTATTGATCAATTCTGTTGGTTTTTATTTAATCGCCTGCTTCAATTGCACTAGCTGTTCATAGTAGTGAGTTGAATTAATAGTTTGTCCAGGTACGAGCAGCTCATGATGAACAATTCATTTCCAATCCCCCAAACACTTATCCATTGTTTCTCCAGGCTTTGATTATGATCTTTTTCACACAATATTGACATACGTGATCCACTTTTCATCACCCGTCATCATTAGTTTAAAAAATATCTTGATTTTGTTTTGTTTCAGAAGCAATTCACAAATGGAAACTTGATACATTAAATTTTTCACTTTCAATTAATGTGTAACCAAAGTATTGAACTTCCAGCCCTATGTAAAGGGTGCAAAACTGTATTCTGATGAATGTTTAGTTTTATGACGATGTCTCGAGATGAAGTATGTCATTCTACCTTGATTTTTTTTTTATTTATTTAGGATTTCATCAACTTATGTGGTTTTCAACTAACTAAAACTCTATTGACATGGTAAATAGAGGAGAATTGCTATATCATCCCCTGGTCATTTCCGGTAGTACAAATAGAAACTTTTTGAGCTCTTTTGCACCAAACGTAGGTCTTGAGTGATAACAATAATGGATCAGTATACGTTCAGGAGTATCAGGCTCTTATTACCAAATTATTAAACTATATAGGTAGAGTTATTTTCTAGAGGAACAAGCTAATCACTTTTAAGGTGGCTTCTTCAGCAGTTATGTGTGTTGAATAGACTATCTTGATAATATATTGTAAATATGAATAAACATATTTTGCTAATGTCGCTATACTATACTTTGAATGTATTAGGGTAAATGATAGCTATTTAATGTTCTTACTGGTGTGTACTAGTTTTTTTAAATTTTCCGATTGGAATCATCTTCTATTTCTTTGGGGTTCTTTGGATTTCATAAATTGATGTAGAGTTTTCAATGAAACTTTGGGATGTGATCTCGCCAATTCAGTCATAAGGAATGTAAAGTTTTGAAATAAGCTATCATTGGTAATTTATATATAAACAGTGTTCTATTCTATGAGCTAGAACAACCTAATATAGTTTATAAATTAGAGGGAACATTGGACAATTATAAGTTAATTTTATTTTTAAAGTATCAAGGAAATAAAATTAAAAATGAACAATAATTCTAACCGGAAAGCTCTGTCCACTAAGTCGGTGTGGAGGTATGATAGGCTTTTAATAAAGTTACACTATTGGTATAATTGGCACTGTACCTCCACACCATTCTTGTGGACAATTAGCTTAAAGTGCCTACATGTGTGATTGCAAACAATAAATAATATTATTTTGGAACTCTGTATCCTGTAACGTTTATTTTTGTGCTATATTTAAAATGAAAATTGCAAAAGTTAAACTGAAATTACAACTTCAAAAATTAAATGCCAAATCTAAAGAATTACTATTTATGACCAACTTGAGATATATTCAACTTGGCATGTTTTCAACCAACCTGACTCATAATGGAAGCTTATTATTATTTTCTATTTAATCATAATTTTTGCAATATGATATCTATTGTTTATTTAAATTTGATATGATATTAAACATCTGTTAATGACAGACTTTTGTTCATTAGCTCAGTTTTTTATTTAATGGATAGTCTTCATATATATATATATATATATGCTCAACATTTTATAATTGACTTATATTTGTTTTGTTTTCATATTTACGGGAAAGTAGTTAAAATATTATTTATTATTTAATTGAAAGAAAGGATATTTAAAATTACCTTATTTAATACGAATTCATGTATCCAACAGTTCTAAAAATTAAATTACATTTTTTTCCTCATCTTTTGAAATAAATTATGACATTTATTTCACAAACAATTTACTTTTGTTTTGTTTTTGTGTTCTTTTTTAATGCTTTGTGTTGTAGTATTATAATAATTGTTAAAGCATGGCTCCTATTTTAGTTATAAACAATTGCTTTTATAATAAATACTTTTTGTTTATTTTTAAATAATGAAACAAATGAAAACTTTTTTGTTAGAATCATAGCTCTGATTAGATTTTTGTTAACGATTGTAAATATTTAAATGTTTTTTATTTTTATTTTCTCTCTCCTAGTTTTGTTTTTAAACATCTAGTGTATGTTTTATTGAATGTTTCAGTTTTAAAATGTCTCCGTCTTTGCGAAAATCCAGTTTCACTCAAACTAAAAAGAGGTAAGGAATCACAAAATCATTTTTTTTTTTTCTCCCTCCTCCAATTTGTCCCTTCCTAATTTTATTTCAACACCTCTACTTATCCCTCTGTTGTCCATTCCTCCAATTCTCTTGTTATTGCCATCAATTGAACTACCATTGAAGGTACTTCCTCAATTCCTTACCTCTCAACAATCCTAATTTTTTTTTTGTATTCATTATACATTATGAATACAAATTACGAGATGTGTAAATTAATTAATGAGACTGATTTTCTAGTGTTCAATCTGGCAGCACTGGGGACGCGGTGTGTGGAGGGGTAGGCAGATAAATATCTGATATGCGTTCAGTACAAGTTTGAGCACGCTTGCGTTGTTGCCCTGTCTGTAGTGAATGTTTTTGTGAGAATGATTTTTTTAGTGCGTTCTAAAAATAAGTGATTTCAATTTCGAACAATGTTGTACCATCAGATTCTGCTTCAGATTTGGACACAGTGCAATGAAGACATTTGAAAAACTGGGCAGCACTATAGAAACAGTGTTTTGTCGGGAACTCAGGTTCTTAGTTCTTTAAGGCATTTTCAGTAGGAATAGAATCGATTGGAGACGAGCTTCGCAGGAGAATGCCTTCATCCTCAACAACCTATGAAAATTTTGGCAGAATCCGCAATCTCTTGCGTTCAGATTGTTGTCTGATAGTCCGAATGATCAATGAAGAGTTGAATATGACTTACACAACCGTTAATCAAATATTGACCAATGAATTAGGGATGAGAAAAATCTGTGCAAAAATTGTTCTGAAAAATCTTTCACAACAGCAAAAAGACATCAGAAAGGAAAGGTCCCTTGACTTTTTGAAAAGCAGTTGAAGCAATTGAAAACCACTCCATTTTTTGGAATGTTTTATTGCTGGCAACAAATCTTGTGTGTTTGAGTATGACCCGGAAACAGAGCGCCAGAGCATGGAGCTGCACACTTCAAAAAGGAAGAATTTTTCAAGGCCAAAAAAAGTAAGAATTCTCCAAAGCCAAAAAAAGGAAGAATAATCAAGTCAAAAATCAAATGCATGATGATTTGCTTTTGTGATTTCCAAGAAATCATTCACAAAGAGTTGGTGCCTCTAGGTGAAATTGTAAAACAACATTTTTACCAAGAAATTCTTGAGACTTCAAAAAATGGTAATGTGTGAGACAAAACATCAAAAACATGTGGATATTGCATATTGCTCCTTGTCATACCACGATTTCTATAAATGAATTTATGCCCAGTAAAAACATTCCTGTGACTCCTGAGCCTCCTTATTCACCCGAATCGAGTCAAATGTTACTTTTTTCTGTTCCCAAGGTTGAAAAATCACGTCAAAGGACGACATTACTTAATTTACACACCTCGTATATTAATTATTATATAACCTTGATAAATATTTACAGGAGTGAATGAATCTCTAGAATTGAGATATCTGATTCTGAAAAATCTGTTCTGTGGGTTTTCTAATCCCTGTCATATTTATTACTATACTCCTAGTTAGATCAATACTGATTTTCAACAAGAAAACTCATCTCTAAAAATAAACTAAAAAATTCTCTATGTTTGTAGATTAGCTTAAAGCGAATTCTATTATCAATCAAAACTTAAATGAAAAACCTAACTTATTTAAATTGGAAATTTTTGCATCCATGACAATGAAATTATTGAATGTAATTAAATTTCTGCAACCATTATATTAAGGTCAGATCAACTGATAGATAATGTAATTGTACCATTGGTTGTTGGAAATCCACGAATAAAACAAAGTAACAAAAATGTTAGTTTTTTCAATGAATTCTATTAAACAACAATTCTAGTTAACTATAGGTCTTTTAATGAATAGCACTTTTAAAACGATCATAATCTTGTTAAGAGTTATAAATATACCTGTAATTGATAATGTACATTGCAAGATTTTCTCCAACTATTAACCTAATTGTATTAGCCTTGATATAGTAGAGTCCGTCAAAGATAAGTTTGCCTGTGGGTAAAGGGCGACAGAGATGTGCTGTGGCAAAACGTTTTCTCCCCCGATCCCTCACTCTTTTGTCTTCCCTCTACTTATTCCTACGTACTTCTAAAATTAATTTTATTAGTAGAAATATCTTTTACCATTTTTTTTTTCATTTATTTAACGAAATTAGAATTTAGAAGAAAATCAAACATCGAAAAATGGGTTTCGATATGAGGTGAGTGTTATATAGAGGAGTGGAGTTTGAGCTTGAGAGCGGAAAGGCTGCGTGAACTCCCTTTCCCTACAGGCAATCTTATCTTAGACACACTATACAGGTGCGTTGAGGAAAATATGTTTGTGATGGCTTTACCGAAAGTAATGGATGGAAATCGATGAAATGAGTTAGGGACCAGGACCAACTATCTACGTACCAACACGCACAATATCTGAAAAATTTATCTAAATCAGATTAACAGTAATATGTCAGAAAGTTGTCTGTTATTTGAGAATCACTCTTAAACAATAATTTAACTCAATTATGTGATAAAAAACTTTAATGTTAGCTGGAATATTCCAAATATGCATTGAAATGCCAAATTATTTAACTATTTTCTATTCAATGTTAGTGTATTATAAAAAAAAAATCCTGAACAGCATAGTGAATTGATTTTTTAAAAAATTCTAAAATTAAAAGACAATTTATGAGTTTTTTAAATGTGGGAGAAAACAAATAATAAAACCAAATTTGTTTAGTGTGTTTATGTTCAATATAAAGAAAAACACTACATTTTTTTTTCTAAGTTCTTTTAAGTGCAATCAAAGAGAAAATAAAAGCTAGATTAAAGGCAGGAAATGCTTGTTTTCTTTTTGTTGCAAAATCATTCAGCACATGTCTCCTGTTGGAATTCTTAAGAATTAGAATTAGTAATACTATTATCTTCCTAAAGAAAATATAAGTCTAAGGAAAATATATGGTCCGAAGAAAATAAATGGTCAGTGGCGAATAAGGAAAAATTACGAGCTCTATGAGCTGTATAAAAGTGATGATATTATAGCCATTGCCAAAAGGTGCTGGCTTTAAGGCTAGGCCATGTAGAGAGAATGGAGGAGAATAGGTTGCCTAGGAAACTTCTCTATAACCACCCAGGAGGAGCAAATCTTAAGGGAAGATCCCGGCTGTGGGATGGATCAACGACGTGGAGGAGGACCTCAGCCGCATGGGTATCAGATGATGGTGAAGAATAGCTGCCGATAGGGAAGCTTGTTTCTGTGGTCCAGGTCCATTAAGGACTGTAGAGCAAATTAATAATAATTATCTTAATATTTTTGAAAATTAAGTATTGCATAGAATATTTTGACAAAAGAAAGTTTAGTCAATCAATTTAGATGGTTAAACAAGGCTCAATTGCTGGATGAACAACCTGGCAAATATAATTAGGGTAATTACATTTTGATGAATAAAATGGGCCTGTATAATTGATGGGTTCAGTAAGGAAAGAATCTATCAAAGGTTAATAAATGCTATACTGACTTGCTAGTGTCCGAGGGATCGATCAAAGTTAAAATGAGAGGATTGCTCTAAGGTTGATCAGGAGAGGGGGGGGTTGGTGGATGAAAGTATGTAGACAGCAGTTTACTGGGCCTTTATTATCATTATTTAAGTGCAATCACATTTATGTTTTTTTTAAATTATATGTTATTTATTTAATCATTGGTCTTTTGAAAATGAAAATATTTCTATTTTATAAATCTAATGAAAGCCTGACGATTTCATTGTTCGTTCATTAGACTCAGGTAACTTGCATGAATTTTTAATATTTTGTTTTCTTTATTGTTCGTTAAGAATGTCCAGTAGTATCTTCGTTTATGTAATGAATGTATTTAATTAAATCTGTTATGTCTGGTCTTAAACTTGCTTGAACCCAAATTTGAACTTTGTATATATTGTTATATAAGTAGCATATACCCTTATTCATCTTTTTTATATACTTTTTTCTGTTTTGGCCTCAGCTATTCTGATGACCAATTTTTAAACTTCCTTATCTTTATCCAATAGAGTAAGTTCTTTTCTCAACTAACTGATGT
Source organism: Nezara viridula (assembly GCA_928085145.1). NCBI lineage: Eukaryota > Metazoa > Arthropoda > Insecta > Hemiptera > Pentatomidae > Nezara > Nezara viridula. The sequence goes on along the minus strand of OV725083.1, from coordinate 30,439,298 downwards.
TAAGAAACTGAGGTAATCAACCAACAACTTCTTTCTTTATTTAGACGTTTTATGACATCCTAAGATCAAATAATTTTTTTTAAAAATAGCGCTGTCTTCATCACCTAATTCTGAGTCATTTTTGTTCCATTTGTCACTATTCTTTTTTTTAAACATAAGAGAACATAGTATTTAGTTCAGAGTCATGAAGAACACACAAAGTTTCTAGAAAAAACCTTGGTATTAGAGATATTGTTGCCTATTCCCTGTGAGATTGACTCATAAGTACTTTTGCTTGCTCATTGCAGATTGAGGGTATTAAACACATAATTAATAATAGTAATCCTTTCATAATAGTAATAAGTGTATAACACCAATTTAAAAAAAATAAATAAAAAGAGAGAAAACAGCCAAATAATTAAAAAAAGAAACTTAAATGGTATCTGTATGTGTAAGTAAATAAACCTGGTAGTTCCTTAATTTTGTGATCGGAAAATTCTGGGTTAAATATATGAAAAAATAACACCAATATCTGATTTCTTAATTGTTTAGAAAATTTTATTTACACATTATTACAGAAAAATAAGGGAAAAAATAACAATCAGTTTTTGAAAAATAAATAAATTAATTTAACTAATGAAAAATAATAGCCAAAATATTGTCGCTACAACTTTTCAATAGGAAAATAAAGAATTTCGCATATTGAGAATTAATTACTTAAATTTAGGACCAGAGAAGTTAAATGTCTGATTATAAAAATATTATTTGCAATGGGGGAAGTTAAAAATAAAAAATGTGAAGTTATTTTTTAGTATCATGAAAAGCAGCAATTTTCACATTCTTTACTTATAACTTGGTAACTTACTTATAACTTATAACTTGGTGACCATATCAATTAAAATAATAAAATTGCACAGTCATTTTTGTATATATATATATATATATATATATACACATACATACATTACATCATGCCATAAAGATAAATTACATGTTTGTGGTTGCAGTAACCTTACACATGACATACTAGTGGTTTGTATGCTATTTAGAAAATTGAAATTCATTTTTGTGCAGTAGGAAAAACCTCATAAAAAACCTACATAAGATATAATTGAAAAACTAGATTACAATCATTAAAAGTGCAAGAAAAACTAAATATAATTTATCTACAAAAGGAAACTATATATATATATATAGTATATATATATATATATATACTATATATATATATAGTATATCAACTATATATATATATATATATATAGTTGTTTGATTATAGATTAGAAACTGTTAAATTTTTATAAATAAACAGATTGATTTAGACATTTAGTAGTATGTGTTTAGTCCGTCTGTGTGTATACCGTTTCAAAGATATATATATATATATTCGAATTAAATGTGAATTCAATCACTCCGAGCAGCACATGAGAAACTACTCAAAAGTTTACCGAATTTCACTTGACTGTATCTGGTCTGAGTTTGCTCTTTCTCTTCAAGTGTTTGATTAACCTTTGTTCCTCTGTTTTTGTTTACTTACCTATTGCTTGATGGCTATTTGTACGAGCGTGTTGATTGACCCTCTTGTTCCCCTATCTCATATTAATTCATATTTTATATTATATTATAATCATGATTATATTATATTATGCAAAATTGAATGGAGTCAAGCTGTTTTTTTACAATTCCTTCTCATTGGAAAATTGTGTGGGTAATATCATTGAGTCAACATTGTTATAAAAATGAATCAGGAAAATTTGACAGGAAATGACATGTTTGTAGTGAACGGGAACAGTGTATATCATTGAGCACTCAACAACTGCAACACTGATAATTTCCTTATTTTATGAAGCACTATGACTAATTTATTTGTTTTTTTTTATTGGAATATATATAAAGTTTATTTTAATTTGAAAAAGTGCTCAGTACGTTATGGTAACCACCACTAATTAAGTACTTTGGATATATCTAGAAATATTTTATTTGTAGAAGTTGAATTCAACTGGCATAGGAATCAATATGCAAAAAGTACTATATATACATAAACAACAACGTGAGTTGTGTTACTTTTATTTTTTTTAAATATTTGTGGTTACATATTATATTTTCTGAAGTTTCTAATTAAGATATAATATGCATTCCTTTCTATTTACAGTGTCAGGAATAAAATATTGCATATTTTTAATTTTTGAGGCAAATCAATTGTTTATTGTAGTAAGATCAAGACCCAAGAATGTCCTTAATTATTTCATCATATAGAAAAATTTAATTTTTCCAAATTATATTAATTATCTTAAAATGTTATTAAATATTGATATGCTTTGGACTGTTTTGAGACGATGTAATATTTCTAGTCGGCTGCTTTTTTTTAGACTGTTCTTGCAAGATGTGGTATCATGTCTATGTTTATGTAAGATTATGTTCTTCAATCCTGACGGTGCATAAATTAATGAAATGTTGATCGGTTTGTTAGATATTGCTATTTGAAATGCTCCAGACTTTTTGTTAAAACTTTTAATTATATGTTTATTATAGCTTTTGTCTCCTTTTTTTTCATGTTTGACAGCTAGGTTTTTTGGACTATTTTCGATCTTATTTTTTCAATGATGTTCATTTCAATAATATTATTTATAGCAAACAAAATATTAATAAAAAAATAAGTTATTGGGTGATTAACCAAGTAAAAATTGCATTTTAAATCAGTAAGATGATGTTACTTGTTACATGAAAAATTTCTGATTTATGTATAAGACAATTTTTAAAATTTTCCTTGTGCTTTGGGCGATGACCGATGAAACATGAATTTGAATGTATGTTTCTTTATTGAAAATTTAATATAATAATTATATGTTTAAAATCGTTAATTTGAAAAGAATTAATGGATATTGGTAATATGTTGCTATTTAGTGAATTGGTTCTCATTCTTCTTACTAGTGTTAATATTAGTTGTTTTGCATTTTTAGGTGGAAAGGTTCTAAATACCTATTGTACCCAGGCATTTTTGTTCTAATGCCAAACGGTTGTTCTGATAAACTGAGTTACATTTAAGGTACATAACAAATATTATATAAATGAGTTAAATAAATAATTATATGTACTGAAAATTATTTTGATATCTGTCAAAAATCAAAACCTCACGACTTGTACTTTATATTTAATTTAACATATTTTTTGGAAAGAATTTTGTTCCCTCCAGTTCCTAACAAATCCAACATTGTTCCTCAAATTTAAAACTTTTTTTGTTGAATTGTTTTTTTAAAAAGGCCTCATAAATGATTTATATGTGTTATTTATATTATTCTTAATACAGAAACACTTACGCTTTGTAATCTCTATTTGTTTATATAATTTTTTTTTCTTTTTCAGATCCTGTTGTAAAAGCAAGGGTAAGACGTTACTTGTCTACCCCCCTGGAATACAGGGGGGATATGAATTTGCCTGAACTAATTTCTGAGAACGTTGATATATCTGAACCCCCGCCTCCTGTTCATCCCTTACCACTTGAGGATGTAACTCGGACAAATGGCGAAAAATCAGGCCAACCCAAGTTTGAAGCTTTTGTCATGACTGGAGATCGCGTTTTAAAGATCTGTCGAACTCAACAAGGTAGTTAATAGTCTATTGGTTGTTCAATTATCTTAACTTATCTTAATAAATTTTATTTATTTTGTAAATATTTATTAATTATTATTATTACACAGCCCATGTTAGGTAATTAATACATCTCACATTTTTATTATTATGATATTAAATGTTAGGTTTTAAGAAAAATAGAATTGTTTTAATTTATAGTTTTTGGTAAAGTTACAATGGAAATTATAATTTTTAGGATCTGTTCTTCCTAAGCAACAACGCAAAGTAGATTCTTTGCGTAATAATATGCACAACTACAATAACCGCCATCACCATAGTCACGAGAAGCACAATTCAGTTCCTACAAGCCCTATCGAGACCGAAAGAGAAGCGAGAGGTAAAACAAATTCTGCTGGAACATCACCAACCCCAGCATCTTCATCTTATGTTGTCAGAACATCGAAGTCTGAAGATCACCTTCAATTCAATAAGGATTCTGTATCGACTGTTTCAATAGATATTGATGACGATGTTACCTCATCACTCAATACTCTCTTAGATACAAGGTTATTTATACTTTATTTATATAAAAAAAAATTATTAGAAATGATCACTAATTCAGATTACTTTATTATTCTCAATTCTTGTTTTGTTACTGGTAGATAATCTCTATGTAATTAGGCTTAGTTGAACATAATTTAGCTTTGGGCTTCATCTAAACGATGTATATTTAATTCTTTTTTGTACAACATTACAAAGTTTTCACATCTTATTAAATTTATTTTATGACTATATAAAATAATATATATTTTTATTATTTGAATTTAAGTTTGAAAACATGTTCTTAGCCTTTAACTTTAATAATTATGTTGAGATACTTATTTTTACGCTGATGATATTGTTTAATTTTTCCAGGCAGGAGAGTGAAGGAGAAGACCAACGGATTGTATGGACCTACAATGCACCACTTTCTGATTCCTCTTCATCCCAAACCACATCGTCATCTGATAACGCATCTCCTAGAAGATCTGGATCTCCAGCTTCACCAACTTCTGTGTCTAGTTCTGTAATGTCATCTAATTCATCTGATTCTGACAAGGCTCGACTAGCTCCTACTACTACAACTGCTGCTCCAGCTGGTGGCGATCTGTCGCAATCGGAAGCTGTATCAAATATTAGTTCACCAGATTTTCAGGAAGAGGATTCCGAAATCATCGCGAGGGATCTAGTTATGGAGGTGAGCGATCCAAGTGACAGTGACTCTACTCTACTCGTTAGTGAAACGAACAAGTCGAGAAGAAATAATGGGATCTCAGCCAAAGACGGAGACCATAGGATCGTCATACAGGCTAGTTTATATATTACATTTGGTAGTTCGGCATCATTTCTTTTTTTTTTTTATTAGTTTAGTGATTATTGGTAGAAAGAAATGTAGAACAAATTTCTCATTTTATATTTATCTCGGGATTCCCTTCTTAAATGAATGAGCAATTAATTCATATTTTTTGCATTAAACTCCTTTACAAATCGTTTGAAGAGGGTAACACATCGGCCATCGAACCAATCAAATTTTGGTTTCGATTTAAGAAATTACAAGGTTCTTATCTATAGAAATCAATAATGTGATGAGTTCATCTCAATCTCGTGATAATAACTGAGTAATTATGGTTCTGAAGATATATAGTTATTTTAATAAGAGCATTTTCCATCTATACAATAAGATTTTGTATATTATTGTTCAAGATAAATAATATAATCATTTGTGGAAGAATTTCTCTGTTCAAGAAGCCATTATTAATTTTCATACTATGAAAAAAAAAAAAGAGCGAGAAAAGGTAGATTTCTTTCTGATTTGAATATAAGCTGTTAGGGATTTCTTTCCTATGCAGAAAGACTTAAGTTCCTCTCTACCTTGATATTGTACAACTTATTATTTTCTTTTTAAAACTGATCATCTTACATATGAATAAAAAAAATGTATTTATTATTTAAAGTGAATATGTTTTATTATATGTTAAATGATTTCTGATTTATATGGGGTGTTGTTGATTTAGTTGGCAGTGATCATGTAGATCAGGAGTCTCTAAACTTCTTCACTTAGTCACCTGGGCCATGCTTGTGATAAATAAATAACCCTTCAGCTATGAAATCAGCTTTCTCGTTTTAAAAAACACAAATAAATGTTGTTGAGATCTCTTGGTTTAGTGATTTACTTAATTTCATATTTTTTAAATAGTTTCAACATTTTACCATGTAATCAAAGGAACTTTCACGGGCCATAGTTTGGACCTGATTTAGATGATAACATTAAGGTATGTTTACAAATTTCACAAACCATGGGAAACACAAATATCTAAATCGGTTGTTTCCCTAAACAAATGTTTTTGTTTCTTGTTTGTGCATGTTTCATTTGCTGTTGGTTTTTCCAGGAAAAATCAAAGGGAGTTTGGGTAAGTGATTGTGTCGCTTTTAGATGTTTGTTTACTGGCTGTGTTGCTCTCAGAGATGTTGAATTTAATGGTTCCTGGTGCAATTTAAATGATTTTTTTTTTTCATTTTCCATCTCCATAAAGAATTTTATTCTTGCTTTCACTTTCTTTTGCTCCCTCTGGTTTCTTTTTAAAATTATAATTGATCAGGGCAAATATGACTCCCCATGGTTTTTCTGGTAATACAGGAATGTTTATGCACCCTGGTTCTGGTGTTTTTAAATGTTTAAACCACCGCTTTAGGTAGATTAAAAGGCAAAGTCAAACAGTTTGAGGATAATATGTGCTTTAGTTTTTATTTATAGGGTAATTTCTGGAAAGGGGATAGGACCTAAGTGTTCACGCTAATACCGGAAGTGTGGATTTATTAGATGTCAGGTTGCTCTTCTACTATTGACAGTGATGAAATAGCTCTAATACAAGACATTAACTAAATATATTCATTTTAAATTAAATTAAGTTATATTTCGAAGCCTAAAACTTGTACAGTCTGACTGAAAAGAAGAATTAAAAATAATAAGGGCCACTGATAGTACTTTGTCATAGAAAAACGCTGTTTCATGGCAAAAACTATCAATGTTGACGTGTTAAAAATAAAATAAATTGAGAACAATATTTTATTTAGATTTTGACTATAATGCAGTGGTTTTATTTCATCATGTTTTAAAGATGTTGGTGGTTCTGATATAAAAATAATTGTTGACTAATTTGTAAAATAGTTCATCTATATCAACTTAAATTTTATTAAAGTATAAAGTTCACTTGTATTTCAGTTATTTAATAAAAATTTTAATCAGAGGAAATAATAAATATCATCAATACAATTTTATTTTCTTAATTAATTTCATCAATTGTAGTGAATGGAAGAAATTATTATTTTTTTATAATTTATAAAACAGATGAAAATTTCAAGTTTTGTTTCATTTACAGGTTAAAGGTCCTGATAAACATAACGACAATCTTAGTAATAGATCAAGTAGCCCGAGAAGGTATTCGCGACCAAATTCCAGGGATTGTGACTTATATCAAGGGGATCATCCGATTGGATACGAGGTTTGTTACATGAACGTTTACTTTTGCTTCTCTGTAAGAAATTACAGTGTAATACTTGTGTTGTAAAAAGTTATTCTTATTACAAACTTTTGCTTTTGCCCCGATTTATTTTAACTACAATTTTAAATTAATATTGATCATTTTATTACAAAAAAGGTTAATATTTTAGTTAATTAAAATGTTTTGTTTCTCAAATATATGATAAGTGCAGAAAATTTAAGTTCAGTGAAACTTCTCCATTACAGAAATGCCTCCTTAAAGAAAATTTTTAAACTCCACAGCCTAGAAATAAAGGACTTCATATCCCCCTTTCGACAGACATTGTATATGCATATGGAATATGTTTTATACACACACACATATGTATAAATCTGTAAAGTTAACTTTTAATATATATCCACATTACTTTGTATAATATTTTTGTGGTAGTAAAGGTTTGTTGTGAGGTCTTAATTGTCAACTACCCTTTGAATAGAATTTCTTTTATTTTTCATGGTGTTTTGTTCTTCTCGCCTTTCTGCAGTTTTCTTAGAAATCCTTTCTCTCGTGCTCAGCATATTTTACTTTAAATGCTTCAATTGTTTTCATTCTTTCAACTTTAAACATTAAAAACGGCACCACCTAAATTTCTTACAATGAAAGAAAAATGGAAGCATTACATTTGAATAAAAATAAAAGTTTTCTGTGCTTAAGTTAACTAATTGTAAATAAGAAGAAAAGGAAACAAACAAAGAATATCTGAGTTTGTTATTTACATGTCTCTTTTCTAATTGGTTAAATATGTTAGTAATTATGTTGTTTATACCTTTCGTTCTCCAAAGCTATTTCCTGTTCTTTAAATATATTTATAAATAGGACAAATAATTATTAATATTATTTCTAAACATGTTTCTATATGTTCATTTTTTTAATAAGCAAATATCACTTCCCATTGGACAATTACGACAAATCTGAGCTTATCCGTTGTGGAGAAGTTTAACTGTTTTCCAAACAACTAAATAATTTCATCTTCTTGCTGAAGACCTGCTTGAATCTTGAATTACTATTGTTTTTTTTTTGTTTTTTTGTCTCCTTGGATTATGTCCCTGTGTCCATGCATTAGAACATAAGATAAATAACAAATGCATAAGATAAATAACAGAATTTTGAAATTTATTTCTAATAGAAATTGAAAATCCTATTTTTCTGGGTTCAGAGATCAGATTAGAAAGCTAACATTTGTGGGTTACTGTTTTCATTATAGAAGGCTAATAGAAAAAAAATAAAGAATTTTATTCTATAAAAATATTGATTAACCATTAATAACTGTACTAATAAAATTATTATTTCTTTGAGGGACTTGTATTTTGAAGTTCTTCTTTTAAAACAATTAATTTGAGCTTTCAAGGTTTTGATGTTTCTTTGAGAATTCCATACAATAAAAGGTCTTATTTCTTATAAATAATTTAATATAAAGGTGCATTTAGACATTTCACAAACTACGGGAAACACAATTATCTAACTTGACTAACAGCGACATTATTGCTAAGCCAAACTTTTTTTTTATATCTGTTGTTATCGAAAGCAGATGGAAAACATTAAAAGCAATAAACATGAACACTTGGGAAACAACCATTTAGATATTTGTACTTACCATATTTTGTGAAATATCTAAACTCACCTTAAAACTTTTATATAAAATAAGTTTTAGCAGAGAGAGTTCTGTTTAAAGAAGAAAGAAAGTGTAAAATAACTTTATGCCATCTTATTTACATATTTTTTAGAGTGCTACCATTGGGTAGTTACTCAGCAAGTGTATTCATGTCATTATATCTATTATGTCCAAATTTACTTGATGTATTTATGTAATACAGTTGCAAATGTCATTAAGAAATAAAAAATAAAAAAATTTACATATTTTAACATAAGCTAACTAAACAATAACTGTAAGTTCTGAACAAACAGGCAAAAACTGAGAAGCAGATGGGTTAAGTGGTAATAGCTTGTCATAAATTATTTCCTTTGAAAATTCCATTTATTTAGAGCTGGTTATTATGTCTAAGTTAGATGTATTGAAGAATAAAACAATATATCATATTTGCATCAATAAATAGATAAATTAACAAACACCCATAGCATTATTAGTTGTTTATTACAGATTTAATTTTAGAACATAATAAATTATTATCATTATCAATTACAGGCTCTTGAGGATGTTGACGATGAAAGCTTAATGCACCTAACAGAAGGAGCAGCTAACTTGGCAAAATCTATTTCCCCGCCAGAAGAAGAAAGCGATGTCGATTCTCTGCACAGCTATCATTACAGCCCAAAGGCGGTGGACATTCCTTCTGCAGTAAGGCTTGCTAAAAGATTGTACACATTGGATGGTTTCAAGAAATCTGATGTTTCGCGTCACCTCAGTAAAAAGTGTGTATTATTATGTGTTTTTATTTTTGTAATCAACCTTTACTTTTATTTAAAACTTTTTATAAAATTAGAAATTTTAATTAAAGATATTCAGTGTAACACAAAGTTTTATCATCTGCCCCCCTTTCAGAGATATTTGGAATCATCAGTTAAATTTAATTTTAATTATAAAATTGTTCCAAATCAGACTATTGCTTTCATGATTTGCTCTTGAAGCCCACTGATATCAAGTTTTATCAATTATACTGGATTGCCTCAGTTTTCCATCTAATTCCTTTAGAAAATCTCTGGAACATGTACCTAAAAACAAACTTCTGTACCTCTGAGACGTTCATTTCTTGTGAAATGATATTTATTCCAAATACATTTTTAATAGTTCAATGTATTCCTCAATGAATAACTAATCATTTGTATATGATATTGTGTTTAACTAAATTTTTTAATCAGTAATGACTTCAGTCGAGCTGTAGCGGAAGAGTACCTGAAGTACTTTACATTTAGTGGTGATACGCTGGATGCTGCGCTGAGGAAGTTCCTAACGCAGTTCTGTTTAACTGGAGAAACCCAGGAAAGGGAAAGAGTTCTAGTCCATTTTAGCAAGCGATATCTCGACTGTAATCCAGCGGTTTTCAGCTCTCAAGGTTAGTTTTGTTATTAAGTTTTTATTTCCAATAAAACAATATTAATGCCCAAGCTTCAATATTCCAAACATATAATCACTTATTGATAAGGATTTCTTTGCTGCTATTTGATCCAAGGGTGGTTCATACAACTTGTGGTAAACATCAAATGTTTTATTTGGATTAAGAATCACCATGAATTTTGAATAAACTCCTCTATGCTAACTTTCTAAAGTGTTATTATATAAAGTACAGGAGTTCTCAAACTGGGTGTCGTAAGCATATGTTGGGTGTACCATGGCAACAATACTTAATTTCAATATTGAATAAATATAAAATAAGTCAAAATAGTCAAGTTGGTGGACAGATATAAAAAATATTTAATTAAAATTTTTATTTGGTTTATTCATCTTCATCTGCAGTATCTAGGTATAACAAGGCAAGTCGAAAAATGGTTCTCACGAATTCTGTTAATTGAGATCACCTCTCAAGCCTTTTAAACAACGTGAAGAAGTTAGTAACACAGTACTAAAAGTTTAGAGATCTAGACGAGAACAGTGAATTTACTAACGTCTTCTTGGTGTTTAGAAGGCTTGGAAGATGGTCTCAATTCACAGAAGTCTTGAGGACCATTTTTCGACTTGTTTTGTTATGCCCAGAGACCATAACTGAGTAAAGCTTCTATCATAATCACCACTTTGAAAAAGCATAGCTGTGCTACAATTTTTTTTTTAAACAAACAAAATGCTCAACTTTAAAACATGACTTAATCAGACGCAATATCTAAATTTTAGAGTTGTCAATAGGATCATTTTTGTTTTCACATCAAAACATATCAAATAGCAGTAGGGCAATATTATCAATATTGGTAGGATAGGAAGCATTTTGTAATTTCCTGGTTTACAATAATAATAAAACAAAATTTTAAAAATTTAGTTTGTTAGCACTTTAACCACCCATTTCTCCTATCTTAAATTCTTTAGGAAATTCCTTAGAATTAAAGTTATCTTAACAGTTAGATAGTATCGAAGGATAAATGTTAATTATTATTTTTGATATTCACAGATGCTGTGCATACTTTAACATGTGCCATAATGTTGCTCAATACAGACTTGCACGGTCAAACAATTGGTCGTAAAATGACATGTAACGAATTCATCGATAACTTAGCAGAATTGAACGATGGTGAAAATTTTCCTCGAGAGATATTGAAAAATCTTTATCAATCAATCAAAAACTATCCTTTAGAATGGGCTGTGTAAGTAATAATCAACTGTATCTAATTTGAAAAATATAGTTATTTTATATTTTTTATAAGTTTATTTAATGTTTATTGTTTTCTATTTAACAGAGATAGTGAAACTGATGAACAACCATCTGTCAAACCTGGGCCTGAAAATCAAACAGGAAATACTATTGTCCAGACCGCTAAAGGATTGTTTGATGTACCTTCTTCAGCCCCCGCAATCGAATATAAAAAGGGTTACGTCATGAGAAAGTGTTGTGTTGAACCAAATGGCAAAAAAAGTAATAATTATGATTTTTTTTTTTTTTATTATTTTTAATATTATGTAGAAATATTATTCATTCTGAATTATATATGAGGAATAAATCATAAATCAAATCCCGAAGGAATGAGGATTAAATCATTGGCCTATTACATTTATCACATTGTACATTCTGCCATTTCTGTTGAGAATTGGAACGATAAAGTTACCTCAAAGTGTATTTTAGGCACTTTAAATTTGACCAATTGATAATAGACCAAAATATATGTACGAATTGCTTTGCTAGGACCTATTTTTAAACGCTGATTGGAAAGATAATAAAGCCTTGATCATGGGATTTTCTAAATTATTAAAAAAAATGCAGTGTAAGAACAAACAAATGCCTTTAAGAAATAATAAAGTTAATACATTAGCCAGAATAAAAGTGTAGTAGAATAGTAAATGCAATATCTTTAAAGGGAAAGAAATTATTAATTGTGGTTTGATGGTTGACTGTAGTGAATAATTGAAGAGAAGGATGGCTGGGGTGATCAGCCAAATTAAAAAATAAATAATTATATTTATTTTTAATTTATTACTGTCTTTTCATTATTTTTCAACTTTAAATTGATTTTGTCCTAAGTTTGATAATTTTCTGTCCAATGTTTTTACATTATTCAATCATTTTAGAAGGAATAAAAACTAAATAATTTATTTTATTTTTTAGTATTTATTTTTCTATTTAGATTAAGTTTCATTTACTTAAGATAAAAATAAATGTAATTATATTTATTTTTACTATTTTTTATTTTGACTGATCATCCCAACCAACCTTCTCTTCGAAGAAATTATTAAGTATACCAAAATTAATGGACTGTATATTTGTTAACAATTGTCCGATTTTTACAATTCGTTTTTGTTTATTAGGTAATTTTGTAATCTTTCTAATTATCATAGGTACAATCAAGAAAAAAAAATGCATAATTTTTTAGTTATTCGCAAATAAAGTTTCTTTTCCTTCATAACTTTTTCCCAGAAATTTCGGGGGGATAGGACTATTTTTGAAGGAGAAGAATATCTTCAAAATGAGTGGTCAATCATTGGATTTGATGAAGAATTGACGAAGTTATGGCGTACCAACAAAAGAACACCTTTTAGAAATAATATATAGGATAATAAAGCCAGCCAGCATTATGAAAGTATATGCTATACAATATTAAAAAGTTAACTATGAGCACTATAAAAGGACAGAGATTAACCTATTGTTTAATGGGCTCTTTTATGGTATTACTGATTAGTTTCCATCAGATATTATTCAATGTCATTCATAAGTGAATTTTTTTCAACATATTCATAAAATAAGATTGAATGATGTCTCTTATTATCATCTGCCTTTTTATTAAATAATTATATTATTTTAATATTTTTGTGAAGTATATAAGTTCTAAATCTTCGGTTGAAAATGGAATGCTTATATATATTTTTGTTACACTTTACATTTGTATAATTATAAGTTTTTTTTTTCAGCACCTCTTGGGAAAAGAGGTTGGAAAATGTACTATTGTACGCTTCGGGATCTTGTTCTCTATCTTCACAAGGATGAGCATGGGTTTCGTAAAACTCAACTTAGCGACAATCTTCACAATGCCATAAGAATACACCATTCTCTGGCTACAAAAGCTACAGACTACACTAAAAAACTCCACGTTTTCAGACTCGAAACTGCTGATCAAGCTGTTTACCTGTTTCAGACAAGGTTTGTTAAACTATCATTACCTAAGTGATTTAAATTTGACTTACGCTTTTAAAAACATGAAATAAATAAAGTTCAATTCATTTTTTTTTTTTTTCTCTTAAAACCTATAAGAAAATCTTTCTTTTTAGGATGTTAGATTAAACGTTTCACTTGTTGTATTTAAGGTCTTTTATTGCAAGTCTCCAACTCTTGTTCTTAACAATCATTTTCAAGTTTAATCAACAATTTTTTTAATTATACAAGTATAAAAAAATGTCTTAAGTTTCTTTTTAAATGAAATCCTCATCAGCTTATTTACCATTATTTAAGCCCAGAGGAAAAGCTGTTTCTCATAACTAAATAATTATTGATAATAAAAGTAATAAATAAATATATTCAAACTGATAGAATCATCATTATATAAATAGGCAAACATAAATCGGTTCAGCCCCTTTTACTCCTCTATTATTCAACCATTTCTTCCTTCTTTTTTTGTTTAATAGTTATTGACAGGCTTTAGTGTTATCATTATAAATAAAAATATAAAATAGTATGTAAATAAAAATATAAATGAGAGTTTGTTCAAAACGTCTTATCTCCGAAAGTTCTTCACTGATTTCTTTCAAATTTTGACACAACGTTGCAATAATATTTAGAAGTATTTTTTTATATGTTTCATTATCATCAGGCCTATTCGAAATGGTGGCTGAAAAAAGTGATTCGCTTTAGACTGTAGTGCCAATACGTCTTCAACAATTTCAATGAAACTTAGCTAAAGTGTTCCCCTTAAAACATTTATAATTTATGTATGTACCTAACTTTCCCGAAAATATAAATATTTGAAAACACAACTGATATGAGGATGATGGTGCATGTAACAAATATTTTTAGTTATTAATTCTTCTTATGAATGAATGTGTGAGACCTTGTAATAACAACCTGAGATTCTTGGTTAATGAAATGATTTCTCAGTGTATTGGAAAGATTATGTCTTTACAAGTTATTTTTTTAAAAAAATCTTTATTTGTTACATAACACCTGCATTCACATGTGTCTTCACTTACGACAAAATTAAAGGAAATTATTTAGTAAGTTCATATGATTTTATATCACTATTCTTAATGCAAAAGGTTGTATAAGTAAAGATTGAGTTTTTTTTACAGTAGAGTATAAAACAGATTATTTCTTTATGATTGATCAATATAATTTCATATTTAATTTTTCTTTGCTATTTTTCATAGTAACAAACTACTTACCGTTGTTGCAGACTAAAACGTTATCTTTAGCACAAATAGAATTAAAATTGTTTCCTACGGACTATTGCACTAACAGTCTAAACCAAAATTGAGAAAGAAATCTTTCTGATCGATTCTATTAATTACAAAATTTTGCTAATGACCAAATTTTGTAGTTTTAGCTTTGGAAGATAATCACCTTTAGGATATTGCATTATTATTGTTTCTTTCTTAATGATCAATTTCTTCCTAATGTTTTAGCGATTCGAAGGAACTTCAGTCGTGGATAGATACAATAAATTTTGTATGTGCCAGCTTTTCTGCGCAACCATTGCCAGGTGCCGTCGGTTCTCAGAAGAAGTTCCAAAGACCTCTTCTTCCTTCAAGTCATACAAAAATGAATCTTGTAAGTTATCAATAATTATTTTTAACTAATTAACATATTTGCTATTCGTAAATTGGGATTTTTCAGTTTATCATTTGTGACCTAAACATCTTTAAAGAGTTGATATCCATCATTTGTATGATAAAAAAAATGATATATTTTTTGCAGAGAGAGCAACTTCGTGATCATGATATCATGGTTCAAAAGTTAGAAAGTGAACTTGAAACACACAGGCGGCATCCTCCTGAAAGAGGTGCCAAGCAGTTAGCTCTTTACAATTTTAGGGAAAAAGATAATTATCTACAATATGAGGTAAACTAATTTTATTCAGATTCTAATATTTATTCTTTTTTTTTTTAAATTATTATAAAATTAATTGAAGTTATTTTAAATGGAACAACCTTTCAAACAGTTTTTCAGCGACTTATTACAATGACTTTTATTTTTTTATTCAACGTATTTACAGTCTACTCTCGTTAATTCGAAGTTTTTGATAATTCAAACTCTAAAGCTGTTCACTTTGATAAATTGAAGAAATGCTGTATATGAAGCGCCCGATAACTCGAGTTTTTCTTTCCTTATCAGAGAGATTGAGAACGTTCTATAAATCGAACTAGGCCACTTCCCCTCTTTATAATCAGAATTTTTCTGAGAAAAGTTTACTCCACATTTTCCGCCTAATGTTTACTTCCTTTCAGCCCAGCTTAACTTCTCAATTTTATTTATTTTGTTACGATAAATGCAAAGCAGAAGTACATACATCTTCTTTACTGTGTTCATAAAAAAAAAATTATCACTGCCGTAGATAGTTGTTAAAAAAAAAGATATCACTAAAACATTCAATATTCCTCCGTAGACTTATTATGTAATTTCTTGTTGTTTTTATTATTTTTACTTGAGGTTATGTATATATAAAATTTATGTAAGTTCTTACTTATGTGTTTTCAAAAATATAATAAAAACTTAATAATTCGAAATCTTTTTCTTACTTCTTAATAATTCGAAATCTCAATAATTCAAATTTTTCTAGTAGTCCCTTTGAATTTGAATTATCGAGAGTCGACTGTACTTGGTATCCTGTAAATGAATTTATAAATTTCAATAGTTATGAAATGTAATTGACAATTAATGTCTCTTTGATAATATTACCAATTTGTTAATAGCAGTGAGGAACCAATTGCAAATTTTTAATAAAATTAATAAGTTCGAGGAAATAACTTTATTGAACCCTTTCACTTCCTCTACATTCTTCAATTCATTTTTATTTTTTTCAACAATGTTTCAGGCAATTTTGCTCATTTTCAAGTCAAAATATTCATACCATTATCTAATCTTCTATGTAATATTATTTTTTATATAATTGTTATTAATTCTTCATTCTTATCTTCACATTCTTCTAATAGTAATTTCATAACTATTTATGAAAAGTCAATTCTTTGGAGGCGTCACACAAAATTAAACATTTTTTAAAAAAAATTGTGTAAATTTTTTTTTTAAAAAATATTAATTTGTAAGTCCATAGCTCACAGTGAACATAAGGCTATTATATATATAGGACGAAAATGTATAGCATTTGATGGAAATTTTTAAAAAAATGTTTAATTTTGTGTGACGTGTTCAAAGAATTTGTCTTTTCATAAATAGTTATGAAATTAATATTATAAGAATGAAGAAAGATTTTATAGCAATTGTATAAAATATAATATTACATAAAGGATAAGATAATTATATAAATATTTCGACTTGAAAATGGGCAAAATTGTTTGACACGTCGTCGAAAAAAATAAAAATTAATTGAAGAATGGAGAAAAAGTGAAAGGGTTCAATAAAGTTATTTCCTTGAAATTATTAATTTTATTTATTAATTAAAAATTCCCTTGAAAATTTGGAAGATTTACTTGCAAATTTTTGTATTATGTTAATAATGAGGACAGTAATTATTCTGGAACCTAATTGATGATTAATAAAAGGTTTTGGCTCTATTTTGTCAACCATTTCTGAACTCACTAAGGTATCTATAGCCAAAACCTTTTATTATGAATCATAATTTCACCTTAAATTAAAATATATAAAACCAATTTTTTTTTAATTTATCTGAATATTCTATATTTCTGTAAATTTTAGTACATTAGTGTATTTATCTAATTTGTTGATCTGTTGATAGATAAAGCGATACAAGACATACGCATATTTACTAAGATCACGGATGTCTCAGCTGCCAGATATGATTGAAGGGTCACTAATAGAAAGCATTGGGGAAAGCGTAGAGGAAACAGGCGTGGATGGTGAGCGAAGAGGCAGGTATACTTACCGGGCTCCAGACTTGGGCTGACGGTTCATATCTGCTTGCATTGTTTAATACATTGCAATTGTAAAACTTAATCTTCTCTCACTTCTTAACCACTTGAAAATGACTTTCCTATTGAGTTTTATGTAAAAATTAAAATAATCGAGGAGTTTAGAAGAATTGAGAAAGATTTCAGCGATTGAGCTTTTTGAGTCTTTTGATCAAGGCTTTAATGTACATTCCTAGTCGTTACCAATCTCACCTAGTTAGTATAGTTGTTAAATGTTTATCTTTTGTACAAATATGTTCCAAGGAATGCCTATAATTGAGGAAATAGCTGAAATTATTTATAATTGTTGTTGAAAATTCTAATAATGATGTTTAGCTCGCATATGTTATATTTCTACTTCTTTTCTACCCATTATCTATACAGTCAATCATAATAAAATACTCTCCTCCCCCTCCCCGTATAACATCACTTTTTTTTCCATTTTAGTATAAAATATTCAGTGTAAGTACAAAACAAAGAGACGGGGAATTTTATATTTTGACTTTTTCTTACAACTTTTTTATATGCATTCGAAAATCAATTCTCTATTAAAACAGTTTTTCAACTAGTTGTAACTTATC
The DNA here is from genome assembly GCA_928085145.1 of Nezara viridula. Classification (NCBI taxonomy): domain Eukaryota; kingdom Metazoa; phylum Arthropoda; class Insecta; order Hemiptera; family Pentatomidae; genus Nezara; species Nezara viridula. The sequence continues at coordinate 30,421,419 of OV725083.1, read as the reverse complement.
TAAAATAGATCTAAGTAATTTATAAGTACAAACTGAGTAAATAAGTAAATATTTAGCAATTTGGATATTCTCTGCACCTTTTTTTTACTTAATTACATTACTATTATTTATTTATTCTTAGATTGTTTAAGCGTATTCTCAATGCTCATTCTGATTAAAAGTTTTCTTGATCTTAGTTTGAAAGTTTTGTGCTGCTCACATAAAACATAAACTTCCCGAAATTTTTTTTTAAATTTTATTACTTATTAATTTATTTCTAGTGAGGGAAAAAGACCAAGACTGATCTATTTATATTAAAGAGGTTTATGTCACTTGTATACTTTTATTTTTCCAAGTACAGCTGTACTGTGCAGATGACTTGTAAGGAATGACCATTTAGATCTGAAATCAAATTACTTTGTAAGAAATATAAAAAAAACTTATTTATGAATGCTATCTTGGGTTTCTCAATTGTAGTAAAGGAGAATGTTATGATGAAATGGTTGTCAGAAATTTGTTTTAATGTTAATTCAAATTTATCAATTTATTTAGCAAAATATTCCATTAGATTATTTTCAGAATATCATCTTTTGAGATCTAGTTATATATGTTTAAGTTCTGCCAACTGAAAGTAAAAGATCTGAACTTATTTCCAACAACAATCTGATTTTTGTGGCTTTTGTAAAAGTATTAATCCCCATCTCTTAAAATTTTGGATGTGTTAAGTATAGTTATAACTTCGACATTCTGATTCATTTATTTTATTTGTTATGTGTTTGAATCAATGTTAACAAAACATTAATGTTATTTCAACTAATTCTCAAAAGTGTATTTTTGTTTGGGTTTAAAAAAGTATTTTTCTAATTTGTGTTAGTTATGTATTATTCCCATTATATTCATGGGAGTCGGTCCTTTTCCCCAATTAAAAATTAGATTAATCATCCATTCGATCATTAAATGTTTTTCCCACTTTAAGAAATTATATTTTACTGGTGCCATTCCAAATGTTTAGAAATTAACAATTAATTTTGGTTTTCAAAACACATGCATTAATATTTCATTTTTATGACTTTTGAAGAAAAATTTTCAGCGCATCTTCAGAAAATATAATAAAATAATTTTAAAAATATCGTTAAAAGGTGTTCTGGATGTTAAATACAAAATAATTTTTTTTCTATAATTGTAAAGATTTTGAACTTATTGAAATATAGCTTTAATTATTTTTTTAATTGGGTGGTTTCAAATTAAATTGAATAAATGACCAAGCAATCTCATTATTTCCATATTTATTCAGTAATCTTTTTTTTTATAATTGTAAAGCGATGGATTTTATCTTGGATGATATAGAGTTAGTCAATTTTTTATTTTGTTCAGGAAGTGATTATTATATCATTAAAGTGCAGTGAATTTATAAAACATTCACTTTCATTAAAAAAAAAAAGTAAAAATTGGCTTACTCAGCTTATTTTGTATTAGGGGTACCAACATTTTGTCTATTCCGCTTTATTTGGAAAATCACTACCTCTTTTCTTCTTTTTTTTATATATATAATGAAATTATAATTTGCCTTATCAGAAGGAAATGACTAAATTTATTAAGAAATTGATGAGAACCTTACAGGATTTCCAGTGAACTGGAGATCCTATTTTGTTTGAGAAATGGTACCTTAAGTTACTGAATAAAATAATAATATTTTGAGTATTTAGGAACCAATAAATTGGTGGCATTAGGAAAAATTAAGCAATACATTTTGAGATGGAGGTTTCTTACAATATCAAAAATATATATTAGTTTTCTAAATAACATAATTGCTGGTTGAGCAAGGGTGTTATTTGAAACCTTTTTATAAAATCCGATTTAGTAGAATGAAAAGGTCTGGACTATTTGTCTTTGTTTTTTAATTGATTATAGTTACATTGAAATTTTCATCCCATTACATTATGGTGTTAATCAAGTTTTGATAAACAATTCATCAATTTATAATCAAATATATAATTATATTATGAATGACTTTGCTTGGTTATTTCCTCTTTATCTGGATTTGAAATAATTTTCATGAATATATTATTAAATATACCATGTGCAGATATAATATGTTGTCATGATCATTCTAAAGATTAATGATTTCATGTCCATAAATGACTTCAAAAATAATTGTTTTCGTATTATATATTGAAAAGCCTTTATCCAAAACATTAATTAAGCTTAAATTAGTGATCAACGTTATTGTTTTTTTGTTGATTGATAATATTAAAAACAAATTCTACTGTGTCAAAGTCTGTCATTTACAACATTACGAAAAGGTGCCTCGAAGTAAAATGTGTATTTTTGGACTAAGGCTTTGTGAATAAGCACCACTAAAATTAATTTAAGAAACTAGATATTTATCTAAGCTGTTACAAACTTAGAACATTTAATCGTGAATATTTAAGTATATTTTTCTTAGCAATAACATTAACAATTCATTCAGAAAAGATAAATGGATAAAAAAACTAAAGAATAGTATGATCTACGGTATTCGATTTACCTGTTTTATTTTTATATTTGTAAATTATCTTTGTAGAATGCATTTACGGTGTAAAAATGTAATAACGAAGGCTGTCATATTAACTAGTTGATGTTGACTTTATTATTACTTTTTTTTTAATTGTGTTCATCAAAGAAAATTAAGATTAACCTAAAAAAAAACATAGAATCTCTAGGTTGCATTTTGTAAGTGTACTACGTAAAGGTTTAATAATTTAGTTTATAAATCTTAAACTGCCTGTTATGTATATTATTATTTATTTTATTTTTTTCATTTATACTTTTGTAAATATATTTGTATATTTCTTTTGTTAATACTGGGTTGTATATTTTTGAAAATACTCTTTTAATATTTATTAACATCTAATTTATTGTTTTAGAGTTATTAAGGTTATAGTGAGTTGTTTTGTTTATTATTTTATTTTTTTATATGATTATCGGATAATAATTTATAAATTTTCTGTTTTGTTTGTATAAAATTAACAGTTTTTTTTTTTTATTAAATCATAATTTCTACCCACCTAACCTTGTATTGATATAGGGAAAAATTGGAGGATAACTATTAGATTGAAAAACTCTTGGTAGAAATATTTAAAGAAATATATACATATATATCTGGTAGGTTTAATCCTTCTATAATGTATTTCTTTCAGTGTACAGAATATTTTTTTTATTTTTGTTCAAATATTTTAAATCTTTAATCTTTTATTAAATAATTTTTAAGTGTAAATTTGTACATATATGTATGGAGTATATGTATAAATGTATAGGTACAATATGCTGGTATGTTTATATATATATATATATATATATATATATATATATATATATATATATATATATATACACACATACTTGTACTTCCTTATATGCAAACACATGTATTAATAATATTTTGTCCTCTTATCCAATAATCTCATTTTCAAAAAAATAAAAAAAAATGGAGACATTTTAGATTTGAATTTTTCAATTAATAAAAAGTTATTTGTGCCAATATTTTGTGGCTGTATCATATTTCTATTAAAAAAATAAAAGTATGAATGTCTTCTAATAATAGACACGGGCATTTGACCAATGTTTATATGTTTCAGTGTAAAATATAATATATAATTAAAAATAATTGCCATTGGTTAATTAATTGATTTTGCAATGTCTTTCACATCTCATATATATATATATATATATATATATATATATATATATATATATATATATATATATATATATCTTGATACCCTTATTAATTTAATGTTATATGAGTAGACTGTTTATATAAATAGGGTATCTAGCACTGCAATATAAATTAAATTTTAGGAAATGTATGTCTGTACTTAGATATAGCAGGCATAGCAAAATTACTCGGAAGAATCTTTTTATATTAAAACCAGAAAAAAAGAAAAGAAAAAAAATTGCATTTAATTATTGGTTCCTTATCTTTTTAGATCGAATTGACTGCAGTATTCATTAATCGTTTGGAAGTAATAGCCTGTAATATGTGATTTCAGCTATTTATTTGACTTAAGTATTATCTAAGTATTAAATTATACAGTGTCATAAGATTGTTCATTGAATGGCTATGTTAGACGCTGTATTATTTATTATTAATAAAATTCCTTTATATAACTTTGTTTTGTTGTTTTAATGACATAGTCTGAAGAATTACAAGTTAAAGCCTGAGATTTAAGCTGCTTAAAAGTATTAAGGATGATATTTTCTTGTCTATTTCAACCTCTATCCAAACTGATAAACTGAATTTTTTTCCCAGAAAAATACTTGCTAACAAATCATGACTACTCTTTCCCTTTTTTAAATTAAATATTTTTCCTAAATTATTTAACCTAAAAAAGAAAAGCAATAGGAAATTCCAGGATTTATTTAATAAATGATCAAGAATTATTTTTCTATCCACACTTTTTACTTATGTTGTTTCAAAAAATAGATGATAACAATCTATTATCTATGACTAAATGCACAATCGTATTTTCAATGTGCATTAAAGGGTTATCGTTTTATGATTTCAAATCTGTGAATTAGAGCTAAAATCTAAACTTTAATAATCAATTTAAATCATGAAATTGACCATATTTTTACTACGAAGAAGTTCTTAAGCTCCTACTGAGAAATATTGTGATTATGCTTTTACACATCAATATAACAAGATTAATTTGGGAAGTTAGCACTCATCAGGATCTAAACTTAAATTTTACACAATATCTCTTAGCCTTCTGGTAATCCCAGAGATGTTTGTTGTCACCATATTCTTTATTCACTTGTCGAAAAGTCTGTGGAGTTCTTCATGAAATCTTTTGTACGTAAAATAAACATTTGTCTTAAATAGAAGGTGTGTGTTATTATTTTCAAATGTTTTTTAATAAAAAGTTCATATTTTTCTTTTTCAAAAATTTCTGATTCGTATTTCCATCAAATTGGGCGCCATAATAAATAGTTTTGGTCGGATTGACCAAGAAGAAGTTAATAGGATTGCAAAGGTAGACAAAGTGTACTTGAAGATAAATAATGGCATGGTTAGACACAAAAAAAAGAAAGGAAATAATTAAAGATGTCTACAGGGATGCCCAGAATGGCACAAGTTGCACCATCAAAATGTTTAAAGGGGGGCACATTTCGAGAGGGCCATGGATTTTTGAGGTGAAAAATTTTAAAACGGAGAACTGAGAGGAATGATGTAATTATGTATGATCTACGATTTGTCTAATCATACTTTCGCTTGCACTGTTTTTAAGAAGATGAGAGTAATAAAAAGTTTGGAGAAGGAGGGATGGTTTATAGCCGATCGACCTTGGGGGATGGTCACCCCTGGATACATATAAATATATGAAAGACTATATACCTGACCCGTACATACTGAAACAAGAGCTGGGTAAGAAGCAACATTTATATCAGCTGGTTCACTGGGTCTGATTCTGAGATGAAGTTCTATTGAAGTCTATCATAGAAATACATTCACTTTAATGGTTTGGATATGTTTATCCAATGGATACAATTTTTTGTTGGCATTAAAGACCTTGTAGATCTTTTGCCGCCTTTACTTGTCTTCTCCATCACTGCCTATATTAGACTATTTCTTTCCTGTTATCTGGATGGAGCTCTACAGTATCTTTGTTGATTTGATCTATCCATCTGCTTTTTGTTCTTCCAGATGGACTTTTACCTACAATTGAGGCATTCGTTGTCATGTAGAGGTTTCCAGATGTTTTCTCCCAGCTACATGGCATGCCCATCTTAACCTTCTTGCCTTCATATCATGAGATATTGACCAATTTCTGTTAGCAGCTCTTTATTGGTCTTTCTCCTACATGTATTAGTACTCTGATCCCATATCGCTCTTGTTATTGTGTGAAGGATTTTTCTATCAAATCTTTGTATGCTTTTTTCTGGAGTGCTGTTAAAGTGCCCAGTTCTCACAGTCATATGTTAAAACTGGCCTTGTCATAGCATTGTACAGAATTAACTTGGGATTTCATTAGCTTTGAAAGGAGAAGAAAGATATATTTGTGCATGTGATACTTGGCTATTTCCACAGTTGGTCATTCATTGGACTAATTGTGGAGTTGAAGTATTTGAATTTATCTACTCTAGAGAACGATTTTTCTTCTACATAGATCCTGTTATCAGGGTGTAATTTTGGACTAATTATTCTATGTTTTATTTTGCCTACTGTTATTTGAAGGCCGATTCACTCTGCTTCTCTCATCGGAAATTATGTTTATTACGGAATATTAACGAGTTTCTCAGTGTCCTCTTGGTTACTTCCAAGGACAACTATGTCATCTGTATGTCCAACATAATATTTTATGATTCAATCCGACATGCACCCCTCCATTTTCGTGTTACTTTGTTCTTATCTTCCTGCCGTAATCCAGTTGGAGCTCTGGAACTTGAGCTTCAGGCACTTCTCCTTGTATTAGGACACGACATTTAAGGTCATTTATACAAGCCCTTATCAATCTCACTAACTTACCTGGAACTCATAGTTTAGTCATGGTTTTCCAAAGACAGTTCCTGTTCACGGAATCATAGACTGCTTTTAAATTGACGAATAAGACGTGGACGTTCTGATCTACTTCTTACCTTTTTTCGAGTTCTTGTTTTAATATGAAGATCTGATCAAATGTGCTTCTTCCTCTTCTGAATCTAACTTGGTGCTCGCCTGTTATGTTTTCGTAATACGGATTTATTAGGATATTGATCATTATCTTGTAGCCAATCGGAAGGAGTGCTATGCCTCTGTAATTACTACATTCAGAAATGGAACCTTTATTTAGGATAGGACAAATTAGGCCCGTATTCCAAGCCTCTGGTATCCCCTCCTTCTTCCTTGTTTTCTGGATTAGTTTTTGTAACTTGGCTATTAAGTCATCTCTCTATATTTAAACAGACCTGATGGTAAGCTGTCCATCCCTTGGGCCTTTTTTGTTTTAAGTGTTTAAATTTCTTTTGGGTCGAGGTCCAGATCTTCTTCGTTTGTGGAGTCAACTTGACGTGAGAAGCTGCTGGAAATATTCTTTTCAGATGCTTAAAATCTTTTCTTTATATGCCGTCAGAATGCCAACTTTTCTTAGCATATCTGTATTTCTCGTTTTATATTCTACCCTTTCTTTGCTAATAATAAATGCACATCTAAGAACATCTGCGTATATCTCCAACATGTCACTTGTTCTCAATGGTTTCCAATCTTTATTTGAGGAATTCCCTTTTTGCCGATCGTATAATTTTATTTTACATTTTCTTGGTAGCTGTGTACTTCTCCAGACTAGTTTGATCACCTGTAGGTTGGCAGAGGACTTTCATTTTTCTTCTGTCCTCTACTGTCTGTTCGCATTCTTCTTTTCCTGAATACCTATCACCTTGTTAGCTGTTTCTCTTTAACCCTTTCTCTATTTCCTCCCAGCGTTGGTCCACCGCGTGGCTCTCTGAATCTAAGGGTTCAAATTTATTCTTCAGCCCAAGTAGGAATTTGATATTTACTTCAGTATTTTTCAAATTACGGACCCCGTATCTCCTTGCCACTTTATCCTCTGTTTTGTGAATTCTGTATAATATATATTTTATGTTGAAATGTTTTGAGAAAGGAGCTTAGGATCATATTTACATTTTGACCTCCGGCTTTTAGTTAACACATTCCTGTTCTCGTCACATTCTCAATTGCTTGTGAGAAATTTATGATTATAAATGTAGGAGTGAATCGAAGATTTACATGAACGAAATTAATTTATAGAGCCAGAATCTTTATAGATTTCCGAATTGTGTCTGAAAAGTTTACCCAATGAAGACTACAATGTTTAGTAAGGAGGAAAAACAAGTTCAGTTATTTTATTAAATGTTTATAATGATACTTAATTTTACTTTAAGTTATAAATTTGAATAATTCATTTGGATTTCAAAGATGAAACAGATGAACTTTCTCATAATTTAAGTTCTTTATTTTTTTTTTGAAAATCTTACTTCTCTGTGATTACTATTTGAAGGGAATATCAATGTTATAGCAAGGTAAAGGTTATGCTACGTTACAACCAAACAAAGGTCTTAAGTGGATATGATATTTTTATCTTTGTAATTTTTTGAAACTCTAGTTTGTTATTATTTTTCGTTTATTTTATTTTGGATACTTGCTATCTTGTTATGTTATGTGAAATTGATATATTTTGATTCTATGATCCCAATTCATGAAGAGGTAATCTGTAATAATTGTTTGTATATTGATATAATATTGTAATATGTTGTTCATAACTGATTTATTAGTATTGGTTTAGAATGAATTAGGTATTCTTTTTTTTTTTTTTTCATTTTATGAGTATAGATCTAATATTTTATGAGATATACTTAAATTTTAGTTTGGGATGTCATTTTCATTACAGGTTTATCTTATCATGTTAACCCAGTGAGTCAAACATATTAAAGGACTTAATCATAATGGAAAATACTGAAAGTGGTGATGAACTTGGGACTTCATTTTTACACAGTGATCCTCAAGCATTCCTTGTTCAAGAGGACATGGATGGTATTTAAAACTTTTGTTTTTTCAAAGCTGTACCTGCTATTATTCATATCAATTACTAAAATGATATCTTAGTACAAGGATCAATTTATACTTTCTTCCTCCCCAATGATGGGGTTATCATTTCTAATTTTCCAATAGTTAAAATTAATTTTATTGTAAATAACTCTTTATTGGATTGTCATATAAGTTTTAATACTGCCAAACCCGATTCTCTCAACTTTAAAAGTGGGATATATATATGTTACATCCAATCAGCCATGAAAAAATTAATCAAGTGAACTTACTACATTTACTTTAGTGGAAAAACCAGTTAAGCATTGTTAGAATTTATATGAAGATAAGGCTTACTTAATTATCACTAGTTGCAAACTCAGTTAAATGTTTTATTATTAGATTTATTGTTCTGTTTTATTAAAAAAAAATTACTTGTAATAAATAAATTTTGGCAATGATAATTAATCTAAGCTCACAGATTATACAATCCTAAAATTAATTAATTACAAATATTCCATTGGTTTGATGCTATCTTTACAATATTATAGGATTAAACAAATAGGATGCTGTTCTAAAATCCAACTTTTGTATTATTTTTATAGAAAATTTGTTTGTTATGTAGAATCTGGAAATGAAATAATTATTAACTTTTTTTTGTTTCATATTTCATGAATTAATTATATCTTATATTGTTTGACACGGGCATCGTTGATTCTACATCTTTTGCTAGAATTTATCTTAATTACCCTTTTTATATACATTAAAATGTTATTATGTTTGATTGTTATATCAACATATATCCTCATATATTAACATGACGAAAATTCATCATTTGTATATTACAGAAAATAATTGATTCTTGTTCTTTTGATTTTAAATAAATTAATTCTAATTTTTACCAGCTGAGATAAAGAGATGCATTTTGCAAGCATGAAGGCATTTTATGAATGGTGGTGCAAAAAATTACTGAATGAATATGTGTTAAGTATGAAATTACTGTTTTAGATGAATTAGAACTTGCTGAAGAGAATAATACTGATGATTCAAGCCATGATGTAGAAACTAGGCACATCCTGAGGGAACAAGACAGGTTTTTACCTATAGCCAATGTTGCTAAAATTATGAAGAAAGCGATCCCTGAAAGTGGAAAAGTAAGTTATATCTCATATTGAACATGTGATGAACTAGTATATTGGGGTGTGGGTCCCAGGATGTCCAGTTCTAAATGTCGGTTTGATTCTAACACCTGTTTTTAATATCTATTTCTCAGGAGGCCTAGAAAATGAATTTTGATGAGTATGATTTGCTTACAGTATTAGTTTTCTGTTACTGCTTAATGATAACTCCTGCAGAATCGTATGGAATGCTTGCCAAATTTGATGGTGAACATGCTCTTAGTAAATCTCTTACCATCTAATTATTGCTAAGGGGATATTTATAAATTTCAAATATAATAAAAGGATATACTATATTATTTATCATATAATAAAACTCTGTTCCCCATATCACTCAACTATCACTATCCGCTCTACTTTGAGTAAAAATTATTTTCCAATAAAATTGGGCGATTATAAAAAGATTTGAATGAATTTTTAATCTCTTAGCTCTTTACAGGATGCCCCTTAAATAATTGGAAATATTTATATTAATATTATCTGTATTAATATTTATGTATTATTTATATATATTAAAATAAAATATTTATATTATCTCTTAAGGTGATAATAGACCTTAAGAGCTACAAAAAGTCCATGTAAACTATGGCCAAATTTTGTTTCAGTTACTACCATGTATAATGTTTTGACAGAATGATAATTTATCAAAATACACCCTGATCTTTTTCTAGATTCATGTAAAATTTTTAAAATCTCTTCATCCTCCATTATGAAAATATCTAGTACAAGAAAACACTCTAAAAAACATGCAAAAGTCAAGACAAAAAAACTGACTTGTAGAGAAAAGTGGTTAGTGGAAAACCGCTACAACTTTCATTAATTCACAAATATATCAAGATTTGTGGCACTATTTGGTATTAAAATCAATTTTGATTTTTTTAGAGTTGAAAAAAAAATGATAGTAATAATTTCAGATTGCCAAAGACGCTCGGGAATGTGTTCAAGAATGCGTTTCTGAATTCATCAGTTTTATTACTTCCGAGGCATCTGAAAGATGTCACATGGAAAAACGAAAAACCATAAATGGAGAAGATATACTATTTGCTATGACAACTCTTGGTTTTGATAACTACGTAGAACCACTCAAGCTGTATTTACTTAAGTACCGAGAGGTGAGAATTTATTTTATATTATCATATATGTTACATCTTTTCATTTTGTAATATGAGACATTCAGGACTAAAATCAATTTATTTGAAATATTTAAAAAAAAAAAATGTTTTTGCAGATTAATAGTTTATAATGGTGTATATTTTCATAATCATAGTGAATCATCTCTCTGCTTTATTATTTTCTGTCAATTTACAACAGTTGTTAGTTTTAAAACCCTCCCATAAAATTTCAGAATTATCATTTTATGACTCTTATTTATTTATCTTCCTACTACAGAAATAAAAATACTGCAGTAATATTCAATTAGCAGTAGTAAATCTCAGGCCTAACAGGGATACTCCTGATCAAATCTTTGTCTTGCGCCAAGTGCTCAAAAAATGTTATGAGCCTAATACGAATGTCCTCATGCTATTTATTGATTTTAAGCAAGCTTTGATTGTGTGGATAGAGTTCAATTATTTAATGCCATAAAAAAATTTAAAGTTCCGTTTAATTTAATAAAAATGACAATGTTCCGGAGACAGGCTAGTGTAATCATTGGCAATAGAGTTAGCAGGAAAATATATTTTGCCTCTGGTGTAAGGCAAGGAAACTCTCTCTCTGCCATTTTGTTTAATCTTGTGGTACATAAAGCACTACAAAATATTGTATCTGTTGGAAATCTAGCATCTCACTTATGTCAAATACTTGGGTACGCAGATGACATTGTGGTTCTGGCAAGAAGTGAGAAGGCATTAAAGGAAATTCTGGCAAAGATTGTGCAAGAAAGTAAAATCGTGGGTCTTGAGATAAACCAATCTAAAACCAAATACATGGTAGCATCAAGCTCTGAGGCAAGAAGAAGAAAGCAAGATTTTAGATATGATGACTATACATTCAAAGCTGTTGATTGCTTCATGTACCTTGGCACTGAAATAAACAGTATGGTTAGGGTGAGTGATGAGATTATGAGAAGAATAATGTGTGGCAACAAAGGTTATTACGGTCTCTGTAAATTGATTAAATCTGCCCTACTATCAAAACGCACAAAGCTCAAATTATATAAGACCCTTATCAGGCCCATTGTGTGCTATGGCGTGGGGACATGAACGCTTAAAGTAGCTGGGTGATAAATATTCAGGACGCAGTCTTTTTTTAAAATATTTTTTTAATTTTTTATTTATGCCAACGTTTCAACCCAAACATGTGGGTCATCTTCAGGGTGTGGTTTGAGCACTGAGGGTGTTCAAGTACTCCTCTGAGGTGTTTGAGTACTTGAACAAATCACGCCCTGAAGATGACCCACATGTTTGGGTTGAAACAGCATAAATAAAAAATTTAAAAAAAAATTTTAAGAAAAGACTGCATCCTGAATATTTATCACCCATGATATGTATAACAGTCGACTAATTTCCTTCAATTAAAGTAGGTGAATAGTAAGTCCTTAGAATATTCGAAAGGAAAATTATGAGGTGTATTTTCGGTCTAATAAATGAACAAGGTACATGGCACATTAGGTGTAACAAAGAATTTGATGATCTAATATAGCTTATATACTTATAATGGTATTGTAAGTTTCATTAAAGCTAGAAGAATTAGTTGGCTGGGTCATACCGAACGAATGCCAGGTGAAAGAATGCCCAAAAAAGTTCTGCACAGAACGTTCCCAGGAAAAAGAAAGAGGGGACGACCATGTAAATGCTGGATTAAAGACTTAGAAGAGGACCTTAATAAAATTGGAGTGTCCAACTGGAAGAAACGGGCCATGGACAAAGAAGGATGGCGAAATATTGTTGGAGAGGCCAAAGTTCACCTTGGACTGTAGAACCAAAGAAGAAGCGTTAGTAAATTTTAACTTTGATTATCTCAAAACTACATTTGTGGACTTGGTTCACTTTACCTTTGAAGGGCTGATATCTTAATTTGGCTTGTATATTAGTGTTTTGATTATAAAATTGTTTCATTTCATTAGCCAGGAATAAAAATAGTAATTGGTCTAAAAAAGATCCTTATTGTGGAAACAGGAGGGTTTATTGTAGCCAGAATCACCAGGTAGTGTTGCCACCTTCACTCGCATAAAATGAATGCTGAAAAGACATTTGTGACTGAGGTTGCTTTTGTCAGACTGCTGTTGAGTTTATTCAGCATATAACAGCTTTGTTCTATTTTTTATTCCAAGCAAAGATTTACATTCATCACTATCAATAATGTAAGAGAAATGACAACTATAAACATTAGTAACCTGTTCTTATTTACCTTACATCTATATATGACCCATGATCTAGCATAGTTTACAAAAACTGTATGTTTATGTGTCACAATCACAGTGTGTTAATATGATTAATGATTGCATTCTGGTGCATAGACTACAAGAGTATAATTAAAACTTTTTTTTTCAGGCAACAAAGGGAGTTCCTAGAACTATAGGGAATGCAGATGTTTTCGATGATGTTCCTGAAGAAGTTTTCAGTAAGTTTATGATATATGTTTTTCATTGATAAACTTTCAGGCATTAAGTATTTATAGAATGATATTGAGAAGCCATACACTGTAAATATACATATAAATATAAATATCTACTTAGACTGTACAGTTCATTAATGGATTTTATTAATGTCCCAGTTCTTCTATGTTATATTTAGACCAATAGTTGATGTAGGAAATAACTTTAGTTATCTACTAGTTTGAATGCTTGACAAGTAATATTTCGGCGCTTTTCTACTTCAAACACACCAGTGAAATTTTTTTTTCACTTTAGTGATTTCACAATTATGAATAGTTTCTTAAACATGTTACGGAATTCATAATTAGTACTAAAAATATCTGATTTAATAAATTAATGAAACCAGTAATTCATTTAAAGATTATTTCAAGTGGAGAAATGAATTTATTTGAACTAAGTGCCGTTCTGCTTAAGGAAGTTACAAAAAGGTAATTATAACTTTACAGAGATATGGATTGTTAAACAAAACAAGGAGGTGCTCTAGAATTATTTTGAAAAAAAAATTGTATTGTATTAAAATTTACATGCTTTTATAAAAGTGAATAAATATTATATTTATGTTAGATCTCATTTTATAAATTCCTATTTAGAACGTTATATTTTATTCTTTTCTATGTTAGATTTACTTTCTAGCTGCATGTTTAAGGAAATATTCATAACTGTGAAATCACTAAAGTGGAAAAAATTCACTGGTGTGTGTATTTTATTTTGTAGTTTCAAAAAATAATAATAATGATAACAATATTAAAAATAATATAATTATAATAAATACCTTCTTTTTTTTAATGTTAGGTGCAGAATACTTAATTTATTTGTAAATTGAAATTTAATTTATATAATTACTTTGTATAATTTTATTGTACTTTAATGAAGAGTAGCATTAATGAATTGAAATTAATTATTATTATTCTCAGTAATTAGCCACAATGATTGTGATGTAATTTATTATCTTTCCTATTTATTTTCATTCTTTTTCTTTTCTTTTTTTTCCCATCTTTCTACTTTAATTTGTTAAAATTACTAACATATTTTTTTAGGCATCAAGAAGGAATAAAGTCTTGTTTTACTATTTTTTTTTTTAATTACAAAAAAAGTGGAATTCTGAGCTTTTAAGTGTTACAGATACAGAAAATAGTTGGCCTTATACCGAAATTCCGGTATGATTGAAAAAGTAAAAACTTTTAATAAAAATCTATTCAATTTGTCACTTTAATAATGAAATTTTCCTGTCTAACTCATACTTGAGGACAAAAAAAAAAAAAAAAAAATTGGCATTTGTGTTACATATTCTATTTTAAAATTAATATCGTAAACCAACAACTTCCTGTCCCACAGTTTCCTTTAACAATACTCCACTTATCCCTGTTGAGCAAATCCGATACCTAGGACTCCACCTGGACAAACGACTAACTTGGAATCCTCATACTAGACTGAAACGACAAGAAACCGCTCGACGTTTCCGATTACTTCAGCACTTACTAGACAAACGCTCTAATCTTCCAATTAATTACAAAAGACTCATATACTTGACTATAATAAGGCCTATTTGGACTTACGGAGTTGAGCTTTGGGGCTCCACTAAACCATCGAATTCCTCTTGTATCCAATCCTTACAATCCAAAATCCTTTGAAAAATCCTCAATGCTCCCTACTTTGTTACAAATAAAACCATCCATAATGACCTTAATGTTCCTTTTGTTTCAGATCTGGCCCAATCCAGATACCTATCCTAAACTTCAGAATCATCCCAACCCTCTCGTTTCTAACCTTGCTTCCTCTTCAATTCCTGATAACCCTCCGAGGCGTCTGAAAAGAAGATGACCTCGTGATCTCCTAATGTAAACATATCATTAGAGTGCTACCATTGGGTAGTTACTCAGCAAGTGTTTTTCATGTCATTATATACATTATGTTCTAATTTACTTGATGTATTTATTTAATACAGTTGTAAATGTCTTTAAGAAATAAAAAAAAAAAAAAAAATTAATATAGAGATCCGTTTTCTCTGTTGATGGTCCTTGAACAGACAATTGAGAACAAACAAACAAAGAGAACAGACAGTGATCCTATTAACAAAGGGAACTAATACTTCTTCTTTGTTCTTCCCTCTAGATGGCTATGTGAGGAAATAAAAATATAAAATTAGTGGTCCTCCTTAGATCCTCCAGACTTCCGAAAAGCTTGGTCCCAAGGTCTGTGGTTTAGGGTCGTATCTGTCTCCGCATTTCCTCCACCAGCTGGCAGTTCTGGAGAATGTGCTGTTCTGCAGTTCTGTGATTTGTTCATTTTGGCCACAATCACACAGGAGACTGGGTCCTATTTAGAACTTCCTGAAGAAGTTATTCCAAACGGTTATGTCCAGTTCTGAGGCGAAAAATGATGACCTGCTCTCTTCTGGTTTGCTTTAAATAATCATCATGGGGATTGTTATTTGTGATTTGGTTGACTTGCTTTCCACCTTTGGCTTATGACTGCTTTGTAAATAGTTTTGCAATCCTCCAATCTAGGTTGGATGCTAAGTTGGAGAAGCAGTGTTCCTTCCTTTGCCTGTTTACTGTTGCTTTTCAGTTTTATTTTTTTATTAGGTGGTAGTCAAAATATTAAAGTGGAATGTCTTAATGCTGCTTATTAAGCATTCTGCTTACTTGTACATTATGGATTGGAGGTAGTTTTGCAGTTTATTATTATAACTTTTCATGAATATAAGTTAATTCACCAGTCTTCTAGTTGCTGTACATAAAGGTATATCAGATCACTTTAGACCAGAGATGAGGAAATTTTTGTTTATAGCAGCCCAGCTAAAAATTTAAAAATATTGTGTAGGCTGCATGCACAGTGAAACTTGTGATTATACAGACGCTGCTGAATGATGAACTTAAACCATATGGAAAAAGTTCAGAAGACTATGCCATTAGTAGAAACCATTATATTGAATAGGCCATCTCCATATAATTAATTTTAATTATTTCAAGAATCCGAATTGCAAACAATTCTTTAAAGCTGTTTAAAATAAGATATAACTATTGTTCTGTTTTGACTAAAACATGCCCACATGTTCTGTTTTTGTACAGCTGCTCACTCGTTGGTAATTAACAATCAGTTTCCTATATTGAATTTATAATGCAAATAGAATAGAAAAATGCAAATGTCAAGTTTTTTTTTTTTTATATTACTAAATATATTGTATTTTTGAATCAGAAAATTGTAAGAGATACAAATTTTAATCTGAAACTAGTTTTCTTTTTCTTCTTCTTTTTTTTATATTTTTTTTATTTCACTATTTTATTTTCATCTAGATAATACTCGGAAGCAGTCTGTAATAACCATACAATCGAAGATTGATTGACTTTGGGACTGCCTCTTTGGTATTTTTATTTATTCATTGTATTAAGAAAAGTAAATGTTATATTCATGGAAATTGGTGTCTGTGTTTATAATTTTTGTTTTGTTTTTTTGTTTTATTAAATAATTCCCTTACATGTGGTGAAACAGTTCCAAGCAGAAATACATTGGTGGTCATAAAAAACCGGCATTCCTTAAATTTTCTCGTTATTTCCTTCCCTACAGAAAAAAAAATTTTTTTACCTCAATATAGTGTGACAAATTCTACTTGTAGGATATTACAAATAATGGGGAAAACCCAACAAAAATTCATTTCACTCATAGAAAATTGTAATGTGAATAAAGCAAATGAACACTGTTTTAAACAAAAATAAAACACTTCTAATTCTTTTTTAGTAATGAAATCTGAGTCTCTAATACTTAATGTTGCCTCCGTTTTCTTTAATGATGGCATGCTTTCTCGTAGACATACTACAAATAAGGTGGATACTACGAATCTTGAATCTGATCCATTTCACATACTTAGAGGTTACATTGACGATTCTGTTGTCAACGGATGGACGTCTTAAGCTGGTCCTGAAGATGCTTAATAGGATCGAAGTCTGGGCTGCGAGCTGGCCACTCCAAGATGCAGACACTATCCTCGTCTAGGTAGTCCTGTACAACATTTTCGATGTACAGCCAAGCATTATCCTGCATAAAAAGGGAACGAAGGACAATAAATAGGCCAAAAGGTACCACATATTCCTCGAGGATGTCGGTGATGTACTTGTATGCATTGAGCTTCGGCCTTTGGAACACATGCAGGTCTGTCCTTGACTCTAAAAATATTTCTCCCCAAACCTTCACCGATCCTCCTCCAAACTGTACTGTTCCTGCTATATTGCTTACCTGGTTTTATCCACACTCGAACTCATCTGTTTGCATCATAAAGACTCTACCTGGACTCATCAGAAAAAAGAAGCCAAATCATTCTGTCCAAGGAGCGTGTTCACCACGAAAGTGAAGGGCAACTTCTCAGTGTGCTGCAGTGAGTAGAGAGCCACAATCGGGAACCTTAATATGCAGGTTGAGTTCAGCAAGCCTTCTCTTTACTGTGTGGGTGCTGACATCCGTATCCTGATCAATACGCAATGGTTGGGAAGTCTCGACTGAAGTTTGGTAACAGTCCCTTAGAGTCTCCATAGCAATGAAGCAGTTATGACCTTGACCTATCATTCTCGTATGGCTTGATCATGGCTCTTAGCATGGCTTCCTGTCACATTATTTCAAGCAGCCCGTGGACTCAGGCCACATATCACTGACTTCGGCCGTTCTCAATTAATGCAGTAATCTGAGCGACTGCCCATGGATCCAAAGCCATTTTACACTCAAATATGTTTGATACAAACGAAATATTGTTTTCAAGAAAAAAACAGAAGCAAAACCAATGTGATTAAGCAGGCAACTGGAGACAAATTTATTTTAATTCTTTTATCGTTAATCTTAGAGAGAATTTGAAAGGATTAATGCATGGTAATCTCCTTTTACGTGTTGTTACTTTAGGCTCAGAAATATTTCTTTAATCTGCAGTTTTTATGTAAAATTTAAGGTGTGCTTGTTTTTTTGACCACCAGCCTATTTCAGGACTTGATTTATTATAATAAAAAATAGCTATTGGATTGTTTTAATGGGTTATATGGATAATAAATCACAGATTTTATTGAAATAACTTTCAAACAATAGATTTGCTTTTAAAACTACAATTTCCCAAAAATTTGGTGTAAATCTATTACATTTTGTTACTAACACTACACCCTTTCTGCAGTGATCATCGTTGTTTTCAATTACCCCCTCATCTCGCCTTTGCTGCCATATTGGGAGGGAAGGTGTTCTAGAGGAACCTATGACCTCACAAAATCATGAATAATTTTGTGGAGACAAATTTGTCAAATATACCAACTGTTGGTCATATAATGGGAATTTATGGAAATCATAATTCCTGCACCTTCAGTGAAATGGATAGAGCTAAAACTGACTGTTATATATTTGTATATTATAAGGGATAAAGAAGTGTATCCATCCTTTAAAGAAAGAAAGATTATAATTTACAGATCTTTTACTAACATGAGCCAAATAATGTCTTGTTGTTGTAGGTAATACACCATTGCTAATAGATCTTCCAAATTTCAATTTATCCATTTTCATAAATGTATTAAACTTTTCTCTAAGTTTACTCTTCTTCTCATTCTTTCTTCTTTATTATTATTAGTTCTTCCTCATTTTTAAGAATTAAACAAATAATATTGTGGCTAATTAAAATTACTATTAATATAATTAAGTTTATATTAAAATATACTATATTAAGTTGAATATTAACTACAAAAATTGAAAACAACCCTAATTTTTTATTCAATACATCATGTGGAATGTACCTTTATTTCTATAATACTTCATACTATCACTAATTTTTTTTTTTTAACATAATTTAAATCTGAGATGAGTTGTAACACTGGTAGAGCTTACTAGTCACAATGAAAACATTCTGGAAGGAGGAAATCAAACCAACCTCAGCCGTCAATTTTACCGTTCTTTTCAGTGAGCCTGTTATCCCGACTTTGAAAATTGACGTCTTTTAAACCGATGATTGTTAGAAAACTCCAGTTTTCACCTAAATGTTTTGAAACACATCGCTGAATAATAAAAGCATTGTATATAATTTTTAACCTAGTAAAAAATATTACCTCCTATAATATTTACTATCCAAACAACTTATTTTAAAAATAGAAAAATAATGAAAGTTTTGTATTTTTAACCAATACAAAACTCACTTACAAGTCATAGCTTTTTAACAAAAGAAACATTTTAAACAACCAAATATTAGGTTATTGAACTATTAATAATATTAGAATTTCTGAATGTAAGTAAATTTTAATTAAAGCTTGTTTTATAAAGTAATTATTGTCATAATTAAAAAATAGTCTTAAAAATTACATTTTTATATTTTTCAGCTAATGAAATTTTTAAAAATTATAATGTCATGTTCATGACTATAAATCATTCAAGGTTTAGTAAAACAATACATATTTTTTGAAATAGATATTCAGGTATGCATTTTTATTTCAGTCATTGAAAATTCAGTTTATTTTCAATAACCTGTTTGTTAGTTAAATTAGTTAATAGCAATTATTAATATTAGATAACGGAATTTTATTTTAAGTTCAGGATCAGGAACTTATACTTGAAAGTAAAATTAAAATTTCATTAAAAAATAAATTTCAAATTTATAGTCAAATCTTCGTATAGTTGAAGTATAACATTAATTTGTGAAACTTGGTTTCTCAGAACTGAATTAATATAAAATTTAGAGAAAAAAAATTTGTATTTTGATTGTTTTGTGCATGATTAAAATATTTTAAAATAAATACGGCATAATATAATGTTCTAATTTTATAATCATTCAAATCGTTTTTAAAAAATATTTCAAGAAATTAAACTTTGTATATTAATTACAAATAATCATTAATGTATAACTCATTATTTAATTAAAACATACAAATATTCTAGTTAAACTAGAAACAACGTTTCTAGCCACAAACCACTAAAGATAATGTTATCATTCAAAATTAGTTGTTGTAACTTAATATATTGTAAGAGATATTGCATAAACATTATTCAGATTCTTATAACAGACTTTATCTAACTTCTCATTAACAACAGTTCTGTTTGATACATATTTTTTAAATGAACCTCATGCCCATTTAAGAAAATTATTTTTTGCTTGAACCATTTACCTTATACCTCAACTTTCCAACAGACAAATAAAACTTATGTGAGGTAAATTATCCTTTTTTTCTACCAAATTAACCATTTTTCACTATTTGAATTTATTTAGTCCGGTATACTTAATAAAACAAAAACTGACTGGAGACTTTGAAATCTATATTTGTGGATCACAAGTTATATAGTGTATATTCAATAGATAATCTTATATAAGCTATGAGTAAGATCTATACTAGACTTGGGCAAAATTTATTTGAAATAATATTTCCGAAATAAATCGTTAAATAACCTTTCTCAGTTATTTCAGGATTAATGACATAATTATTTCTGAAATAATCATTCTGATAGAAGCAAAAGGGAATGAAATAACCATAATAAAAATCCTATTATTCACTCTAAATTTAGTTTTTGTTTATGTCTATGTTTTGTTTTTTACAATTAGACTGACATGAGGTATTATATTTACTCCTGTTTGAGACACTTTAGTCTCTATAGAGGCTGAGTGTGCCCTAAAGAAATTTCATTTTTTCTCATGTCCCTTTTTGTTTTTTTATAATTAGACGGACATGAGGCATTATATTTACTGCTGTTGGAGACACTTTAGTCTCTATAGAGGCTGAGTGTGCCCAAATTTTCATTTTGTTTCCCTACTCATTTGAAAGTTCAAATCTGTCTAACTACAAAAAAAAAAAAAACACCTAAAGAGGGCATAAGGAAAACGAAAAAGTAATCGGGCACACTTAACCTCTAAAAAGATATAAGTGTCTCAAACAGCAGTAAATATAATGCCTCAACTTGATCTAATTATAATAAACTATAAGGGACATAAGAAAAATGCAATTTCTGTCGGGCACACTCAGCCTCTACAAAGATTAAAGTGTCTCAAACAGCTGTAAATATAATTTCTCAAGTCCATCTAATTGTAAAAAATGAAATTTCTTTCGGGCACACTCGGCCTCTACAAAGATTAAAGTGTCTCAAACAGCTGTAAATATAATTTCTCAAGTCCATCTAATTGTAAAAAATGAAATTTCTTTCGGGCACACTCAGCCTTTATAGAGACTGAGAATTAGATTGAGCCGTCAGATTTCCGATGTGTAATGCTCGGGTAAAGTCGGCTGAAGTTGACTAATTGAAGTGTTTTTGCAAATGGATTAAAATATCTCAAGAGCTAAAAGTGAGACCTGAATACTGTAAACAAGGGAAATGTTCAGCATTTCATCCTCTTTGTAGTGAGGTATTATTCAAAATTGTGCATTGATGTGACGCCATATTAGAGAGGCAAAAAGGAAACAATATAGTGTCAAAACCCAAATCAGAACGAATTCCATATTAAATATGAAGAATCGTACTAAAATAATGAGAATATACGATCATCACATATTTTAGTTATAATAAATTTATTGTTTCATTTTTATAGTATGATACTGACTTAGTATGAATATGAGTCAGAACAAAGTTTACTAGAGTAAATTAAACAAGAATATAATTGTATATATTTCATATTATTAAGTCCATCTTGTTGATGTTTTCACTTCTGTCATGCAGTCTTAAGCACTCACCGTAGATTTTTTTTTACTAAGCCAAACATTATACCAATAACAGTAGGATACAAAATGTGTTATATAGATTATTTTCCTTTTTGACTCTCAACTTTTTTAAAGAAGATATTTAAAAACATTCTACATTAATAATAATAATTCTACTATTATTTTTAACCATAAGAATTGTTTTGAAGAAAAGAAGTATATGCTACAAAAAGTAAATTATAATCTTTTGTGTTTCATTAATGTTATCCCAAAATATTCATATTTCATGTGATATAATTGAATTGCTCGGCCCTGTTGTAGAGGTAGATCACAGATTTAATTTATAATATTTTAATGTAAATAACTTTTATTATAAATTTAGCATGAGGATTACACAAGGTGTCTATTTGTAATGAATCATTATTTGATTTTTTCATTTATGTAACATGTAAGTATATTTTTCTCATTTCTCAAATTATGTAACTACTTCATGTTTATTTAACTCTTCTGCTTTGATTGGCATCATCATTTACATTTTAACTTAAAGGTTTATAACTAGTTCTTGTTTCTGGTCGAAATTCTAATATTCTTTTCTTATTTTTCAATTAGTAATATTTTTCTTGTTACTATTCAAATGCTGCTTTTTCATTCAGTTTTATAAAAATATTTTAATTAATCTAATTATATATCAAAAAGGGTATGAACCTTTTGATCTAAAACACTTTTACTGTTATATTTATCTTAATCGAAATAATTTTTGAACCATATATAGTACTTTTTCAAATCTAAACTGTAACTATTTGCTAATCATTATATTGTATTGGAAACTTTTTATGTAAGATTTACTTTGAATTTATACTTGTGAAAATAGAACATAAGTATATTTGGAACCATATTGTTTGTGTAATATAAAGTTTAATTCGTAGTAAATTATAATTATTTTACTTTAAATTTATTTGTAACAAAAAAAAAATTGTTCTATGATATTATTATTATTCGATACTTAAAGAAAAATATGAAAGACAATTAATGTGTTAATTTTATCATATTATACCTTTATTTTGGGGTTTAAAATGTAACCATACCGTTAGATATGAAATTAGATTAATTTAAATAGTGTTATTAAGAAGAAGCAGAACTATATATGGAAAACACAATTTTTTGTATGTGTATAAGGATTTGCAGATTACATGTTTGTCTTTTGTGTTTGTTTACAGTACCTGCATGTACATGTTGAAATATATTAGTGGTTTTTGTGAATATTATCTAGAAATATTCAATTTTGTAATGTAAAAAATTTTTATTTTTATCTTTTTTTTTATTTTATTATTTTTTTATTTTTTAGACTGATTACCAAGTTGGCAGTCAACGCTATTGAACTATAGTACTTATTTGTGAATTTTTATTCGCGCTTATTTTAATATTAGCACTGTTGTAATTAATATGTATACAGAATTGAAAATGGAATTTCATTCTTCAATTTCTTTTAACACACTGAAGCCATAGTCATCCCAAATTTATACATTTTTTCTTGTGATTTATAACAAAAATAAGTATTTCAGGAATAAAATTACAAAATTTTATAATGTGTACTTGCTAAGAAAAAATTATTTTTTTTGTTAGGTTTTAATCAATTTTCTTTAATCTTAATCTATACATTCTCATCATCTAACTAAATTAGGATAACTTTTACAGCAAATTTGAAACTTTCCACTGTTATCTATTTTTTGTTCAATATAAGAGAAGTTAATAGTTCTGTAATTAAAAAACTAGTAGATACTAATAGAAACTATAGTAACTTTATAAGATTTTATATTTTTCCAAATCTATAGCAACATAACACCGGTACCAAACTTCAAGAAAATCTGAGATGAGTTCAGACTCTATCTTGATTTGACATTAAATAATCATTGGTCTTCTTAATTTTTTTAAAAAATATTTCTTTAATTATAAAATGGCTAAGAGTATAAATAAAACTTAAAATATTTTTTTCAAGAAATTATCGGCACTTAACGTTTCAGGTGGAAGTTCAAAGATGCTAAGCGAAAGCGGAGGTCAAGAAACTCTCATATACTATCCAGCACATTTTTCTTCAACATGAGGAACAGCACATGTGTACAGCCGCTGGCTAAAACTGTAAAAAAATCTAAAGACTTATTTTTTTACTACTCCGTTTATATTAATCACAGGATTTAATCAAGTCTCATCAATCATAGGATATACCCAATTAAATATGTATATGCCATCATTGTGTTTTTCGAGTTGATGCCAAACATACGTATACACTCTTAGGTAATATTATTTGCTGTGAATTTGTGAAGTTATTATATTCAGTTAAAAATTGTAAATCATTTTGGAACTAGTAGTTGTTATTTTTTGTATATTAGCTATACAGTTAATTTTTCAAAACAATTTGTTACAAATGTTTTCGAATAAAATATTTTCATTAAAACTGTTATTGTTCTAATTTTTCCCTGTCCATTTCGTCATTTTTTTTTTTTTTGTTAATAAAATATTGATAAATTCTTTCTTGTTCTAAAGACCACCTAACTTTGAATGTATGTCGATTGTTTGAAGAAAGGATTTTTGTATCTCCCTTCATATATATACACATTTCAGAGTTCACTGATAAATAAAAAATAAAAGTAAATTCATTTGAAGTAAAATCAATATTCTGTTTCATTACTGATACATACAGCTAATAGTTAAAATAAAACAACAAAGAAAAGTTCCGTTCTTAAAGAATAAAGAAATACCATTACAACCCATGAATTCAAGCAGGGTTTTGGGCGTTTTTCTATAAGCCCATATAATTTTTTTTTTTCCAGATATATACAATATACTAGTTATTGTAGACATATTAGAGTGTAGATAAAATATTTATAACTTAAAGTGGTTTATTTTACAAAAATTAATACAGAACTATAAACTTTATTTTAAAAGAAATAATTATTTTAGAATAATTATTAAATATTCATTATCGTAATCATACATATACATGAATATCAAATTAGGAAGGAAGATAGGTGTTGCTTCGGAATGCTAACTGCTTGAGTCCGTTCAAAAAGGAAAGACTGAAAACAAAGGATAGAGCTGCTGGAGAAGGATAAAGATTTTAATTTAGTGTAGAGTATAGAATGGTCTAAGGAGTCAAAAACACAACAATAGTCTGTTTTGTCTGGTTATTTTCATCTTCATTCTTTTAACTTTTCATCTAAAATAACCAGCACAGGGTGTCCTGCTATAAAAACAGCAATTCAATTACACTTCCTATAGACGTGATTTGAAAATGTGCCCAGAGATAGTATTTCAGTCTTACATACTGAACCATTTAACTCCAATTGGTATAAGACCATAGTTTAATTTGAATCTGTTTACATTTAAAAAATACAAAATCAAGGAGGCAGTTGTTTTCTTCCTCTTACAGCTTATAAATGAATAATTGCTGATATATGTTGGGTAAAATATTTTGAAATAAATATCAACAGCTCCTATAAAACGTATAAACATAAGTTTTTCTTAAGCTAATTATATTTTTATTTGAAATATGCCCTCAGGAGCAAGTCCCTTCTTTGCTCTTCCCTAGTTCTAGCCAGAAATGATCAAATGCTACTCTGAGTACCCAGTACCAAGTATTTTAAACAAATTGAATCACTATTGAGAATTCAATCAGTACTTCAGTTTATATTTTGACATCAACTGAAGTAGAAATTAAATTCTTTGGTACTCAAAAAAGGTCAGTATTTGAGTAAAATACTTGGTACTCTGTACTCACAGTAGGATTTGTCCATCTCTGGTTCCGTTTTAAGGATCCTTCCATAATTATGTATACATAAATTACAAATGGTTACAGATTGTTAAAATATTACTATCTAAGAACTGCAAGTGAATTTAGAAGATAATGAACCTATTGTAAGATGAGCGACATCCTGAATTTTTTAGAGGATAATTTGAGATGGCTACTTTGAAATGTTCTTAAGTAATGAACCATTGACTTATTCATCATACTACTAATATAAGACAATAGTCTTATTTCTTCTTTATATTAATCATCATCGTTTGTTTTTTTAAATTTCTCGTTATTTAATTGACTATTGCCATCAAACTTCCAAATTTTAACTGTTGTTTTTTCTTCCAATGCCCAACAAGACTGCACCGACAAAGTAACGTCATATCATACCCGGCAACTTTCGACGTAATTGTCACATTGATAAGGCCTTAATATAAGATAATAATTGAAGAAAGGAAAATAATATTTTTTATTAAGAGTGCTTAAGTATATTGGTACGTGCTGGACATAATAAGGAAATACTAGTATTTCTTAGAAATACTAAGAAAGTTGAAACATCGGTTTTTAAAAATACATAGAATTATTATGACTCTTTAAAGAATCGTAAGAAATTAGATTCCATTTTACAAATCTACCGAAAAATTACATAGCCCCTGGATTTAATAAAGGTTTGAATTTCTAAAAATAGTTTTCAGATCCTGCTCAAACCTGGCCACTTCGGAATTTATTGAGGATTTAACACGCGGGAACGTTGAACTTGGAATCACTAACATTTTATTTATTTAATTTTTTATATAATTTATTCAGGTGATTGTTGACCCAGTTGTTAATTATGTAACGTTTATTGCATTATATTACAGATTACAAAAATATATTGAAGAAATCACGAGTTTAAAAGTTTAGTTTTTAATAATGAAACCAAATATTGTTTTATAATTACATATATACTTTGTTATATATTTATGTTTTACTGCAATATAGCTGATTTTGAAATAATTAATAATTAATGAAATATCGAAACAATTTAATGTTCAAAATACAAAAAAGGCGTGAATCAGAAACAATCTATTTGTACTTAACAACAATATTTTTTAAAATATTTATTTTGCGTGAAATTATTATGGCTCTTCGGGATAGAGGCACTAAAAATAAACAATAAATAGAAAATAGTTAATTATAGAAATATTGGCATTTATACGTATTGGTATTATCAGGGGCAGGTTTAGCTTCACTTACTAGTTCCAATAGTATTATCTAGTCTATAAGTTATTTTTTAGTTATGATCGATAACATTAGAACCATATTTAGCAATTTGTTTGTTTATCAATTTCGGTTCCATAATATAAAATATGGTTCAAAGTACAATTTCATAAGTAAAAATAAATTTATTTATAAAATATATTGGCGTATATTCTTAACAAATTATAATTGTTTTATAGTAAACGATTTTAGTCATGCAGCAGTGTCCGTCCAGGCTATTGTGAATGTAATATTTCATATATACTAACTTAACTTTTTAAACTAAAAATAATTAGTTTGTACAGGATTGAATCGATGAAATTTTTTTTTTATTAGTATTTATTATTGTATTCATTTTGTCGGCCCAATGGCTAGAATTCAAATTATAAACTCTCGAACACTTATACAAACAAGATTTGAGTAGTTCACTAAATTTAAGGAGTAGGTTGGAGCCAATGTCCAACAATCCTACAAGCTCGCACCACAGTGTTCCGGTTCAATTCAGGTGTGGGCAGGTAGAAATTTATTTCGTGGGGGACTCAACTTATACCACAAAATCTATACTGATTAAAAAAAAAGAATTATTTGGTCTTGATAAGACTGTGGCTCAAAGAAACGCGAAATTAGAACCAATTTTTGGAAATAAGAAGTTCATATTTTCATTTCTATATATTTCCTAACGAAAAAGAACTAAAATGAAAATAATTTATTAAATAACTCAAGGTGAAAAGTTTTAATTTGAGATTTTAATTATCATGTATTTATAATATTATTTTATCACTACTGTAAGTATATTTTACCAATGTGTGATTCCTCTAAAATTAATAATGGATTTTAGTTCATTAACTACTTTTTCACACTACAAACAAAAGAACTAGAAAAAAAATACAGCATTCCGGAAATAAAACATTCTATTTAAAGGCGTATTTTGTATAAATTTGATCATTTTAAAATATCATTTATATTATATACTTATTCATACTTTATAGGTAACATAGCTAATAATGATAATTGAATAATACAATTTTATTTTTAAAATGGAATAAAAGGCTTTCAAGAACAAAATGAGAGACCTTATCAGATTAAATTATTTCATTTGCATGAATTAATTTAATCGAACGATATTCCTTCTTGGGTTATTCAAAAGAACCGCTTTAACCAGGTGGTAATACCATCTGACAACTAACCAAAATAGATCGTATTATATAGAATAAGCTCAAGTTCTTTTATGTTGGAAGAAATTTATAAATTTTACATTTTTATAATTTAATAAGTATCGTATGTTTTTCTAATATGAATTATTTTTGAGGCTTTAAAGTGTAATTGGTAGGTCATTGGCTCTAATATTAAGCTGAATAAACCTCTTGCAAAGCAGCCATCTTGAATTTCCCAATCTTAGGTCTATTTGATAGCGGTTTCGTTGTCCGTAATAAGTTAGTGCTTTATATATTAAATTCACACAATAACATGGCGTTAAAAAGAATAAATAAGGTGAGTAGCTCATGGATGTTTAAGGTCTGTGTTTTAATACGATATTGTGTTTAAAGTAAGTTGATTACAACCATTTGTCTGTATGAAGGGCAGCATTTATTTAATATTTGAAATCAATATTTTTTTTGGGCTCTTAAGTTTATTGAAATCTTAACTCGTCTTGTTGTGTATTCATTTTTATTACTGTTGAATCAACAGCTCTTATTTTGATTTGTACAATATGAAACTATCACTGGAACAGGGTGGTTAAAGATCATATTGGAGGAAGGTTGAAGACTCCCATTTTTAGTCAAAAGAGGAAACAAAAACTATTGATATGTTATTCCATGTCAAATGTTTTTCTTTAAATTAGATGTTTCTTTTTAAATATTTAATGACTTCTAAAATTCGTTTTAAAGCATTTCATAACCTGAACCACTTAATGATTAGTTTAAACATGGCATGTTTTTAATAAAATCGTTATCTTAGGTTTTTTTGGTTTAGATCCTTTTAAAATCTGATCATTGATTTCTGTTTATAACTATCCTATGTTTGGCAACATACTTAAGCAATTCAGTATCCAAGTTACTCATTTCATCAGTATTATATTCTCTTTCACTAACATTTTTGCTGTCAACATTGTTATCTGGCTGTCTGTTCTATGCTTTCTATTGCAATATTAAAGGTTACTCCTGTTACAAATTTTCTTTATTTTGTGTTATCAAATTGCAGGAATTACAAGATCTTGGAAGGGACCCACCAGCACAATGCTCAGCTGGACCTGTAGGTGATGACTGTAAGTAATTGATCTGCATTATTTTTTATTTTTATAATTTAAATCTCTTATGATTATTGATTAACATACCTTATTTAATTTCAGTATTCCACTGGCAAGCCACTATAATGGGACCAGTAAGTACTTCTATTCTACTCGGTTAATTTGGGATAAATGGTATTTCTATATTTTAATTTTGATATCTAACCTTATTTGAATGTATTTTATAATTTTGGATTAGTCATTGCATTATAAAATTTTGTCACCAGGCTAATGCAAATCCTGTTGGTGCCAGAAGATTAGATTCATATTTCAATTTATTTCATCAAAACAAATGTTAGTGTGTTACTTGATTTGTGTTTCATTTCTATTTCTTTAAAAGTATTTGTAATTCCTATTAACATCATTTAATGTTAATAACACATTTAGGGATTAGTTAATAGTATTAGGGATATTTTTTATCAGATATAATTGTTCGAGTACTAATGATTCTTTTAAGCCTGATTTAAAATAGCTGTTGTTTTGATTCAATAATTCATTAGTAATTGAATTAACTTATATCTATTTTTTCTTTCAGCCTGACAGTCCTTATCAAGGTGGAGTTTTCTTTTTAACAATACACTTTCCAACAGATTATCCTTTCAAACCACCTAAGGTATGATTTGTATGTATTTTATTTTCCTGTATAATTAAGAGGGAAAAACTATTAATTATTTTTATATTTGTATGTTAAGGTGGCATTCACAACACGGATTTATCATCCTAACATAAATAGCAATGGTAGTATTTGTTTGGACATTCTCAGATCACAGTGGTCTCCCGCTCTAACAATATCAAAAGGTGTGTATTATTTTTGTTTATTTACTTACTTATTTTATGGATGGTTTTAATTATTTTTAAATTGTATAATATTAGTTTGATATGGTATCAGATATTGATATGATATGATATTAGTTTAGATAATGTAATTTTTTGAAATATCGCGTGGTACTTTGATTTTGGTAATGTATGATTATCATGTTTTTTAAAAATAAATGAATTGCTTATCCCTGTAACCTCGAACAGTATTAGTATTGAAAGAGTTTTGAGTTAAGTGATGTTCCTGGAAATATACTAAAGATATATCTATTGGTAATATTTTGTTTTTATTTGTATACATCAACATTTATTCATTACTTTTGAATGTTGGATGTAATCAGTCACTTTAAGAATATAATTAAAATACTTTTGAATCGATTTTACAATTTTTACTAGTGTTTTTGTAGACAAATTTATGTGCCATTTATTTTGAAAATTCAACTTTCAAAAAATTAAAAGATAATATTTATGAGATGAGAATATGTTGACTGCTTGATCATGCCTACTTTATTTTTATATGTCAAGTAAAAGTCTAACAATTCCTTATGTCAAAATTAATATTTGCTGTTCCATATAAAAAAAAATTAAATTATCTGTCTAGTTTGAGTTATTTAAAAAAGAATTTTAAAAATTCACAATTCATTAAATTTTATGTTTTCAAAATAATTTTAACTGTCAACATTCTGATTATTTGTTGTTTGTTTCAGTTTTATTGTCGATTTGTTCACTTCTTTGTGATCCGAATCCTGATGACCCACTAGTTCCTGAGATAGCGAGGATATACAAAACTGACAGGGAGAAATACAACGAGTTAGCACGAGAATGGACTCGCAAATACGCCATGTGATGTGTCAAAAGGCGTGTGCGGCCCGTCCCTCGTTACAAACAACTTCAACAAACTACATAAATCATCATACAACAAATCGGCCCCGCTCTTCACATCCTAATACCCTCACCTTATTAGACATCCAGTTACTGGCACGTAATCAAAAAAATTGGCCTCCTTTTCTTTCTTTTTTTTATGTATACATGTATATATAACTTCATTGTCAAGTCATTTGTAAGTTGTAGGGTATATATACTTGTATGTTAATATTAAATATCCTCAGTAATTTTTTATTGGGGTAGCAAGTAATTTATTATATTATGAAATAAACTTGAAAAGAAGACGGTGGTCGTAGTTCAGTTGTTTTCAAAACTTTATAGTTTACAGAATGATCTATGAATTAAACCCCAGTGAAAGTTTTCTTTGCCATCTATAGTTAAGTGGATTCAGAGTTGAAGTCACTCGTGCAAATTAAATACAATTGTTTGGGAGGGATTTGTTTGATGTAAGCTCTTGTATATTTTAATTTTCAATGTTTTTTAAATAAATAAAAAAAACAATTTTTTTTTTATATATAATAGTGCGCATATTTTATTGGACTGGTTAACTTTTAAACAATGGCCCTCACAGTAAGGGGTGGAATACTGGTTTTAAGAGAACAAAATATTCCAGCTACGTATGACTGTAATCCTCCCCTATTTACATGTTAAGTTATAATTATACAATTGTAATCCCTGGTGGGGGCTCAAAGTGCTATTCTTTATTGTTCTCATATATCTAAAAAAAAGTAACCTCTTTAAACTGGCTATATATTTTCTAAAATAAAAATACATGAGTATCTTATTTGTAAAAAAGAAAAAAAATTAAAAATAATAGTGTTAATTTATAATATACCTTATCTATATCAAGGATCTCTTTATCGATTCGCTACCTTTATACTCTATAGCTACTCAGTTTTATTGAATATTTATTTTTTAACATTTTACTGTTATTAATTGCAACAACGCTTTTTTAGGCAATTGATTTTTATTTTATAATTATCTCTTTTGTGTATGAGAGGATCATAATTGTATAGTAACATTTATTCTTTTATATTTAAATGTACGTTATACTTAATTCCTTTTAGAATATTCCTTCCAAAACCCTGGGTTGTGTGAGGGATATTTATACAGATCCCCCTCTCATACATGAATAAATTTCTGTAAATTATTTAGACCGTAATAAAGGATGCGTTTGTTAAAATACATATCACCTGGATGGCTTTTTTTTTTTTTAATTTATATATATTTATTTGTTAGCAATTCTGGTCGTCTTTCTATGATTAATTTTAAGATATAACAAAGTTGAGTATCGAGGACCAAAACTGACTTAAATTCGCTCTGAAACAGTGAATTTTTTGTTTTTATTTGGAGACATGATCAAAGTGATAATTGAGTTACAAGTGACAATGTATATGCAGATGTTGAATTTTTTTTTTTCATTTTTTAGAAATATTGTTTTGTTTTTTTTCTCTTAAGGGGCTGCAGATTTGTTGAATACCTTCACTTTTATTCTATACCTTTTGAGAGATTGCCAAGGTCTTATTATAGTCGAAATGTCTGTGGCCCTTATTGAGTGAAAGTGGTTAAAAATAAAATTATTTGTTAACCATTTATACATTTTTTTTTTGTAAATGTTTGCATGCAAATGAACACTTATTATTTTTTTTTTTGTTGTGACCATTATTATTATTTTGGGTGTTTTGAAGAGCTATGTTACAAGAAGAATTTTAGCACAAAGTCAAAGGATAAAAAAAAAAAAAAAAAATTAATGGGCTTTTACAGATGTTTAAATAGCTTTATCATAATTTTATATTTTAAGGAATGTATAAAACTTAATTGGCTTTAATTGTTCATTATTTTATATTAAATAAACCTCAATTTTCTGTACAAAGTTATACATATATGTTTTATTTTGAGTTTTAACTATCTCATCAAGAAAAGAAAAACATTTTTGGTTTTCATTATAAACTCTCTTATAAAATTAAGTAATGTTCTGTTCCTGTCAAAAAATATGAAATTAACATAGAAAGTTACAAATGATATTCTACATTATTTTTTTATTATGCAGTTGTTATATGTTTCCGTTCAGAAAAAAATGATGTGTCATATTCATAATAAGTTAATGCTTTTATTTTTTGACATACGTTTTTCTGAAGCTCATATATATCGTTATACCTTATCGACTATTTTCATATGGCAGTTTATTTTTAATTTAATATAACTTTTTGGGTCTAATTAAGTTAAATTATATTCAATCATGAATTCTCGTTGGAATAAAATTTATAATTTAGTTTAAATATGATTATAATCATTATCAATCGTTTCATCATATGCATTACAATTTCAACACAATTAATGGGGGTGTTCAATAAATAAACGTGTATACTTATTGGAAATGATTAATTTGTCTGAATAAATTTTTTTTTTTATGAAGGACGGTTATGTTTGTTTCGACTTTAGCAGTTTTCTACTCAATTTTTTTTCTCAAAAACTTCACTTATTCAATTGAACATTGCACAATTATATGTTACAATTGCATATTGTTCATTCTTGCCTATTGAATAATGTGTTTGAAATGCATCTTTTCACTTTACTGACATTTTATTTAAATACCAAATTCTCAGAAAGTAAGCACCCGAAGGTGTGTATTTGCACATCTCATTTCCTTTCTTCTTTTTTTTTTTGTGGTTTGAGATTGCTAGAGTGTTTATATTACTAAGATTGAATTGTTGTTTATATTTTTTTTCTCTATGCCATACTAGAACATTTTTACTGATAGATCTATGATATAGTGTGAACTTGTTCCTGATTATTGCTCTAGACATGTTCCTGTAATAAAAGCCAGTAAGTTAGATTAGAATGTTATCCCATATTGAAGATAAGTTATACTTATTGTTGTGTTTTTTTTTTGTTCTTAACCTCCAATAAACTTCATGTAAAACCATTTTTTATAAATTTTACGAGTAGTAAAACATTGTATGTACAGTGACTATCAAAAGTTTTCATACACACAGTAATTGGAAATCAATAAAAATAATTTTTTTTAAATGTACATATTAACTTCAGTATAATTTTTTTTCTTCAATTTTCTCAACAATAAATGAATCCACTTTTAATATAAATATAATAATTTTAGTGCAGCAAAAGATTTCATACTCAACTATAATAATTTATTAATTTAAATCAAGATTTTTATATTAATGTTTTAAATGCAGTCGCTTAGGCATTGATTGGGTCGACTTCAAACTCTCTGAACTTATATTTTGATTCCACAGCTATTAATCATTATGAGCATAATGTTCATTACATTGTTGAAGTTTTAGCTAGAATTTCAATCTAAACTCTGCAGTGCAGTTATAAGTATATTTAGATAATTATATAATAGCCATTCATTCCCATGTGAGGAGAGCTTTATGCTTAAATCTTTATCTTTGTAAAAATTGAATACTCATTCTATACCAATTTTTGCTGCATAGTACTTATCTTTTGAATGTATTAATATATTTATAAAGTTGTCCCTATCAATTGACCAATTAAACCTGAGTTCCTACTAAAAACTGAAACAGAATCCCAATCTCCAAATTAAAGTCCTGAAAATAACTACCGGTTATCATCAAAGCTTCATAGAGGTATCTAATTGGAATTATATTGTTAATATATATATATTTTTGTTTTCATTAAAAGCACTGTTGATGGATTTTTATACTTATATTCCATTTTTTTTTTTTTCTATATAACGGAGCTGGTTTAAAAATATTAATGTCTTGAATTGTTGAAGGAAACACAAAAGTTAAAAATAAAATTTCATGCATTTTTTTAAGCTATATTCTAAATTAAATATTAATTTGAGCATCGATCATTTTAAACATTGTTTGAGGTTATAACATCTATGTAAATATTAATGTTTTATTCTGTAGCTCCCTTTAATTCTTTCTAGAAATAGGTGTATTCGACATCTCTACATTAAAATCAGCCCCCTGTTTTTTTACTCTTAAACCCAAAATAACAAATTTGACTTTTATATAAATTCCATTGATATACATTTGGACAGCCTCATATCAAAGACCGACATATGTCACTCTCAGAAAGTGGAGGAAAAGTCAATTTTTGTTTTATAGGTTCAATTCAAACTGTTTCTGATGGTTTATTTAAGAATATTCAAGTTAAATCATTAGAATTGGTTAAAATTGAAGCCATGTTACAAACATTGGATTTTTCTCAACTCAATAAAAAAATGACGGATGTCAATCTTTGATATGAGGCCAATCAATCATATGTGTACTTAATAATTAAAAACATAAAATTTATAGAAAGAATTATAATTTATATATTTTTAGTTTCATTTTTGGAGGTTATATATTTATAATCCGTGGTACAGACCCCTTTTGATCGAATTATTAACATTCGTCTGAAACTTCGTAAATAGTTTCATCTCATCGTAACTTACAAGTATTTTATTTACAAAAACTCTTGGAATTGGGTCATTTTCAATCTGGAGGGGGGCCACTTTTGTCATTTCAATTAGGTACTAAAAACTCGTAAATACCTCTATTTAACACCGTTATTTTGAAAATTTGGTGGTGGTCACGCCAAACAGCTCAATATTTTTGAAGGCCGCTTTTTTTCTCGATTTTGTTATCAAATTATCTTACGATACAAATAGAAAGCAAATGGGTATTTATGAGTTTTAAGTACCTAGTTAAATAGACAAAGTTTGGCCCCTTCCAGATTGAAAACACCCCAATTCCAAGAGTCTTCGTAAATAAAATAGTTGTAGGTTACTATGAGATGGAACTATTTACGAAGTTTCAGTCGGATGTTAATAGTTCGATAAAAAAGGGGTCTGTACCACGGACTATAACACTATCTGCAAAACCTAATATGAATGCTTCTAACATATCTTTCCAGAAAAAAAAAAAAAAAAAAAAAACTTGTACCCCTTTGAAGCTTCCTTAACTCTTATAGGCCATTACTACTTTTACTGTAGTCTGTTGTTTTGTTTTTTTATTCTCTCGACAATAAAAAGTGTATGATTATATTAATATGATTTGCAATAAAGATGTAAAATCTTTATATTAATAGAAATTGAACATTCAGAGTTTCGCAGAAATAGATACTTTTCTATATATGCAATTAATTGCATAAGAGTGGGGGGCTGTCCCAAAAATGTTTCTCTTTGATAACAAATACAATGCATGATATAAATTTTTATTCCAATAACATTAAAAATATGGTTAATGGATTGCTGCACAAACAAAAATTAAACATGTAATAACCAGCCAGTATGTTTAAAGTTCATTATGGTTATCAACTCCTTAAAATACAAAATCACTTTTAAAATAATAAATTATAAAATGTTCAATTTCATTCCTGGGTCTAAAGAGTTTAACTACAGTAAACTTAGTGCTGTTTCATAAAAGTTAGATTCATACTCTCTACCTATTTACTGAATTGTACTCATGTCCCTATATAATATGTCTAAAATTAGCCCTAACTGTCTTTCTGCCTGATATATAATTTATTGCTGAATATTAAAAGATTTGTGATAAAGATAAAATAAATTACAATCAGAGAACTCTTCTGAATAGTGGAATTAAGTGGCATTCTGTCCTGAGGTCTAGGAGCAGGGTAAAAACATCAATGAATTTTTTTTAACGACGGTAATGTTCACATTAGTTGATTATGTTTTCTTTCTAATTCTAATCCTCTGATTTTATTTGCAAAAATATCACTGATACAGTTTAAAAAGTTTGTGTTATGGCAATTGTGGACATGTATGTAAGCTTTTTATTAGCCATAGATTTTTGTATATAAAATGTGTATATACATCTTTAATAAGGATATGTACTGCATAATTCATTTAATTAAAGTATTGTTCAAATTTATTAAGAGAAGTAAAAATACCTTCAGGAACATAAGAAATAAATCTTTAGCTGTTCCAGAAAGTTTAGAATGCTTCCCTTGTTTTTCTTCTTTTATTTTTTTAATAAAAATTTATGGGTTTAAATAGCAGGTGGAATATAAGATATTCTTCAATGTATTCACTGCGGAATGCCATTGCTGATAAGTTAAGACCTCATTTTTAAATTCAGGCAAGAAATGAAATTTTAACTTATATTTTTAATCAATTTCGGTATGATTGGAGTCTTTATTTTCAAGTAAAAGTTTTTCAGGATGTATTTTTTAAAACTTTTAATTAAATGGTCGGTTTATTTCGCCTATAAGTCCGATTTCTGTTAATTTCTCATTTAACATTACTTTTTAAAATAACTTAATCCTTTTCAGGTCACGATTTCCAAATACCATTTCTTAGAATTTTTTTTTTGCAATTTCTCTTACATTATAGAGTAGTTAACACTTCCATCTATTCAAGTATAGCCTACTATTATTAGATGTATTTTTTATAACTACTCAATAGTGAAGAGAATTAAAAAAAAAAATCAAAGTAGTGGTATCCATTTGGACACCATGGCGCTTGAAAAGAGTTAAATCAATAAAAGTTAAACTTTTACCATGAAACTAGAACTTCATTACAAAATGGTCCATAGAACTTTTATTTTAAAAACTTTTTCTAATAAGTTTCACAGAAACTGTTAAAAGGGAACTTCATAAAAAAGTTACAACTGCTGGTTAAAATACATGAAAACTTTGAATAAAACAGTTTTCAGTTTTATCATTATTAAAGCTCTCAAGAAGTACTAAAAAATTCCTTTTTCCTATCTTTATCGAGGATTCTTCTTTCAATGGCACTACAGCCCAATGTGGGACTTGGCTTCCTCAATGAGGCTTTGCCCCAGGTGGCTCGGTCTTGTGCAGCCGCTGTCCAATTTCGAACACCTAAATGGGTCTGAGCATCCTTCATAACTGCATCTTCTCACCTCAACCTTGTCCTCCCTCTTCCTCT
The DNA here is from genome assembly GCA_928085145.1 of Nezara viridula. Classification (NCBI taxonomy): domain Eukaryota; kingdom Metazoa; phylum Arthropoda; class Insecta; order Hemiptera; family Pentatomidae; genus Nezara; species Nezara viridula. The sequence continues at coordinate 30,383,592 of OV725083.1, read as the reverse complement.
CAAACAGTAGTTATTTAGGAATTTCTTCCTGATTCATTCTTGCTATGTGGCCTGCCCATCTCAGTCGATTACCTTTTATAAAATGAACTACATTTACTTCACCAAAGAGTTAATATATTTTCTCTGTTATAGCACATCCTTCACTGGTTTCCTTCCTTAATGTGTCCAAAAATACAGCTCAGAATCTTTCTTTCGAAAATACGAAACTCTTTCACTTCTGAACTAGTTCAAAGTCCACATCTCTGAAAGATTATTGTACTCGATTAAATGAAAATTATCTCATGATACTTCCATTTTATGGTTGAATAGCCTTTTTGACTAAGTAAAATAATTTACTCATGTGATTTGAAAAAAAAATTAATATAACATTTGAACGAAGAACATATTTTTTAAAGCCAAACTTAAGTAATTTTTGGAGGTTATGTAAATGAATAAAACATATTAAAAAATGTCAACTGTTAATGAGAGCTCTTAAGTTGACCTTTTCAATATATTAGGTGATGTCAAGACCAATCTCTGACACTAAAATCATAGAGTTTTTGACATACTTTCTGCGTATTTAATGCTGTAAAGGATTTCACGTCATCCTAAGAAAAGATCAGGATGTTGAAACACCACAAGGGTAATTTAATGTTGCAGCGATTTATAATACTTAGTTCTTATATTGTAAATGACACTAAATTATTTAAATGTTTTACTTTAGAGTAAATATGATACTGTTGCTGAAGATAAATTATTTTATTCACTTCTAGTTGTAGATAATATTTTATATTATCTAATAATATACACTGAAAACTTTTGGCTTTGAAAAAAAAAATTATAAATAAAGGAAAAACAATGTTTTAGGAATTTAAGGTGTAGTACAGCCTAAAGCTGATTTGGTTTAGCGGCAACTGGTGTGGTGTTATCTATCAGGAATTAAGAAAATTATGCTCCACATTTCGAAAAGTTGGCGACATAATAGAAGAAGTTTTAAATAAAGGCTATTTTTTATCCTTGTAAAATTTTCTATCTATTTTTTTTTTCAGATATAGAAATAAATGTGGAGATTTTTTCAGGTTAATTGGTTTTATCTGTGGTGCTGGTCTGAAAAGAATTTTTATAGTTTATATAAATGTAGGGATAAATATATTTTACAAGTTTTCTGCTTTAAAACATAAAACAATCTAATCAACACAATCATTACTATTTTATTTAGATCATTTCTTTTACATATTGATATTATATGTCTGCAATAGCGCGCATCATCCTAACGTCACAGATGCTAGAGATTGGATTGAGGATCTAATTAAAAATGAAATAGAGTGACATTCCAATGGATTCCAAGCCATTACAGTCTACCAAGAACTAACAAGCTGATGAGCTCACATGGATGTCCTCAAACCAATAAAATAAATGCGACACAGGTTTTGAGAATCTTCTAGGAACTTCAGTACTAGGTCCCCAAGATTTTCTAGGGACTACATTATCCTAAAATATCCATTTTTCATCTCCTGTTACCAACCTTTTCAAATATGGGTCGGTTTTTTGCCGTTTCCATTGTGAATCAGAATGATAATAAATTACTAGTCATCAGCTGGGATCTTGAGCTCTGGACATCAGTGCTTACCCACTGAGCTACCCCGCTCCCCAAATCAAACAAAACAAGTGTTAATTATTAAAGTACCAAAAACGAACAATAATAGTAACTTCTTGTTGAGATTTTTTAAAATGAGTAGAGTTAAAAGTAATATTTATTTACAAAATAATAATTTCTCAGAATTTCAACTAACTGAAGCAAAATGGGATATGTTTTTTCACCACTGTAAGCTAAAGATTTCAGTGGTAAGTATCAATTTCCTTTTAATCATATTAGAGTATGGAATTCATTATAAATATTATAAGTTTTCTTCATTTAAAAAAGATATGTTAGGGATATTAAATATTGTTCATTGTAATTTTCACTAATGGTTTTACTGATGTCGAATCTGCTTATATCAATGGATTACTGTAGTAATATGCATTTTAGCATCATGAAAGTGACAGACACATTTACTTTGGAAGTAAAGGGTTTCAAAAACCACAGGAGGTGAGGATCTGGTATGCCAAAAACGAAAACAAAAAAAAAATCATAATGGGATAAACTTTTAACACTTTAGTTTTTTGAGGAAAATTTTATTTCTTTTAAAAATAGACATGATAATTTGAAAGTTTGTTGGATTTTAAATCTTTCTAGAATACTATTCAGTAGAGAAATAAAGGATTTGAAAATTTATCTAATCTTGAAAGGTATTGTGTATACATTTCTAGTTGTGCACACTGGTCAGTCTTTGATTGAGCTGAACCTCAGTTATCAGTATTAATCACAGGGATTTTCTGGCTAAAGTATATTGAAAAATATTAAATCCTGGTTCCTCATATTGGTTTAAATGAAAGGAAAATATGAGCTGTCTTTCTGTAACTGATTGCAAACAAAAAACGAATTCAATTCACTGGATGGAAACAAAGATATTAGTTGTTTCCCTCTCTCTCCCCCCCCCCTCCCCAACAAATATTAAATTTATCATTAAAACCTAACCGTAGCCGTTTATAAAATACGCAACAAAAATATTAATTAAATATTTTATGGTGTATTTAGTGTTATCTATGCTTTATTGTATTGTAAATTTCGAAGTTAAAAAATAAAACCTTGTCGGACTTGCATGAAGTGCCTTGATAGTATTAGTGAAACAATGTTTTTTATTCAGAAAATTATTAGATGGTAAGAAAATACACTATAGAAAAACAGTTTAACTATAAAAATAATAGAAGTGATATTAGACAACTTTTCCCAGACTGGTAATCAGTGATTTATGACTAAACACGTATTATAGACGAAAAATATTTATGTGGCATAATCCTTTCTTCAGAAGGAACTACGCTATCGATAGTTTCAGTAATCTCTGATTATTGAATGTTCTATTGACAGTTATTCCCTTGTAATTGATTCTAAAAATGTTTTTAACAATCTCTATTAGAAGAACTAAGAAACTGCTGAGAGTTCCATTTTGGTGAGTCAAATGTTTATCTTATAGGATATAAATTACAAGATTCAAGTTAGTCTGGATTTCGTATGTGCTTTTTTACAACTGCTTGATATTATTATTTTTCTTCATTGTACTGTATGTCTTAAACGATATATCGAATAGATGAAAACGAGTGAAAAATTTAATCGAATAGCTATTCAGAATACTCATAATATTTTTCTTGTGCTTTTTATATTCTTATTTCATTAATCATTAGTCCATGAAGTTTCATCGATTAGAAAAAAAAAATGGAGATTTTTCACGACATTAAAAATTACACTTTCAATGTGGGTTTGGATAAGGAACAAACAAATTTATAAATGGTTATTTCATTATGCAAGTATTTTGATTTTCGATATTATCTGCTGTTGGTATCAAGAAAAATAAAATAAATAGTTTGATTTAGCAATAATGTGGCTGTGGGTTAGATGATTGTGTTCCCCGTAGTTTGTAAAATTTCTAAACGCAACTTTAAATTACACTACATAATAAATAAGTAATATAAATTCATAAAAATAATAATAAAACAATGAACAAGGAGAAAATATGCAAAACTATAGGTACTATTGCGTAATAGGCTGAGTGAAAAAAGGCCCGAAATCGGACATAATAAAAAAAGTGAAATTTTTTGTAATCCCCCTATTTCACGTCAAATATAAGTTTTTTTTTTATCATAAACACATGGAAATTTTAAAGCATCAACACTACGTAAAATGAATACCAATTCATAGATGAAACTTTGAAATTAAGCTAGTTTTGGTGTATATTGACACATTTTATAAATTAAACAATTAAGTCAAAAAAGTATTGGCACACTCCAATTTTTATGCAAATCTCAATAGGATTAATACATTTTCCAGAAATAATATTTATATAACAAAATCGTCTTTGAGTATTATATTTTAGAAGAAATGCATGTTCAGAATTCAAAAGCTATCTTTAAAATAATAATAAAGAGTAAATTTTGAAGGTCGAGAATGTATTGGCACAGTTTTAAATGTTCACTATTACCTCCAGTCATAACAAATTACTCCTTTTTCTTTCGATACATTAGAAACGAGGATTGATGATAATACAATAAAAATCAGTCTTTGCTGTATATTTACCATAACAGCGTGGGTAAACAAGTCAGTATTGTGTCAGTTTAAAAAAAAAACATCATTAAATTACATTCTAATGTACTTAAGCCACCGACAAATAACAAATAAATTAGAAATAGGTTTTAGTAGCGTTCAGAACACTCCACAAAAGTTTTAAAGAAACTCTGTTCATAACGGGCACCAAAATTAAATGGGAGGGCACAAAGGTGTATCCATCAAATTGTTGAGCAAAATCACATTTTATCAACCGCCGAAAAAGCAGAAGAGAATACCACCTTATGTGGTTAAACTTGGGGTACTACCTCTCACCACAACTTGCATACTGAAATTTGCATAATGTACAAGATGTTTACTTGACACAGAACAAACCGGAATCACTTAAGGCCAGTTGTACAATTGGAGTTCAAGTCAAGTTCAAGCTTTCGAAATTAAATAAAAAGATTAAAAAAGTTTTCACTTTTGTTTAAAAAAATTTTTTTTTCTCTTTTACTATTTATCCGCACCTGTCATGGTATTGACGATCAGCAGGTATGTTGTGATGATAAAGATTGACATTATTGGCATGAAGAAGGAACCCAGCAGCACCTCTTCCTGGTCATTACATACTTCCTTGATTTTGGTGAGGAGATCTCTCATCCAGCTCCTTTTTAGTCTCCTCCTGATGACATGTTATTCGTGGCCATGTCGTTTCGAAGTCTGTTTGTGTGTCCGTGTAGTTTGAGATGAAAACGAGAGTAGAGAGTACGTAAATGCTGGCCTATAGTTGGTTGTCGTAAGTCGTTATGTAAATTTTTTTGTTGACGTACCAGGGAGCTCGTGTTATAAGTCGTAAAATTTTGGATTGAGATGATTGTAATTTATGTAAGAGCGTTTTTTTTTGCCAACCGTAAATCTGAGCGCACGTTTTTCGTCGAAGTATAAATGTTACATGTTGTGACTTGTCATGATTTAATCTTATTTTCTAAAGTGAGAAAGTGAGTACCAATTTTGTAAAATTGGTTAAAAATTAAATTAAGAAAATTATAATATATTTATATATGGGATATAAAAAATAATATAAACCTAAGAATAATACAACTGGACTAGTGTTGCCCAAAATAGGTGTTGGTCTTGAACTTTTCAAGACCAAGACCAACACCGCCTATCTGTTGCAAGACCAAGACCAACACTGATAAAAAAAATTGAGGCAAAATAGTTACTAATACTTGACAATTTTAGTTAATATATGTAAAGAATTGGTGTGACCAATATACCTTTGCATTTAATTCTTCTAATTTTTCATTCAGACTTAGTTTGGTTTCTCCTATCTAAAAAATCACAGCAATATCTCTCCATTAATAAACTAATATGTAACGAGAGTCTAACTGTTACGAGACTCTTGCGCAAGACCAATACCTAGGACAAAGACTGAGTTTGCAAGACCAAGACTCGTCTCGGTCTCGCATTTGGGCAACACTAACTTGGTCATTCTATCACAGTTAATTTGTATGACGTTCACAGTGACATTAGAATTTCTGCTCAGGAGAGCAGAAACATTTTTTTAACTAGGCCGTTCACGTGGTAAAAAAAAATTGCTCTTTTCATTGCCGTTTTAACATACTCAGGAAGGATTTTTTCAGATGCTTTTGAAATGTTTGATCAGAGAAGATTTGTTTTTGGAGGAAGAGATATTACGGAACGGGAGTAATAAATAACTTCAGTTAGTAGACATTTTAATGGTTTTATTTCCATTTAATTAATACAATTAATTGTTAATACTAGTTGCTATAAGGTATTTTTTTGCCTTCTTGGAGTGGTAATCTGAAATTATTGAACTATTTTTAATAATTAGTAGGATTTTTATTTATTTATTTTAATGATGAAAGATTTCCACTACCATGAATTATTTCCATATTACTCTATGAACCATGAAACTAAAAATTGTTTTTTTTTCTCGGAATTGTCTCAAATAGAATTAACAACCATATTTATCAATGTACCAACAAAAATAAGTGAGAGCGGTGGAGGGAAAATAATTGTAAGAACAACATTTAGATCAATATATTAATTACTTTTCGGAGAATAAGTTATTTCTCAATAATAAATGAAAATGGATATGTTTTAATAATAAAATAAATGGAAGATCGTAAGCTATAAAAACGATTACCATGGTAACTGCATCCCGCAGTGTTTTGTTCGCCTCTTTTTTTTTTTTTTTAATAAAATATCCAATAATTGAAAATATAATCTTGTTTCTTTATAATAATTCATTATTGATATCATAGCTTTTTAACAATATTTTCGGGACAATCTTCATCATATATATATATTTTTTTTTATAGAACTATAACTCAATTATAAAGTTAGCGATTTTGCTCTAAAGGTATCCAATCTTTAGTCAAATCATCATGTACTCATTTCCTGCAAATTTGAAATCAACTGACCCATATGCTTGTACACATTTTGAAAGTATTATCTACACTATATATCGCTACTGTTAGTGCAATAATTTCTATGTAAAAATTGAGTTTTTTCCAAAAACTGATTATTTTTTTATGAATCATTATTATTATTATTTCATTTCTCTCTGCTATTTTACTATTTAGCAGATTACTTATAGCAGTTGCAGACTAATAAATGACAACTTTAGCACAAATAAACTATACATACAAAATTGTTTGTTCAGATGAGAAAAATAGCCACATCTTCCAAAAATTCTGGAAAAAAAGTTAAGAATAAAAAGAAACTTTATTTTCACATAAATCAAAAAGTATGAAAAAAACATCAGAACATTTCTATATTATTTTGCCATTTGTTAACTGCACAATTAGTCCGTGGTACAAACAATTTTTTATCACATTATTAATATCTACTTAAAACTTCTTGAATACATTCATCTCATTTCATCGCGTTTTCAATCTGGAGATCGACTAAGTTTGTCAGTTTGTCGATTGGGTACTAAAAACTCATGAACATCCATTTGCTTTCTACTTGAATCATAAGATAATTTGGTAATAAAATCGAAAAAAAAAGGTGGTCTACAAAAATATTGGGCTGTTTGGCGTTATAGACGAGGTTTATAGGCCAAACGACCCAATATTTTGTAGGCAACATTTTTTTCCGATTTTGTGATCAAATTATCTTGCGATTCAAGTGGAAACCAATGGGCATGAGTTTTCAGAACCTCTTTAAATTAATTAATTTATTGAGAAACCATTTCTGAGTATTTTCGTTCATACATAAATTGTAGGTTACGATAAGATGAAGCCATTCACGAAATTTTAAGCAGATATTAATAATTTGATAAAAAGGAATCTGTACCTCGGGCGGATCTACGGGGAGGGGGCTTTCGGGCTGAAGCCCCTCCCCCAAAATGGTAAAATGTAACCATGTTTTATGGTAAAAAATATTAAAACATTATGTCTTAAACTTTATCGCTCGTTTAATTACATTTAATAGGACTTCAAGAATCACTTAAACACCATATCATATAGGTAGTTAGTATCTTTTTGTTTTTCCAAAGTAATTATCGTTATATATAGGAAAAAAAAAACTTCCTGGCTGAAGCCCCCCCCCCCCAAAAACTAAATCTAGGATCCGCTAGTGCACGGAATAAGAGAATTATTTACACGGGCCAACTAGTTACATAATTATTTATTTTATATAAGAATATAAATACTCTTTTATATGTTAAAATTATTATTTTTTATTGACAATAATAATATCAAACTATGAAAAACACAAATAGGTGCATACTGTTGTTTTTTAATTACAATAAGTTTCTTATTAAAAATTACCTAATTGCCTGAAACTTTGTATGTAAGAATGAATACATTTAAGAGAAATGTGTCATATTAAAGTTTATTATTAATAATGAAATGAAAAAATTGTAAATAATTGTGGGATATTGGTCATTGAGTGGGATGGGAAGAGAGGCAGTTATCGATTGTCGTGTTGGCAGCACTGCATCCTCCCCCCTCCACAAGGGACGAGCAGTCAGTCGGCTCCCAGCTGTCGGTGAGTGGCGTGGAAAATCTCTCGTGTCCCGCTAGAGCGCTGTACGCTGTAAGTCCACATTAAACTCCCAATACAATGAAGCCCAAAGTCGTCAGCTCAACATTGGACAAGTATGAAGGCAAGGGGTTCATAGAAGACCTCAAGGAAACAGCGAAACTGCAGGTTCGTTATTTTTCAATTATTAAAATGTCTTTATTAAATCTTGGCGGTCCTGAAAAACTACGTTAGTCAACATCATTACTTTTTTTTCGATTAAAAGTCCTTTTAATTAATTTAACTATTCCAAAGAATTTATGCTGTTTAGAACAGATATAATTTAAGTTTTAGAACATAAGAAAAAAAAATCTTTACATTTTTATGCGATTTGACTCAATTTTCTTTATCGGAAAGTAATTTATTTCACTATTATTATTTAATTTTCTGACTTATTTAGGGTATGTATATTTCTTTACGGTTGTTTTACCCTAGTAGGATACTGGAATAAGTTATTTGTTACTCTAAACAGCTTAAAATATTCTACTTGCAATTATAGAACAGTCTTAATTTATAATAATTAACACTGTTCTGTCATCACAGGACTATTAGCGAATACAGTTAATTAATTCTGTTTAATTTTACTATTAACGAAAATTAGTACAAACTACATTGCTTTATTATTTTTATTATTTCAGGTTGTGTTATATTATGAGTTTACTACATATTTTGTATTATATTATTTTATCTTGTTTATCATTAAGTATGAATTTGTTTTAAATTTTTAAGATTTCATTTAGAAAACTATCAATAAATTATTTATTTATGACAGCCATGATTTTATTATCATTTTATATAATTACATATTCGATTTATAATATTTTGTTGCTTTTCATATAACATTCTAATCATTGACTTTGTTAATTATATTATTTAATTTTTTATTTTATTATTAAGGTATTTCCATTGACCGATTTTAATAACATTTTTATTGATTGTAAATATTTTAACTCAAGACGTTAGTAAGAATATGATTACCCTTAATTCTGTTCAAACAAATAATAGACATGGTAAATATTAGTACAGTTATTTATTTTACAAATATATCGTTATTACGTTATATAAAATCTAAACATTAAATGTTATTTTTTTTCAAAAAATTTGAAAAAACTCTGTTCTGTCAACTGGAAATATTTTTTTATATAATTAAAATTAAAAATACATTTTATTTTATTAATTACTATACTCCTATAGTCCATCGTTGGTTGCTAACCGGATTTACACATGAACCAATGTGGGATATATTAACAACATTTTTAGTAGAGACATAATATCTGGAGAAAAAATGTATGTACGTTCAAAGGAAAGTTTCTAATTTCAACGCCAATCCATTAAAGGATTTCCGTTCATCAATTATCTCAGCGCTGAGTTTAGAAACTTGCCCACTGTTACATCGATGAGTTTAGGTACGGCCTGGTAGGTTTCCGTTGCTCATCATAATCTTAGCGCTCAGCTTAGAAACTTGCCCTGTATGTAACGGGTCAGTCTTGGGCCATTAGATTATATCACGACTATTTAGGAGGAAGGAGGAAAATAAAAAGTGCAATTTCTTTTTTTTAAAGTACTTTAAGAAATTGGTTTATTTTCTTCTCGGAAATAAAACTGCTCTTCTGTAATGAAATTCAATAAAGTAAAACGAATTCGTTCAACTTCTCTACCGTCTGTGCTACTATTATTTTAATATTAAGAATATCAATATAAAATATTTAAATTACTTAATAGTGATTTTAATAATATATTTTTTAGTTGTCTATAAATATAAGAAAAAAACCTTAAAGAACTTTCATTAATTTTTATCTAGTTTTCCCTCAAATAATATAATTTATCATAGGAATAATTCTTTAATATTAATGTAATATTTTCGGTTTTTTTAATATCCACATTTTAGAATTATAATCGAACAAATACGAATTTGTTTTTGACTACTGAAGCATTTAAAATGCCAAATAATGAAAAATTTTAGAACAATACGTACCTGGGAATATTTAAGAAGGTTTTTGTCTTCGTTTTAAATAGTCTTAATTAAATATAGTTGGGCCATTTTGCGTGACCCCAAAAGATTTTGGCAAACGTTTATTAATTTGAACATCAGAAACATCTTTTATAAATAGATTCAATTAGGTTTTTAAAGATTTGAATACCTGAATGTTGTACTATTAATTTCCTAACAAATATAAAACGATTTAACGATTAACTAATGAAGTATGTATTTTATAGTTCATTGTAAACATGGTACACACCTTTATTATAATTATCTACGTGTATATAAATATCAATGAAAATAAATTATATATACGTATAACAACCGGCCCAACGCAAAAGCAGTGACAAATATTAGGAGCTAAATTAAATAACGGTTAAAAAATTACAGAATGCTAACCAGCATGGCATCCAAGACTTCTATGAGCTGTTAATTTAACTGAAGAAAATATCTGTAACAGTTTTAAAGAATAGTTCTCAACGCGTTGTGAAGTCAAGAGAAAACCAAGCTATAATTCAATAAAGAGAAAATCAAGCTGTAATTCAATAAGCTTCGACAACTTCTGGTCTAAAAAATAAAATTGAATAAGCAAGATTGGAAGCAGGAAATGCGCGTTCTTTCCTTGTTGCCAACTTAATCAGTTTGTACCAGATATCCAATACACGAAATTAATAATTTACATAACTTATATTTCATACCGTTCTTTGAGGACTTTCCTTAGTCCTTCAAGGACGTTATTTCTCTCCACATTGAGGAATACTGACAAGGCTGAATCGCTTTATTGTAGTCTCTATGTCAAGTACAAAGTTGTCAGTATAGGGCTTCAGTAGAAGTCTTCGGAAAACCAAAAAAAATAAAAAATAAAATAAAATGACGTAAAGGCAAAGACAAAATTCCGGTACATATCTGTCGCAGTATCTCAGAGTTTTAATTTTTTTTATACTTGTCACAAACTGTGCTCAAACAATGAGTAAAGCGAGACGTAGATGGGAGCATTATTGTGAAGACGTTCAGTATGATCTTTTTATCTACTGAGTTCGTTGTTTACATTGGTACCGATTTTTCAAGTCCACTTAACTTTATTATTGTTTTATTAAAATATTTATTGTCATACTATAAAAAAATAGATAATAAAAACAAAATTCTTGAAAATGCACTCGGCCATAAACAAACCTAAATGACCACTAATTGACTGACAAAACAAAAATACTCCAACAACGAATTTTATTGTTTAGGAACGATACGAAAATATTATTTGATTAGTTACAAAAAACTATATTATTCTGGTTAATACTTGTTGCTACTTATTAGAATAAAAACGTTTATTTGCAATATGTTTTTTTATGTCTCTTCCATAGAAATGCGTTTGTAGTTTTAAATGAAATTAGCAGTTTAGAGAAAAAATGTTTGCTTTTAAGAGTGTTGAATTCTCAATAAATGAGTTTTAAAATTTATTACGTTTTGTACAAAATCTACATATTTTCATCCAATAGTACAATGAAAACGACACTTTTGTAAATGTCAAGGATACAGCTATCCATACGAAGATAATTATCGTATAATACTTCGCTTTCTGTCAGCTTCGATTTGAGTCTTGATAGAGAGAGCTCTTAACTCTCTTTCCTATACAAAACGGTCTTTCTTAAAAAAACTCTTCTTTTAAACACGGTAATTCACCATTTTGGATATTTATTTTACTAACTATCTTGAGATCTGATAAAATGAAGATAATTATTATAAAATACTCGTAGTAGTTGCCAGTTTCCATCATATTTGTTAAATTTAAATACAAAAATGGTGATCTAACGTGTTTCTTTATAAAACGTCGTTTATTTTTCTCTTAATGAACGTTTCTATTTAAATTCTATGTAAAATTATTGAACGTGAGGAGTTCTATTAAAGCTCAAATAGAAGCTGGCAGAATGTACTACTAAGTTGTTTTTGATAATTATCTTCTTAGGAATAGCTGTTTCCTTGGATTTGCAAAAGTGCACTATGAGGAGAAAAAAAAAACAAGCATGAATTTTGAATTTTATCTTCCGATGTAACGCCACCTCACAAATTCGGCAACGTTTTTGACATCTCGGGAGTGTACAATTTCGTGTTCACTTGAAACAAATGATCTTCTAAGCAGTTTTCAGACATTTAAGTTCCTCCTTTCAAATTGAAATATCTCAGATTCGAAATAATTAAATGATGATGAAAATTTAATTCTGAGGATGGACATTATTACGATGCATAATTTTTTTTTATTTCTATATTATTTATTATTTTATATTTATTATTTATTATACTTTTTATTAATGTATGATTTATTTTTGCTTGCACTCTAAGAGAAATAAATACAATTTCTTAAGAGGGCGAGGGGGGGGGGGGAGGGGATAGTTTCAGTGCCATCGACCTTGGTGGTATGGGCTCCCTTGTCTATGCATTTTATTCTAATAATTAAAAAAAAAACGGCTTACTGTTGAGCTGTGCGTAACACGCAGCAAACATGCTGCAAGAATGTTTAATCTTTTCTTCTCCTTATCTACTATTTTATTTGGAACCACTTTATCGTGTTTTTCTCTCTTATTTCAGAGGGTTTTTTTTTCTTTTTATCTCTACCGGAAATATTTTGTAATTCGTTCCTTTTCACATCCCTGTCAACGGTCCGTGAATATTCTTGAGTATTTTCCCAGATATTAGAATTTTCCTTTGGTTCGGTTCTTGTTTAAGATATATTTAGAGCATATCATTAAAAAAATTACTACCAGAATTGTTTTTGCTTCTGTCACTCGTCTGAATTAAATGGAAAAATAAAAAATATTGAGTGAGATACGTGGCTGATTCAAAATTATGAATACTATATTTTAAATAATTAATTGTACCATTAAAATACTTGCTGATATTACTATGCTTACTATAATATTAATCATGCTTTATTTTTTTAATCTGAATTGTATTGTCTTAATTGAGTAGGAAATAGGCAGGTATCAATTTTATTTACGGAATTATTTACACAAATTACCATTACTTTTTTTCTCTCAAAATATCTCATATTTAACATATAGTTTACAATTATGGTAAATTTTAAATAAAAAACAGGGCTGTCCAATCATAGTTGATTCAATGTTACATTACTATACTAATCTATTTACAACTTATTTACAAATCTCTCAATATATATATAATTTGCTTATTAATAAATAATATTTATTTAATGCGGATGCCTCGTCTAGTTCTTTCTTGGTTATGAAATCAGAGATCTTTTAATTTACCTTATCTATACATTTATATTATTTAGTAAATTATTATTAAACAATAATGTATGTTATTTCATTCTTATCGTTTTATACACGAAATGATTTCAATGTCTAAAAATATTTTTTTTGAACCGAGAGGCGGAGTTAGTCTTTAAGGACTTGGCAATTTAGCCTCATATCGCCTTTTTTAATGCTCCTATAAAAAAAAATACTACCTACCATCTGCGGGCAAAATGGCTGATCTCTTCTCTGGCTTTTTACTTTATTTTTTTTTAAGTAATCAAAAATATTCAGATGTGAAGTTCGAAATCTTTAAATAAATATAGTATGAATAAGTATAAAAATCGGACTAATTTAATTTGTAAATTGTATGTATCTTCCTGGTTTGGGATTAAAATATATACTTCTCATTTATTTATTTTTTTATTTCATAAAATATGTTAAAAAATTATGCTTTTGAATCATTTCTCTTATTTTTTATGAAAATTTAAATATTAAGATTAGTTAGTTTAAGTTGGTCATTCAATATAAGGATTAATTATCATATTAGAGATCTGTGCTAAAACACTGGTTCATTATCACTTTAGGAAAAAAAAATATTTTTTTATACTTGTTTTTTGAATAAATAAAAAGTTTATTTTTGTAGTTAATTTATTACAATACATCCCATGTCACCACCAGTGGTACTCTGGGATGGAAAAATATTAAATCAAATTATGTTTTTATCAAAATTAAGAACGATTCTCTACCTAATCAGTTACAAATCCCTACTTAATTAATATAAACGTAAGGCTTATTAAACAAGATGTAAGAACACTTTAGTTCACTTAGAGGTTGATAAAAAATATTCTGAATAATCCCTATACACACACAAATATATATATATATATGCTTGACTAGTAGTATTTCACCAGCCCTGGATCGGTCATGGGACCAGGAGACCCTCTTGGGGCACACCCAGCCTCTTTAAAGTGAGTTACCTTGATTAAATAATTAATTAGGGAGGGAAACTTGGCAGTTGAGCGTGATCTTGGCCCAATCACCTCCCTGCATAATGTTTGTCCTTATAACAGTACTTTCTCACTTAGTACTGAACCCAATAGACATAGGTTGTAGTGGTACAGATATTTTTATGTATATATGCTTATCGATATAATTGACCTTGCTTGATAGGATTCGCAGGTGTCTTGGCCAAGCAGTGTCCTTGCTTGGTTAGGCAACCTCTTACCCGAGGTTGCGATTTGGATTTTGTCCCTGCACGTGTGCCCGCTACATCCCAATGAGCTACGCAATAGGGTCCATAACCAGAATGATATTCTTAGCCGTATTTATTTTATTTAATTTACTTGCAAATAGACTGACGAAGAATAGACTGTAGTGTTTGGAGTAAGCGCTTGGAATATCGCCAATGCGGATTAATGAATCACGTAACACCACATGAGTACAACCAGACAAGCTGCAATGTTTATATTTGACGAATGAAATCTAATAGAATAAATATAGACATAATTCTAATTCTAGACTTCAATGTTTACATTCAACAAAATAAGTAGACTTCAACAAATATTGATCGTCGAGATTAGTTATTATCGCCCGTGACTCAAATTATCAAGTATAAAGGGTGAACATTTTTTTGTTATATATATATATATATATATATATATATATATATTTATACATTTTGTAACAAAAATTGGTATGAACAAAGCGTACAATACCATAAAATCTAATTTATTGTTTTAGTTAATTAATCGACAAATCTCATATATATTAGGGATATCGAAATCAGATAATATTTTTATAGAAAATAGATAATTCTGTTTTTTTTTTTTTTATCTCTTGGATGCGATAACAATCAGGGATGAAAGTTCACATTCTATTAAATTTCAACTATGGTCAACTAATTTAATTTTTATTGAATAATGAATAAATACAATTATTATTTTTAAAAAAATAGGATGAAACTCATTAGACATTTTCAGATATCTAATAGAAATCTTTTAGGGAAGATAAAAATAAATATATTAGTGAGACTATTAGAGATATGTGGTTAGAATCACGTGTGTAACTGTTCATATCAAATTTCTATCACAGATAAAGAAACACCATAATCTTGTTATAGATAACCGCTATATATGAGCTGTTTTATGTTTGTTCAGGATAATGTGTAATATTTATTTTTCAGTCTTAGTTAACACTTAAATTTGTAGCAATTAAATGAATACAAGAGTGGATTCTATGTTAAAAATTTTCTGGAATTTGGAACTTATTTCATTGGTGTCCTTTCCGTTTTTTAAAAAAAAAATGTCTTCAAAACCAAGTTAAGATTCCGAAACAGGAGAATATGGAAGTGTTCCTAAGAGGTTTTCAAGGTCAGTGAGTTTCTCATTCCCTACCAGTCAATGGAGATGCCCCTAAACTCCAACGTGGCATATAATTTTTTATTATTTATAACGAATTGAAGATCATCTAATGAATAGATACGGGAAAATATTTCAATTTTCGTCCGAAAAATAAAAGAATCTTTCTTCATTAAATCTTCAAAATTTTCCAAGGGTATCTGTAAATAATAAAATTTATAATGTCGAGGAAAACGCTTTATTTTATCATTATACATTTATTCATTGCTTTAATTAATTTAAATATCTTTACAACGTTTCGAGAAATTTTGCCCATTTTCAAGTCGAATATTTATATCTATAATGTTTTTAAAAGTGACGAAAATATGTAGCATTTATAAAATATGTAGTTTTTTAAAATTGAATATTCATGAATAATTTATGAATTTTATAATTGGAAGGATTTTGAGTAGATAAATTGCATAATTATATAGATTTATGATTATATGGATTATATAATAATGATATAAGTATAGATATCATTCATTGATTTGATATTTTGGATTTTTTACATATCTATTTTTAATTATTATGTAATTACATTATAGATATAAATATTCGACTTGAAAATGGGGAAAGTTGCCCGAAACGTCAAGAAACTTAAATGAATTAGAGCAATGAATAAATATATAAGCGTAAAATAAAGTATTTTCCTTGATATTATAAATTTTATTAAAAGTATCTGATAGTATTATGCGATTCATGTTTTGTGGAATTACATTAATTACAGTTTGATTTTTAAGTACTTTAGAACTGGATTACTTTTTAGGTTTATCTTAAAACTTATATTAAAAGAAATATTGGAAATATATATGTCGTAATGAATGAGCCCAAAGAAGTCTAGAATAATGCTCTCGACCAACACTAATATACTTTACACAATATATTTTTACTTATCCTTATTAAATATATTTTTTCAAACTTAGCCTCGGAAAATTGTGATAAGATATCACGTGGAAATGGAGAGGTGCACGTGAGGGATGAACGGATCAGAAAATCTATCTTTGAATATGAATGAAAATTTTAGTAATAATAACATTTTGTATAATAATAATAATAATAATAAGGCTTAGCGAACCCGAAGGTTCGATGCCGACACCACCAATCGCTTGTTACACACCTCCCTCCACCGTTCGCCGTCCAAACCCAGTCCCTTCAGATCAGCTTTAATGCAATCTTCCCACCTTCGCTTCGGTCTACCCCTCCGACGCTTACCATTCGGCACAGCAAATATTAACCTTTTAGGAATTCTCTCGTTACTAAGCCCAACAACTTTACAAGCCCATTTGATTCGCCGCGATGAAATTACCTCAATTATATTACACGGATATAGCTCACGCAATTCGGCGTTGTGTAACCGTCTGAACTCTCCGGTTAACTCATCCTTCTTCGGTCCGAATATTCTACGCAATACTTTATTTTCAAAAACCTTAAGACGCTGCTCATCCCTTAATGTAAGCGGCCAAGTTTCGCATCCATAAAGAACTGTAGGCAAGATAATTGTTTTATAGATTCTAATTTTTAAGTTTCGGGACAAGAGGCGCGAACTGAGTAGTTTTGTCACAGAAAAATAACAAGCATTCCCCGCCTTCAGTCTAACTTTAATCTCTTCTTCAATTTCGTTTTTTCTAGTTATCGTAGAACCTAGATACCTAAATTTATCTACCTGTTCAAACATATTACCATCTATATCGATATCACCAGTAGTATCGCCATTTTTGCAGCTAACCATATATTTTGTTTTATCCACGTTTATTTCGAGTCCTAGTTCTTTACCGGCTTTCATTAACGTTGTCGTATTTAGTTTTATAGTTTCAACGTCTTCGCTTAACAGTACCAGATCATCAGCATAGCCCAGCACGGATGTTGTCCCGCCCAGATCCAACCCTTTCTCGGTACGCATTACCTCCCTAATGGCATGTTCTAATGCCAAATTGAACAGGACAGGCGAAAGAGAATCCCCCTGTTTTAAGCCCGAACGAACCTCAAATTTTTCGGACAAATTATTACCGATTCTAACTTTATTGAGTGTCTCCGTCAAGCACATCCTGACTAGATTTACTAGTTTTTTTGGAATTCCCTGCTCGATTAGAATATTATACAGTTTCTGGCGGTCAATAGAATCGTAAGCCTTTTTAAAATCTATATACAGCTGGTGAACAATACCGTTATACTCCAATTTTTTCTCTAATATTTGCCGTAAAGAAAATATTTGATCAATAGTCGAACGATTCCGTCTAAATCCGCATTGGTAGTCTCCGATAATTTCCTCGGCGTATTCCGTGATTCGACTGGTTAAGATTACAGTGAATATTTTATAACATACCGGAAGGAGTGAAATTCCTCGATAGTTATTACAATCCGTCCTCGGACCCTTTTTGTGAATCAGAATAAGAATAGATTCTTTCCATTCTTCAGGTAATTTCTCGTTCACCCAGATCTTTTCAACCAAGCGATGTATTTTAGAAACTCCAGCTTCCCCGCATGCCTTAATTAGTCCAGTAGGAATATTATCAATTCCCGCTGCTTTATATGATTTTAATTTACCGATAGCTACTTCAACTTCCTCTTTACTTGGTCCTTCTATTAACGGTTCAGCACTCAGGTACTCAGAAGGAGGACACAGATCATAATTTCCCGTATTTAAAATATTGTCAAAGTGGTCCTTAAACTTATTCAATATGTCAACCGGATCGGTCAGAATATTGTTATTATCATCCCTAATTCCAGACGTTACGGGCCCTACATATTTACGTGATCTGTTTATACCTTTGTACATGTCTCTTACGTTATTTTCGATTCTATTAGTTTCTATTTCAATTATTTTATTTTTGAGATACTCCCTTTTTTTATTTTTGAGCAATTTTGTCGTTTCGTTCTTTGAGATTCGGAAGTATTCCAGATTGTCTTCGCTAGGATTATTTAGAGCTTTTAATTTAGCGGCTTTCCTTTTTTCGCACATGTTTAAGCAATCTTCATCAAACCACGGTTTGTTATTCTTATTTTCCTTTTTTCCTAGACACGAGTTACCGACCGCTTTAATATTATCCCTGATCTCTACCCATAACTTGTCAATATCATCGTGGTCCTCGTCAGGAAGCTCTAAAGCTTCAAACCTATTCTTAACATCTAGCTCGAATTGGTTTCTAATTGATGGATTTTTTAATTTTAATTTTTTAATTTACTCATTACCATCCGGGTAATGATTTCGAAATGGCAACCAAAAAACGTGTGTCGCGTAGCCTGTCGCGCCAAAATGGCTTTAACGATATTAATCAAACTTGGCTAAATTCTTCCTCTTGAAACTTTTTTGATATTTCCCTTAAAATAAAATGCAAAAAATGATACGATGAATTCAGAATTGATATGTGTGAGCACTTTAATTAATAGATAAAATTTAAGCAGACTTCAAGAACGTCAAAACTGTCCATACAGTCAATATCCACGGATAGCATTTTTTTAATTTGTTTTTTCAAATAAGTTAAGTTTTTATTCAATACGAACCTCCATAATTAAACCATTAATCCATAATTAATCAATTATTAAACCATCTATAATATTTATTCGGTGTCTTTACTATAAAACTTAAATAGAACTAAAGATGAAACTTCTGCATAAAGAAAACCTTATTTTCGTTTTTTTTCGGAAATGAGGAAACGAGATAAATATTAAAAAAATAGAATATGTTTATTTAATAATGGTAATCGAACCCTCTTTTAAAAAAATGATGAATTAAACAATGTACTCGTCATAAAAATAATATAAATTAATGAAATAGGATTTTTTCTAAAATCTTAACCCTCCCCTAAAAAAGGATGTGTGTATATATATATATATATATATATATATATATATATATATATATATATATATATAAATAATAAATAATAATAATAATAATATCATTATCGCCATCTAATCTTTGTATAATAATATCATAAAATAGTTATATACCTACTTCAATACTTGATCCTAACCACCTGGCCGACTTTCTCTGTTTTCTCAATCGTTCCTGTTTTAAATATTTTATTCATTCCAGCTTATTCATTTATAATTATAATTTTTTTTTTTACTTCGAATTCTTGTAGGAAGGCACTAATATATACACACACTAGGATACTCTCGCTCCCCTCTATATTTTTATTGGGAGAACATCGCCCCCTCGCTCTTCCGAAGTCTCCACCTATGTTAAAGTGGTTTCTTTTTTAAATGGTATGTTAATTGGCTGTTTATATTTGACAATGATTTATTTGTTTCGAAGAGTCACTTCTATACGAAGATAGAATTGATGGTAGTGTGTTACATAAAGTTGTTCACCAGACAATAGCCTTGCATGGTCTGTTGGTTTCTCTAGATAACAGTGCTACAAACTCGCCATCTAATGTCAGTTATTAGCACTATGTATAATTTTATATTCCATTAATCAATAATTAACATAGTAAAAAAAAAAATATTTATCTATAGTATGAAAAGTTGCAATGGTATATTTGAACAAATTCATCTCACCATCAATATTAATTACACTCTTTCTACCTGAAAAACCGAACATTCACTGAATTACTCTCAGAACTATTCTCCCATCTACTTCTGCGGTATTATGAAAAGCTATTGTTTATATTAGATCTACCATCGAGTCTAAGCGTGTAAACCATGAATTATCATCACAGTCGTCATTAAACCTGCTCTTTTGACGGTCGTATAATTATTAACAGTTTCTTTCGTTAAATAGTTTTCCACAGATAATATATTATTCTGAAATATTTTTGTTTAATAAGGGATATCGTCAACATATTCTCGTTTCAGGTGAAGATTAGTTTATACCAATAAAAAATAATCTTACCTGAAAGTAGAATATGTTTATAATATAAATAAAATTATGTTGATAATATAATGTATGTTAAAAGTCGGTGAAGATTATAGTCCATGGTAAAGACCCATTTTGTTAAATTATTAACATCCGCCTGGAACTTCGTAAATAGCTTTATCTCATCGTAAACTACAACAATTGTATTTATACAAACTCTTGGAATTGCGGTGTTTTCAATCTGGAGATAGGCAAACTATGTCTATTTAATTAGGTACTAAAAACTCGAAAATATCCATTTGCTTTGCATTTGGATTGTAAAACAATTTGATCACAAAATCGAAAAAAAGTTGGCCTTAAAAATATTGGATCGTTTGGCCATTGTAACCTTGTTATTTGGAGGTGTTGTGGATGTAGCCAAACAGGCCCATATATTTTTGAAGGGCCACCTTTTTTTTCGATTTTGTGATAAACTTTCGAATCAAGTGGAAAGCAAATTGTATTGTAAATTGTAAATAGGGATATTTACGAATTTTTAATATCTAATTAAATAGACATAGTTTGTCGATCTCCAGATTGAAAACGCCCGAATTCCAAAGGTTTTCGTAAAAAAAATAGTTGTATATTACATTAAGATGAAGCTATTTACGACGTTTCAGGTGGATGTTAATAATTTGATAAAAAGGGGCCTGTAGTTTGGACAATTAGGTAATAAAAACGCAAATAGTTGCCTGAATTCTTATATATATTGTCAAAGATATCAAGGTTTAAAGAAAGATAAACGGGACTTAAAGGGGACTGCCTGCTTTTAGAATAAAATAGAACTGAGATCAGACATTTGGGGCATTCATTCAATTGTTGTAAATGCTTAATGTGCTATCGTGATAAGCAGTCAGCATTCTTAATGGCTTTACAAACGTTTTGATTTATTTTTAAAATGCCGCACGAATAAATTCAAATGGCAAAGAACTTGATGAATACACAGATGAAATCCTAACTGTTTTTTCATTGCATTTCTGTGGATATTGTATACAAACAATGAATCAAACGCATTAGAACCTTACAATACGTTAAAATCGAGTGTGCTAGCGGCCACATCTAACACACATTTAGTAAATAGTTTTCTCGACTTTACACATTTAAGAGGTTTACAATACTTAGCACTGGTTGCATGAACATACCTTGTATCGTGTTTGACAGCTTGCTATGGTAGACATAGGTCCCATCCAAGATCACACTATTATTTTTAGACGTAGTTTTATTTCAAATTTTTAGATAAATAGATCATGTTTTATTGTTTGAAAAGTGGTTATATGTGTTCTTTATTAGCTGAATTCTATACAGCTCAATTTCACGGGATTTTTCCCACATGAAAGTACCAAATTTATAACATTTCATCTATAAAATTTTGCTTCAGTAAAAAAGAAAATTATTATTGTTCTTTCATTATACCTAGATTTGGTGTCTTAAAGTTTTCATTTTTACAAATTAAGGCCGTTGTTTCACCAACATTTTATTTATTTTATCTCTACAATGTTTCGCCAAACACTGGTTTCTCCAGATATATTGAAGGGGAAACCGTAAAATATTAAGACGGTTTTGATTGTGCCCAGGATAAAGAATTTGACGTTGAATATGGATATTTAGGTGGAGAACTCTATTGAGACTTGATAATGGCCCTAGTGTCTACCGAAACGTTGTCAAGATAAAATAAAAAATATATAAAATGTTGGTGGAATAACGGACTTAATTTATAAAAATGAAAATTATTATTATAAGCTACAATTCCAAGGACTAGATTTGTTCAATTTTTTAAATATTTTTATGAAATATTCTAGCGATATCCTTGAAGTATTCCAATTATGAGAATTTTTATAATTCTTTTATTTATTTACTCGATCTCTTTTTTACTTCAAAAATATGAAATTGAGGAAAAAACATTCCAATTTTAAAAATTCGTTCGTTAGTTCTATTACCTCAATTTCATAGAAAGCGTCGGTTTGAAGCAGAGAAACTCTCCGTCATAATTATTTTCATATGAGAGGAATATTGTTCGTATTTACTTGAGCGCTTTCACTTCGTGATTTATGATCTATTGTGGCTGTCGTGAGTCCTTTCACTGCGGACCGACACATCCTCAAATCACTAGGACGTATTCGGCGATCCTCGCCGTGAGGCCAAAGAAAGATCAAGGTAATTTATGGAGTTCCGTATTCTTTATAAAAGTAGTTCACTTCCCAAAATTTATGTTAAAAAATTAAAAAAAAAACCCACAAAAACAGTCGTATTATCATATGCAAATCTGGAGTTTTTTCCTCTTAATTAATTTTTTGAAAAGCACCTCTGTACATGATTCATCTGATACTCCCAAAAAAATAAAATAAAATAAGTAAATTACAGTTATTATAAATAAAAAACCTAAAGATTATTAACGCATCTTGTTTAATGATGTCATCTAAAAATTAAAAGATGTTTTAATTATTTTGTATTTCTTATGTTGCCTTATTTAAATTATGTTTATTTCGTCCCTACTTTGATGCCGTTATTATTTATTTCATAGTTTTCTGTTACTGTTATTATTTTATTCCTATTAAATTTCCTAACTTTGTAACTGTTATGTTATATATCCTATCTTTGCTTCCGCTACTTTCTACCCCTAACTTGGTTAACGTTATTCTATATTTCCTTTAAGTTTATTCTACCAACTTTATTTTACTTTAAAGTATATTCTACCTACTTTATTTTCCTTTCGCCGATATATTATTTATTTCTTATTAATGTTAATAGTTTCTCATACCTATTGTTGCTGGTTTTTTCTTTGCACTCATGAAGTCCTGATCTTTGGGCTGAAACGTCGCCAAAAATAAAAATTAATATACTTATTTATTTTTACATTTTTTTTTTACTGATCACCCCAACCAATCGTCTCTTCAATTTATACTTATTGTAATTAGGTAATATAAATGTTTCCGTAAAATAATCAAAATTCCACCCTGGTCCATCATTTACAAAATGATGTATACATACTTTCATATATCCTCTGTAAATGAGCATATAACTTTCTTTTTGACTATAAATAGCATGGAAATTAAAATGATTTTTTTAGGTGCCTGAATACGACTAAAAAAAAAACAACCTTTTTTTAACGAATAATAAAAAAAAAAAAAATAAAACAGCAATAGTTCATTTCACTGAATCAATTTAACTTAGTAGTCTTTATCCCTCTTTTTATATTTTTTTGGATGAATTAGGTATAGCTACATCCATTATCATCATTGAGTCATTCTGATCGGAATTCCTGGAAAGAACTGTATTGCTCATCTCTTCATTTTGTTTGTATTTACGTTTTATTTCCATTCTATCTTAGAACTTGTCTGTTATGTTATCGAAAGATATCGTATTGTATAGAGCGGTATTGTATAATATTGAGCGTGATCTCGGACAGATCTCCTAGCACAACCGTTAACCCAGAAACAGTACTTCTCAACACAGTATTGAACTCAAGACCCTTCGTAACTTGTATTGGTACAATTTTAACGTAATATATTATAAGTAACCTAACGGTGCTAAGCGGAGCATACATATGTCGCCCATAAACACTTAAAGATTTTTTTTTAGCGTCAATTTAGGTCTTCAACAGCATCCTTCTTCTGCTCAGCGAGGCGAGCTCTCTGAAGTGGGTCCTCTTCTGAGTGAAGTTTTTCGGTATTGCTGCTGCTTTCTGCTCTTATATCCGTGAGGATATAGATTCTGGTTTCCTTCATTAATTTAGTTCTCAACCTCTAATTGTCGAATATTTATGAATTTGTTGTGGAAATAAATGAGGTTGATTGTCAGGAATGGTGGGAGGCACTTACAACACCTGTTCCAAGCTTTTATCAAGGTTCCGTTATTCCCAAATCTCTTATCTGCATATCTCATTACCAACATCTATTTAATTTTCTTGTATCGGTGGATAGGTAAACCATAGCCTGTCGCTGGACCAGGCTGTGCTATTTTTTGAGTTTAATTAAAGATTTCGTTTGACGTATTGATATGAATAGGATAATTAGTATGTTAATTTGGGACATTGCTTGTCAAATACCAAGCTGCTTTCATTAGTGCTTATTACTTATGCTTATCACAGGTGGATCACGGCTTTAGCACTGAAGATCCCTCTTCCTCCTTTCCCCCCAAAAATAAGTAAAATAAAATCATGGTTTTTGAAAAAAATATTAAGGAATTATCTCTAAAAGTATTACTGCTCATGTAATTACATTTAATAGGACTTCATGTAGTATTATCTTAAAATGTCTAAATTACCTCCCTTAGCTAATTCCATTTGAAACCCGTAGACTCTTGGTCACCTCTTTAATATTTCTCCACTTTGACTATTGCTGCACAGTATACGGGGGCGTCTCTGAGAATCTCGAGACGAAACTAAAACGTTTGATAAATTGCTTTATACAATTCATCTTTGGAATACCATGGATTGCCTCTGTTCCTTTGAGTTGAAGTGGTTTTATCCTTTCTACCTTCGTCCTGTGGTAGTATGTCCTGGCATCCTTTATCTCCGTGTCATCCAATCCCGCCTTCCATCATACATCTCCAACTACTTCAAATCAAATTCTCTTTTCGTTCCCGGTCTTCAGATTTAAACACAAGGGCCCACCGAACCGCTGCTTTTGACAGATCGTTCATTATCCGATCCTCGTCCCTATGGAACTCCATCCCTTCCTACATCCGTCAATCCAATACCCTCCCTACTTTTAAATCCCGCGTGTTCAATCATATATTATCCATCCAATCCTCATAAAATTTTAAATAAATATTACTGTAAATACGTATATAAAATTTTTATTCAACGTTTTTTCATTTTTTTTAATTTTTATTGTGACTATTTAATTACTTTGTTTTTGTTTATGTATCTCTGAGGCTCCTTATTCCACATCTCTGTCTTTCTGTATTATTCTAAAGGGACTCGTCTCAGAGTAAATAATGTATTATTATTATTTTAACACATTGTTAGTTAGTTCCTTTTTTTTTTTCCAAAGTAATTATCATTATATATACTTTAGTTAGAATTTTCTCAAATAATAATATTTTTCATCTTTCTTTACGTATACTTGTTTGTTATCCATTTCTTTTTTTAAATCGGGTTTTATCCGCTCGCGCCTCTTGCCGTAGCGCGAGTTTCTTACATGTCCCTCCTTCTGCCATTCGTTTCGCCATGTAATCGCCGTCCTCCGGGCATTATTTGTGATTTCTTTTCTGCTTTACAAAGGTCTCCGGAGAACTTTCTCTCCTATAGACTACGCTTTCTTTTGGAAGTGATGACTTCGCAACTTTCCTGTAAGGAGTGTCTAATACATTCGCTGACTTCTCTAATTTATTTACCCTTTTCTCTACTAATAAATTCACACGTGCCTACAAATCTGATGAAGGGACGAGTTTGTCTTGAATAATACGATGTGAAACTCGAATGGAAGGTGTACGCAATGCTATTGTAATAATGGAATTCTGGAGTTGGAAGACTTTAGTGAATTATTGCCTGCAATAGTTGAAACATTAGTCTCGTTGTTCGATAGATCGTCATATTCCAAAACGTTTAAAGCAATTACGTCTTCAGTCGTTTCGCTACTTTAATTACATCCTCCCACGCTACATCTCGGGATACATCAAATCTGCATAATAGTTTCTGTCCTTGCAACTTCTTTCAGGTGATTTTTGTATCCATAAATACAACAATTGCATGCTATTGCCACACATTCCTGAAACTATTATCCATAACTTATTATGGAATGTTATAATTATTTAATCAGAATTATAATTATGGGAACTAAATATATATATAATTTGTAACTTTTGAACAGCACATCATTTTAATGCCTTTTTTTACATAATTTTATTATGCTATTTACATATGATTCAAATTTTCTACATTTTTCGATTATTAATTAATGAGAGAATTTTTTATTGAATACTTTTATACAATCAAGATAATATAAACAAACAAAATTCAATAATCAATTGTAATATACTATTCCGTGGTACAGATCCATTTTTATCAAATTATTAACATCCGCTTGAAAATTCGTGAATAGTTTATTCTCATCGTAAACCTACGAATATTTTATTTGCAAAAAATTTCGAAATTGGGGCGTTTTAAATCTGTAGGTTGGCAAAATTTGTTATTTAATTATTTACTAAAAACTCGTAAAAACCCATTTGCTTTCCACTTGAATCGAAAGATAATTTGAGCACAAAGTAGAGAAAAAATGTGGCATTAAGAAATATCGATCCGTTGGTCAAAAATTGTCAAAATGGTTCTATAGAATAAACGGCCCAATATTTTTGCAGGCCACATTTTTTATCGATTTTTTTTATCAACTTGTCTTACGATCCAATTGGAAAGCGAATGGGTATTTACGAGTTTTTACTACCTAATTAAATATACTGCATTTGCCAACCCCTGGATTGAAAACGTCACAATAACCAGACTTTTCGTAAATAAAATATTTGTAGGTTACGATGAGATGAAGTTATTAACGAAGTTTCAGGCGGATGTTAATTGTTTGATAAAAATGACCCTATACCACGGACTATTCATCTTTAATGGAATTCGGTAAAAAAAGTTTAGTAAATTAATATTGAATTGTTAAACATTTATGTTGAACAGTTGAAGGCAAGCTGATCTAATTCTGCTAAAATCAGGGGAAGTTTAAATTTTTAAAAATAGTTTCACTAGTTCAGGAAAAAGAAAATGGCGGCTCTGGAGTTTCCCCAAAGAAGAAAATGGCTGTTAGGGGATGAACAAAGAAGTTAAGTTGTTGTATGGCGGGATTGAAGAGTGTATGTGAGAAGGGATCCTGACTCCATTGGGTAAAACCCAGTAATAGTTTTACCATAACTGAGTAATGCAGTGCCTCCAATAAAGATATAGGTTATAAAGGTTAGGTTGCAAGTTTATGTGACTTTAGTTTTGTAGTTTTGTTCTGATTGTTAGCATCCCATACCTTTAAATAAAATAATTATAAATTTCAGTTTCATGTATCAATATTTTTATAATTTTATTTTTTATTTTAACGAACTCTAATTTCTTTTGAATGTATCGCTACAATATATAATGATCTTCCAAAAGTTATATTATTATTAGTAAAAATAGGAGATATTAAACAATATATTATTACAATTAATAATATCACAGAAATTTAACACATTTAATATTTTCGTGACTATTGTTTCCTTTTCGCCTCTCTAACACGGCGGCGCGTTAAGATACAATTTTAAATAATAATTTATTACAGAGAAGATGAAATGTTAAACAATCTCCTCGCTTACAATATGCAGGCTCGATTTTTAGTTATAGAGATATTTTAATCTATATGCAAAAACATTTCAAAAGACACCATCCGACTTTACCCAAGGGTTAGACATCGGAGATCTGACGGATATAATTCACTTTCCACAAAAAAAAAAAAAAAAATGAAGTGCAATTGAAGTTTTCACTTCAAAAATAATTTATAAAGATCGTGTACCAATTAGCTCTGAAATATCTTTATTAGATATTAAATGCAATATCTAATAAAAAGCTAGAGAAAGTACATCAGTGTATTTTTTTTTTTTTTTGTTCTTATCTCCTTCGATGAAACTCTATCATACGCTTACCATTGTTGTCCTTATCTGCAACTTTTAATTCGCAGATAACTTTATCTGCCTACGCTTGCTTTTTGTGCTTATCTCGTTTGGGACCTATCTTGTTCGGTAAACTATAGCAAAGCGGCTTCCATTTTGAAATAACCAGAAGTGAGATTCGCTTTTCCGCTTTACCCTGTGGGATCCAGAAGGCCACCTGGTCGGACGTTTCCTGATCTCCAAAAAAGCTTCCTAGTCTCTCCAATGCCAACAGAATATATTCCTTTTAATCGCTTCAGATTTCACTATTCACTGTTACTAAATGCCGTCGTCCTTATTTCGATATATTTTTTTTTTTTTATCATTCTTGCCTCCTGCCTCACTTTCACTCTGTGACCCTTATGAGAGCTTTCAATCTGTTTAATACTTATAAAATATTACAATGGTACCAGATAATGGTAGGCGTTTCTGCTATTTAAAAAAAGAAAGATAATGAACTGTTCGTTGACAAGAAAGAACTTAAGGACTATTAAAAAAGATACTTCATAGAACAGCTAGATGATTTGTGAAATAGGATCCGTCATTATTTAGTAGTAGGTAAAAATAATAATAATAATAATCCATAATATAATAATAATAAAGAATGAAGAGAAAGAATGAATGAAGAAGTTGGTTTTTGTTTTAATTAAATTAATTCTTAATTTTTATTTTGACTTGCCTATAATCCTTGAAGAAAATTTCAGTCATACACTGTTATTATGTTCATATTCGTTATTAAATTTGCAGACTAGTTTGCCAACTCAAACGTGAGAGCTTTTCAAAATGGCGCTCGTTTAATGGGGTTAGAAACTCGTAAAAATTACATTATCGAAGATGATTTTCCTTTTAATTCAACTTGGAAATGTACACTTCCCAGATGCCAAAAAAGTCTACCGAAGTTTGGAAGGGGCGTTGTATTGTCAGACAAATTCAAAATCCTTATTTTTATGCTCTTTTGCAAATGTGAAGGAAAGATCTATTCCTATGAAGATAATTATCATAAATTACTTGACACGAGAAATCACCATTATAGGATTTTATTTTAGCTAATAAAATAGGAGCTGTTAAAACGATGATTGCCATTATAAAGCACTCGTAGGAATAACGGTTTCGATATTTACTAATCTTAACATCTTTTGTCCATAATATTAATATTATTCGGAGTTTTACATGGACAGTTCGGATAAACATATTTCAGCGTTACTTTTTAAAATGAAATTAGCAGCATGATCAACAATAAATCTACACGATGTAATTTAGACCAAGACGAATCTTAGGTGTTTTTTTTTTCCTATTTTAAGATGTTAAGTTTTATCAATAGGGAATTTATATATTTTTTCTTTTTTATTATAAATAATACCTCATTCGATATCAGTTTTTTACTATATTATATTTTTAGTTGTTTAGAGGGAAAGGAAACGAAGAATTAAAAAAAAAATGATCATTTTAAGAATGACCTGAACAGACTTCTGCATATACTTAGAGTTTCAACGCCAGTACTTCAAAACAGTCCTTAGAAATGGAATACGACACTAATGACAGAGTGATATTAATTATAAAAAATCTTTTATTAGTATAAGACAAGCAAGATTTAGAATTTTTAACCGATCTTTATGTCGGCCCAAGATGCGCCATCAACATTTTTGAGGGGGACACATTTTGACGGAGTTTTGTATTTTTGAAGAGAGCAAATTTCGACGGGTTTGTGAATTTTCAGAATGAAAAGTTTCTAACCAGGGGACAAGAGAAATTTTTAAAATTTTATTTTAGCTTGCACTGCTTTTAAGAAGAGGAGAGCAATAAAATATCTTAGACGGGGATGTATTTGGTTTTTAGCGCCACCGACCTATAGGGGATGGGCACCCCTGACAACCATATTGCAAAATAGCCAAATTTAAGGGGTTTGTCAAATTTGATCTGAAATGAACTTATTCCAACGCTAATTTGTTTGAAGAAGTGATACTTAATGAATTAATATTCATAATTCAAGTTCAATTATTATTCAAATGTGAAGACAAGGCTGTCCAGTATTAAAAAAAAAGTGCTATTTCGACTGTTCATGAAAACCAGTCCATTTGGGTGTCGTTTCATCCTTGTTCCTTCGACCTTCTTTTAATCGCTATCTCAAAGGAACACCTGTTATCCTTTCTTATCCGGTATTTAGGGGATCACCCATCTTAATGGAACACTCTCCTTCAAGTCTATTTCTATCTTCACGAGAAATGCGAAAAGAACGAACTAATGTAACCAATTTTATATAAAACAATTAAATAATTTTTTCTTCACTTTTGGTTTTAACTTTTATAACTGAACGCAAGTTTTCTTTTAATTCTACCAGAGCTCAACCTACTGTATTGTATTTAAACTGACTATCAATGAGTTCTTCGTGCAATCCGTCTCAGACTTGACCTGGAAAAACGTTTTGAATGAATGATTTGGTCTAGGGGTTTGTATTCAGATATGCCCCATTATTCAACTGCCCGAGGGTTAGGCAGGGAGGTGGAGGGGGGGGAGGGGCTAGGAATTTATTCATTATTCATTCCCAACCTGTAGATTTAAGTTGGTCCTCCTGTATATGTTATGGTTTGTTTATCCCGAAGATATAACTCTTCCTCCTTTATCTATTGACATTCACATATCGCATTCGATAAGAACTATACCAACGTTTTCATACGTCGGTAAATAAGTTGTTTACTTATATGATTTATTTTATTCCTGTTTAATTGATACCATCATGTATTTGTATTGGTAACCATATAAATATTTCATTCAGTGATGTTGTTCTGTTTAAATTTATTTTATAATTATTGTCCCTGTGACAGAATATTGTATGTCTAAATAAACAAATAAAAAAAAAATATTTAAATAATTTCCTCAACATTTTATCCCTAATGTTTTTGTTTTTTAACTCCTTAACAATGAATTATTAAGGTTGATCAACTCATACTCGATACAGCTTATGACTTTTTCACAGTATTGCTTTTTTTCTCCTAGAAAATTTTGAAATTGTATTAGTAGAAAATCAACAAAAAGAATGCAATTATATATATAATAATTATGAACATCGAATAACATCTTTAAATTTTATTTACAGTCCGCTATTGTTTTTATGGGAGTATAAGTTTTTTTATTATTTCTTGCTAGGATGTGGAGAGGTGTACAGTGAGAAGTTCGCAGATTATATTTCCTTCTTAAGAGTTGACAGAAATTATTTTATATACATACATTCTTCAAAATATGTATTTTAAATTTTTCAAAAAAATATTATTTTTTCAATGCGAATGATCTACCTATTCATATACATGTACTAGTACCGTATGTTGTTTATTCCTATGAGTTATATTGTAAAATAAAATATAGTCAACATTTTCCCTATAAAAACTGAGAAATAAATAAACAATTTCTCGAAGAATCGGCCATAATGGAATTATCAACGGTTTCACCTAAAGCCGCTTTCACCAATCATTCTAAAGTTGAGTCGTTTAACTCAAGTGATTATAAAATGCAATCAACTCAACGTGTTTTTAAAGATATGCATTTGATTTTTCTAAATTCATCAAAGCAAATACTGTCTCTAAGTGTTGGTAATTTGATCCAATAGAGGCAGTTCACGGTAATGAATCCGATCAGTTATTCTGAGAAAATATGATATTGTTGAAAAAAATTGCGTTACATGTACTTGGCGAACCAAAAGTATGATTTTGAAGCAACCAGATCTATCAGGTGTTTAGGTATTTACGGTCGATTACGTTAGAATATAAGCTTTTGAAACTAAATACAGCTGTAGAAATTCCATGAATTCGGCGATAGACGTCTTTGAATAATCTTGTAAATCTTCTTACTTTTTCCACAGTAAGCGCCTACAGATTTTTTAAAAATAAAACATTGCTTAAGATATTTCGCCAGAAGAAAGGTAGACCGACTGAAGAATTTAGATGGTTAAATAATTAAGGAATCCGCTAAATGCTTTCAGTTAGTAAGATTGAAGTAATAGTTTAAACTGGACAGCAATGTTTAATATTCTAAAATCGTATGTAAATTAATGCTTCAAAAATAAATAAATAAAATCCAGTAGTAATTAAGTGAAAACTAATCTTATTCTCATCAGGTCCAGACATCCCATTAGTTCCCTTCCTTACTTTTACTTTACGTGAGTAATCGCCCCATCCATTTTTTTCCTACACTCAAAATCCTAGGAGTAATATTTGACCAGAATGTCTCATGCAATATCTTCCAGATTACCTTAAAATCCTTAAATAACTCCTAAGATTCTATGATTTTATTCCTCTTAACCTCCTCCCTCTTCCTTTTAACCTCCCTTATATTCCTCCAATTCGACTACGGCTGCTTGGTGTATGGAGAGCTTTCTGCCAGGCTAGATATAAGAGTAAAGAAACTCATGAACTGTTTCATAAGATCCATCTTCGGGATACCTAGGCGTTCGCATGTTTCATTCTGGTACACAGAATTAAAGTGGTTTTATCCTACTTTCTGACGACTATTCCTCCTTGGTGTTTTCCTCAGAACCGAAAAACCTCCCTACATCTTGGAACTCCTTCCTCTACGGTTCTCTATCCATTCTCTCAATAACTACTCTCAACCTTTAGATTTATGTATCCCGTCCCATAAAACTATTTTCTTCAGCAAATTCTTCACCATTCGTGCCGCCTCCTTTTGGAACTCTACCTACCTCCATACGTCAATCCTCATCCAATAATTCCTTCAAACAACTCCTCTTCCACCACCTACTTCATATTCAAACTTCCGCAAACACGTAAAATTTACTTGCATCTGTTCACTGTTTACTTCAATTAACTGCACATTTGCAATAACAATAAACAGTTAATTAGTTTGTATTTTGTATTCTTCTAAGCCAGACTAAAACCCCTAAATATATAGCTCTGTTATTATTCTTAGGGATCTGTAGTCCCAGAATAAAATTATTTTTTCATTCATTCACTCATCGAAATTATATCCGATTACATAGACGCCATGACATGAATTATAATATAGGTTTATTATTCATCAATATATTGTCAGAATTTAGAGTGTTGAGGTAATGAAGGAATATTAACAGAGAGAATCTTAACACTCTAAAGAATTTAAACATAAATTTGAGCTTATACATACATCACAGAAATCAGATAACGCTGTTGATTATAGGATTGATAGTAGAAATTTGAATAACGTTTTACGTTTAAAGTTATTCTGAAACGTTGAACATATCAGAAAAGTCTAATAAATATAACTAATTTGTTTTTCTTTTTGAAGTGAAAACTTCTTTAGACGCGTTTTTGCTCGCTTATATTAATATATTGTCAAATTCGTCGATTTCTTTAACTCAAAATTTATTTCATCAAAATTCATCCTCCATAACTTTGTCCTCCATTTGTAATTGTTTAACTTCTTGAAACTGATTAAGGCTGGTATTTTGGAAAATCATCGCGACGAATCGGCCATGAAGACTAGAGAGATCCTTTACAAATCAAGTTAACTATACCCTTTTAGCAATTGTTTAAGCCCTTGGATCTAATATAACACAAATCTTGTATTCCTGGTAGCTTCGAAGGTTTCGGTAGGATAAAATTGTTTCGTCTTATTGCCATTGTCTCCCTTAGTACTGAATATCACTTCAAGTAATATCTGTTTCATATTAGATCTGGTCGGATTAGTTGTCTCACCATTGATGTCTTGGTTATCCTTATGCTGCTGCTTCTTGAAAGAAAGAATGTTATTTCCTTTGCACGTTCCAGGGTTTAGTACTCGCCACCTGCTCTGGCTGACCGTGGACCCACCATGGTACTCAGGTAGAGGGTTCTCTATTGCCCAGGTGTACATTGCAAGCAACGTGCCATGTTAGCAGTAACAATTGTTAGTACCACGAAGCACTAGCGGATTCAGAATTGTATTTTGGAGGTCCTTTAAAAAAAAAAAAAAAAAAAATATATATATATATATATATATATATATATATATTTATATATATATGGAAGTAAAATT
Source organism: Nezara viridula (assembly GCA_928085145.1). Lineage (NCBI taxonomy): Eukaryota > Metazoa > Arthropoda > Insecta > Hemiptera > Pentatomidae > Nezara > Nezara viridula. The sequence continues at coordinate 30,349,337 of OV725083.1, read as the reverse complement.
GGATAAATTAAAGTTTCTAGTCAGGAGTTTATACAGGGTGTTTCAGGGTTAAGAGGCCAAACTGCAAAAATTAACTAAGGACCTCAAAACAAGAAAAAGATTTCCTCTGAAGGTTCCAAACGTTCTGTTTAGGAAATATTCACACCTAAAGATTTTCGTTGTTATGAATTATTTACGTTATATGAAATAAATAAAACCTATTTATTTGGTCTAACTACTTTATTAATTAAATGTATATGCATTAATATTCATATTAAATGTTGTTCAAAGTGACTTCCTTCAGCATAGAGACAGACCCATCTTTCTTCAACAGCAGCAGTGGCATGTGTTATTGTTTCACAAGATTCAATTATCCTTCTTCCTAAGGAATTAAGGTCATTTACCGGACTTGCTCAATCATATCCCATATCCCAATCAATGGACTGGCCGTGCAGGCCTAGTGGCATGGCTTGCACGCTCTATAGACCTGACACCACGGGATTTTTTGTTTGGGCTGACATTAAACAAATAGTCTACGCAAGTTCGGTCAATGATCTTAATTTCTTACGATACGCCACTTATTAAATAATTAATCTTCCATGTTAAACGTTATTATATTATTACTATAATTTACTTTTGAGTTTTTTTCCAACTATGCTCCAAAGCGTTTCGGAATCTATTTCAGGCGGTCAGTGTTCCATTTTTAAATTTATTTATTATTTTTTTGGAGGAGAGATGATAACATTATTTATTATTTCTGTTATTATTTATCCGAGGATATCGCAAATTTGTACATGAGATGACTGCATTTAGTTTGGTTATAGCATACACAACACAGAACTGTTTGTAATTCTATGGTAGCGTTTCCTCTGGGACGGTTCTTGAATATCTTATTATCTACTTGGCTAGGTCTAGGCTAGGAACAACGCTCTGTGCTGACACATCACTTTAGAAAACAAAACGATTTTAGTTTCTGTTCATGTTTTTTCATGTTATTTTGTTAAACTTTGTAGTTTTTACTATTATTTAAATTTAGTTCATAATTATTTCTAGGTTAGAAACAACTTGGTAAGTCGAGTTATTTTTTAATTAAATACTTCTTTACCCGCGTTTTGTAATTCTTTGTGGAGAGTGAATTAGATTTATCTGTTAGATTTCCGATGAGTAACGCTCGGACAAAGTCGGCAGGAGACGAATAATTGAAGTGTTTTTTACATATGGATTTAAATATTTTAGAAACTAAAAGTCGGACCTATTTATTGTAAGAAAGCGAAATGTTAATCATCTCATCTTCTTATGCAATGAGCTATTATTCAAAATTTTATTCCAACGCCACTCCATTTTAGAGAGACAAAAAGGGAAAAAGTAGTGCGAAAATCGAGTTTTATTGAAGATATGAATTAAAATATCTCAGAAACTAAAAATCGGACCTGCATACTGTATGCGAGGAAATTTTTTAGAATTTCATCCCCTTCATGCTATTATTTATAATTTACATTTCATATTATTAATCCGCGCGCGGGCTCATTACCGCGTATGGGGAGCGTCCCACGGGTGGCGGATGTGGGGATGGTCGGTGGAAATTCCTTGGAAGTTCCTCCCGCCTAAGTCCGGTGGACTCGCTGACCAACAATGAGAGGGGCCCTCCAGACTTGCTGGAGGGAGGGGACCTCCAGACTTGCTGGAGGTAGGGGCCCACCAGACTTGCTGGAGGGTGTGACGTAGGATTGAACGCCCTACTCACATATCTTTAGTTCACCAAACACCACAAAAAGTCATGGATCTCCCTAAGGTAAAACGCTCATTATCCGGAGGTAAACTAGTCCCCCGTTCGGGTCTCCGGGTGGGGACTGCTTTAGGGGATTCATGGTGCAAGTTGAAATATAGGGATTTAAATATTGGTACGTGGAACGTAAGGAGTTTAAACACAGCAGGGGGGCTAAAATCGGTCGCGAATGAGGTAAATGGGTACAATTTGGATGTCGTGGCTCTGCAAGAGGTTCGCTGGCCAGGGGAGGGCTCGATGAGGGAAGGAAAGTACACTATTTGGTACGGAGGAAGCGGGAATCACTGTTTAGGTACCGGGTTTCTAATTAGGAGTAGATTACTATCCGCTTTGAGCGACGTACAATTCTTTAGTGATAGAATTTCGGTAGCTATATTTCAGGGACGTTGGTTTAAAATCGCATTAATAAACATACATTGTCCGACCGAAGACAGTGACGATGAAGTCAAAAGTGAATTTTACGATAAACTCGAATGGGTTTATGATAAACTACCGCGAAACTACATGAAAATAATTGTAGGTGACGCGAACGCAAAGGTAGGAAGGGAAGAAGTTTATATTCCGACGATTGGTAAAGAAAGTTTGCACGAATATAGTAATGATAATGGGATCCGTCTGATAAACTTTGCCATCTCGAAAAACCTGATAATTAAAAGTACGACGTTTAAACATAAGGATATTCATAAATATACTTGGACATCACCGGATTCGCAAACACGAAATCAAATAGATCATGTCTTGATACAACACAGCTGGCAAAGCAATATAATTAATGTACGGTCTTATCGCGGAGCAGAATGTGGGTCGGACCATGAATTAGTGATCGCGAAACTTCGACAAAAACTTAATATAAAAAAGAGAAAAGAAAACCGTTTCGATTTTGAGAATTTTAATTTGGAAAAATTAAAAAATCCATCAATTAGAAACCAATTCGAGCTAGATGTTAAGAATAGGTTTGAAGCTTTAGAGCTTCCTGACGAGGACCACGAGGATATTGACAAGTTATGGGTAGAGATCAGGGATAATATAAAAGCGGTCGGTAACTCGTGCCTAGGAAAAAAGGAAACTAAGAATAACAAACCGTGGTTTGATGAAGATTGCTTAAACATGTGCGAAAAAAGAAAAGCCGCTAAATTAAAAGCTCTAAATAATCCTAGCGAAGACAATCTGGAATACTTCCGAATCTCAAAGAACGAAACGACAAAATTGCTCAAAAATAAAAAAAGGGAGTATCTTAAAAATAAAATAATTGAAATAGAAACTAATAGAATCGAAAATAACGTAAGAGACATGTACAAAGGTATAAACAGATCACGTAAATATGTAGGGCCCGTAACGTCTGGAATTAGGGATGATAATAACAATATTCTGACCGATCCGGTTGACATATTGAATAAGTTTAAGGACCACTTTGACAATATTTTAAATACGGGAAATTATGATCTGTGTCCTCCTTCTGAGTACCAGAGTGCTGAACCGTTAATAGAAGGACCAAGTAAAGAGGAAGTTGAAGTAGCTATCGGAAAATTAAAATCATATAAAGCAGCGGGAATCGATAATATTCCTACTGAACTAATTAAGGCATGCGGGGAAGCTGGAGTTTCTAAAATACATCGGTTGGTTAAAAAGATCTGGGTGAACGAGAAATTACCTGAAGAATGGAAAGAATCTATTCTTATTCCGATTCACAAAAAGGGTCCGAGGACGGATTGTAATAACTATCGAGGAATTTCACTCCTTCCGGTATGTTATAAAATATTCACTTCAATCTTAACCAGTCGAATCACGGAATACGCCGAGGAAATTATCGGAGACTACCAATGCGGATTTAGACGGAATCGTTCGACTATTGATCAAATATTTTCTTTACGGCAAATATTAGAGAAAAAATTGGAGTACAAAGGTATTGTTCACCAGCTGTATATAGATTTTAAAAAGGCTTACGATTCTATTGACCGCCAGAAACTGTATAATATTCTAATTGAGCAGGGGATTCCAAAAAAACTAGTAAATCTAGTCAGGATGTGCTTGACGGAGACACTCAATAAAGTTAGAATCGGTAATAATTTGTCCGAAAAATTTGAGGTTCGTTCGGGCTTAAAACAGGGGGATTCACTTTCGCCTGTCCTGTTCAATTTGGCATTAGAACATGCCATTAGGGAGGTAATGCGAACCGAGAAAGGGTTGGATCTGGGCGGGACAACATCCGTGCTGGGCTATGCTGATGATCTGGTACTGTTAAGCGAAGACGTTGAAACTATAAAACTAAATACGAAAACGTTAATGAAAGCCGGGAAAGAACTAGGACTCGAAATAAACGTGGATAAAACAAAATATATGGTTAGCTGCAAAAATGGCGATACTACTGTTGACATCGATATAGATGGTAATATGTTTGAACAGGTAGATAAATTTAGGTATCTAGGTTCAACGATAACTAGAAAAAACGAAATTGAAGAAGAGATTAAGGTTAGACTGAAGGCGGGAAATGCCCGTTATTTTTCTGTGACAAAACTACTTAGTTCTCGCCTCTTGTCCCGGAACTTAAAAATTAGAATCTATAAAACAATTATCCTGCCTACAGTTCTTTATGGATGCGAAACTTGGCCGCTTACATTAAGGGATGAGCAGCGTCTTAAGGTTTTTGAAAATAAAGTATTGCGTAGAATATTCGGACCGAAGCAGGATGAGTTAACCGGAGAGTTCAGACGGCTACACAACGCCGAATTACGTGAGCTGTATCCGGGTAATATAATTGATGTAATTTCATCGCGGCGAATCAAATGGGCTTGTAAAGTTGTTGGGCTTAGTAACGAGAGAATTCCTAAAAGGTTAATATTTGCTGTGCCGAATGGTAAGCGTCCGAGGGGTAGACCGAAGCGAAGGTGGGAAGATTGCATTAAAGCCGATCTGAAGGGACTGGGTTTGGACGGCGAACGGTGGAGAGAGGTGTGTAACAAGCGATTGGTGGTGTCGGCATCGAACCTTCGGGTTCGCTAAGCCTTATTATTATTATTATTAATCCGACTGGTTGACGTTTTCGCTTCTATTGTTTCGTCTAAAGCACACACCTTAGTTTTTTTTTAATGACCCTTTGAATTTATGTCCTTTCTTAAAAAAATATTTTAATTATTATTTAACTAATTTTGAATTATATTTTGTTGTAATAATCTTACTCATAGATGTTTTTCCTCAATATAATTCATTTTATTCTTTCTCAATATGAATTTTTAGGTTCGATAGCACTGTGTTTATTTGCGTTTGATTGATCCATATATAAATTTAGATATTAGGAAAATGTCTTTGTATTGTTGGTTCGAAAATATATTTTTCTCATCCACTTGCAATTTTTATCGCAAATAAAATCTATATACCATTTCAATGTTGCTAGTTCGTCATCAGAGAAAATCGTATGATTTCTACACGTTTTTGTCACGTGCCTGTATATGTGATATGAGTAATAGATAAAAATGGTTGATTATTTATAAAAAAATATATTGAAAATATAACGTAATGTATTGAAAACGATAATGGATCGGTTGTATTTTTAGTAACATTTTTCATATACTGATAGATTGAAAAATAAATAAATAATAATAAAAAAATGATCTAGTTGGCCCGTGCAAATAATTATTAAAGTATATTAGTCAGGGAACCAATGGCAACATAATATGATAATAAGTGAATTTGGGTCTTTTTTACTTAAGTATCGACAGTTACTTTTAGTAACAGCTTTCGACATCTTCGTATAAAATAAAATAACAGTTATTATTTAGAAATTGCATGTCATAGAAGAATAAATATTCTTCTCCAAACAAATTCACAAACATACGAATCTAGCAAACTTCATGATGAAAGAATTATATATAATTTTAAGTTCACTTTTTTAAAAATTTTCACTCTAAATATATTTTTTAATTATTTATATTTGACAAATCTGGAACAGTTCTAAATAAGTGACAAAAGTAACTAGCTATACTTAAGTAAACAAGGTTTGTTAGGAATTCCGAATTCGGAAACTTTTCTAATTATTGTGGTTATGATTTTCTCTTGAATAAATTGTATACTATTTGAGTTATGCTTAAATAACCTTTTCATCATAACTTCTTTTTTATTTTTCGGGAGATATTTTTGTTTTTTCACTTGAAGGATACGATCATCTTCAAAATGATGGTGCAATCATTTCATTTCATGATCTATTAACGATGATATGGGATACTGACAAATAAACACTTTCGATATATAGATACATAATTAAGCTATATATCTATAATTCAGTATATAAAATCTGTATATATATTATCTACTAATATTGTAAATAATAAAAATTAAATAATTGGAAGTAAATAATTCTATCAATGTTTCGTCTATTTAGGCTACATCAAGACTAAGAAACATAAGAAATTATAAATACAAAATTGAGGTAGCATATTTCACTGTAAAATACTAAATAAATAGAGATAGTATTTTTTTAAAAAATATTTAATACCCTCGTGGATATACAAATTTTGAAGGATGCCATTCTCATAATTTTAAGAGTCTATTGTCATTTTTAAATAACATCCATTATTAACTTCTATCATTTTTTTATTTAAAATAGTGAATTACGTTTCGGGGAATGATTGAACTATTTAACTAACTGAATCTAAATTTTTATTCTATAAATTCTTTTTTCTCATAAAAGGCTGTTAAAAGCAGTAGTTCAGAGGATCATTTTTTGAAAAGATTTTGAATTTTTTCGGACAGAAATATTTCAAACCCGGAAACATGGGAAAAAAGATAAACCACACAGCAAGTGCAATTGTGTACGATCTACCATTTTTTAAAATAGTAATTTCGCTTGAAATGTTTTAAGGAGAATGTAACAATAAAATTTCTTGGAAGGAGAAGTTTAAGCACCATCGATCTTGGGGTGGAGAGGGGAAAGAGATGGGCACACCTGTGTTTGTGAGATGTGTTTATTTTATTTTTTAGTCTCTTGGTGTAAGTGTGCTATATATGACATGCATTTTTGTGTTATTATTTATTTTAATATTTACGCCGAAATTTAAGTTCTGGTTCAACTCTTTCTCTGTTGTTTGATTGATTCAGTGTCATTTTGGAATCTACCAATATTAAGTTGATGGATTTTTTTTGCTTAGTACTTACTTTTTTCCCTCTCTTTTTTTTGTGTGATTTTGCAGTCATTACTTTTTTTTTTTATATTATTGATAATATCAATTTTTTTTTATTATGATTGATGATTATGCGTCTAATGAAACGCACTTGTTTCTGTGTTTCATCACTCGTGTGCTTTATATCGTGCCCAATCTCAGGCGCTACTTACATGAACTATTATGCACTACATCCAATTGTAGATGACTTCGTTGTTGGGAATTGTATAATGTGTTAGGTCACCTTCTTACGCAGGTTCCATCATAAGATACAAATTTTCGTTGTCTTCTTATGACGATTCAGTTTTCCTAAATATCTTAAAAAATAATTTAGTATCATTTGCCATTTTCGTTGTTATTTAAGAATGTCTTTAAATAAAATAATACAGGTAACATCTTAATGTTTTATAGCAGACTTTACTTACAATTAGGTTATGATTTTTTTCCCATTTAAGATGAAATTTAAAATTATTTATCTTGTTTATTTTTCACCATTACTAAACCTGATTACAGTTTTTGATTTTTATATATTATTTATGTATATGAGCAGTGTTTAACTATTAAAGGAATATTTATTTTTGTTCACTTTTCAATACGGATCAATTCCTTGTAATCAGAGATCTGGGTAAAAAACACAGTGTCATAATCACTTAAAATGGCAAATGATTGTAAAATCGTTATTAACATTTTTTTTTATAAATAAAAAGTGAATTTATGCATACGTGCTTATTATAGTACATTCCGGATATTCGAAAAAAAAAAAATGAAAACTTTGCAATAATTTATTGTAATACCTTTTCTCTCTTATTGATATGATCTCATCTTACTTCGTAATAACCTCTCAACTTAATGAATATGGACTTAAAAAGCTTATTAAACAATAAATTGTTTCTAAAAGTGGCTTGTCTGTGGTATGGTTGAGAGTGATAAAAAAATTACAAATAATTTATGATATTTTTTTTAAGGGAACATCGTTGAGTTCAGACGCTCAATGTTCCTCTTTTAATGATTTTAACAATGACAAACTGTACTTTCATTTGAAGACAACTTTTCTGCCGACAATCGGACTATTAACTATTAAATTCCCCTCCTTCCGAAGACAATATTTCCTAGGCACGTTCCTCTACTAAATCATCAACAACCATCGTCCTTCTTACGCCTACAACCTTCTCCAGTTCAAATCCTCAGTCCTTTTCCTGTCCACAAGATCTTGACCTTCTAACCTTTGCATGCCTTCTCACAGATCTGCCTCATTCCAAAACTGATTTATTGCTCGCTCTGTCAATTTCTGGAATTCCCCCCCTATCAAAATTCGACATTCCCTATCCACATTCAAAACCTCCCTATTCCTATCCCAAAAACAGTCAGATAATTGCTAACCATTCGACGACATACATTTATTTCGTGCCATTCATTGTCAAATATCAATGCTAAATGATAATGTATTTATATATTAATCAGGCACTTTACATTGTCAGATTCAGCTTTCTGTTTTCTCATCAGGAACACAAAGCTTATTTTAATAAAGAATTTAATATATTTTTATTTTTTAATTCTTTATTGTTCTCTTAAAAGTGTATACTGGCCTATCAGTGCAAATAGCTTTAAGTGCCTTGTCATAGTGTTAATTGTTTTGTATATAGTTTCGTTTGTTTTATATATATAGAATGTTTACCTTATATTTCCTTTACATTATTTCTTTTCTTCTATTGATTTTATTTTGGCCAGATATAATCTTTTAATTTTGTTACTCTCAAAGGACTTTGTCCGAGAATAAAGTTATTTTCTATCTATCTAAATATATAAAGATTTTTGTATCTCTCAAGATCTGCTATCATCCCTTTAAATATTTTACTCTACTTACGGGACATTCTGTATATATTGTAGATACACCTATTACAGTAAATTATCAGGTATAAAATTTGTTGAGAAAATCTTTTTTGAAAATTATGTGAAATAAGTGAACACACTTAAACTGACAATAAATAACCATAGGAAGCCTTGAAGATCAAAGTAATCTAAATGAAAAGGATCGGAAAAGGTTTTCTCTCGACTTTTTCCGATTTCACATTTTCTTACTAGGTCAACTCTCTGTTTCTCCTTTATTTAATAATCAAATCCTTCCATAGATTATATACAACAATTTTTATTGAAAGGTACGATCAGTTTCCAAATTGTTTAATATGCCATCTGGAATCTCTACTTCTAGAATCTGTGGCAGTATCCTTGAAGTTGTCCCTTAGCCATTCTGATTTACGTTGTGGAAACCGTTACCTCTTTGTCGCTTGGACTGATGGTCCTCAACCTACCTCGAAGTTCGACCCTTAAAACTTTCTGTTATCTTAATCTCTATATTGATATTTTATTTTTTAATCTTATAAATACAATACTGATATTTATCTATTCATTTATAAGCTGATATCCTAGACTCGATTAACATTCGGTTACTGTACCTAAGCATTGAAATATCATACATACGAGAGAGACACTTCAAGTTTTTTATATTTTGTCATTTTCCTATTCTCAAAGAACCATTCCTTTATGCTAAAAACTAATCATACCTATATAATTTTTTCCTGAAATCACTATACCTAATTGTTGATGTAAGCAAGAAGATAAGAAGAAATTCCAATTAATTGTTTTTTTTATTTATTTATTACTGCCCATAAACCTGTGATTTTTATCATTTAATTTATGTTCAATCATGAATAAATTCGATCTTATTTGCGATTAAACTTACGAGGAAGAATGAAAGTGATAGGGTTCAAACGATCTGAATGTGTTTTTTTACTCAACTAGAGTTGAATAAAACTATAAAAATTTAAAAATGGTATTAAAAAAATTATTTTTTAAAGTGGTGTTTCTGTAATCCAATTGACGTTGATAAAAAAAAAAAGCAAATAGTTCAAGATTTTGTTTAAAACAGATCTTTGCTTAGTTTAGCCACTTAAAATTACCGTTTTAATCCTTTTTAATGATTCCAAAATCGACTTTCATTTGAAGAAAATTTTATTTAGTTGACTACGGAACAAGTTTTCAATCACCTAAATAGAATATTTTTGGTATTATCACATCCTATTCAAGAGACTGACTTACTTAGAAAAATAAATAAATTTGTGAAAAATTAGACATTTGTTTATAATAAATTTTTAGTAACTCTTGATGTATACTATCACATCATTAAATATTTCCGGGTATTTATGGGACATCATTTTTTTTTCTCTTGGAATTTTGAGGCTCAAGAAATAAATAACTATATTTTAGAGGAGTTTCGAGACTTCATTCTTTCCATATTCATGACTGCAATGAAAAGAAAAAGAATTGAAAAGTTTGTAGAGAATTCAAAATAAATAATTAGTACACTTATAAATGACAAACAATACTATCTAGATTAAAAAAGAAAACTATTGACGAAATTAGTTGTGCATTTATATATCCATAGGAATGAACACCAAGGTACTTTCTTCTTATACTAAGGTACTATATATTTTCAGGAGCTTGCTTTAAAGCTCCTTCTAAGTATCTTTATATGCACAATACCTTACCTAGAACGTCAAAGAAGGTTTAGGGTACTTTCTAAGCATAGCTTAAGTGCTTAAGTCCTTTTCTTAGTTTTTCCGAAGTATGTTTGTAGTTTCACTTTAACGTTGAATCTATCATATTTCTATTCAACATTGTGGATATGGAATGAATTTTATTGATTTTTCCTTAACATGTTTATTTATTTTATATAAATAAAATACATTACCTTAACAATTATTAGTAATCGCTATTTCTTAACCAGTTTAATTTACAATGAAATCAGTCACGCTGTAGAAAGGAGGTCAATGTTTTTGTTAATGACATTTTGTGTCACTTATTCTAGATAATGTTCGGATGCTAATATTAAAATAAGTTTGTAATATAATTTTTTTTTTAATTAATGATTATTTTAGTGGAAAAAAAAATGATGGACGAAAATACTTTTTTGACACTTGTCAAGAAGTATTTTTTCTTTAATAATTATCACAGTGTTGTAGTAATCTTACATCAAAGTGCTCTGATTCTTGTGATATAAATCGCATTTTATATTATGAACGTACCATAACCATAAAATATCTACGTAATAAAAAAATGTTCACTGGATTACTATGACTACATTAATATATATTTTTGTAATAACCTATAATTTTAGAAAAGTGCCCTATTGGAGATTTTCGGGCTGGTAACACCTCAAAAAAAAAAAAACGTAAAATATATATATTTTTTTCATTGGTCTTTTTTTGTTGCTGTTAGTTATCTGAGTTATATATTTAAACAATTACAGTATTTTTGAATTATAATGCATATTTATATGTATTGTTCAGGCATGCTTCAAGAAAAAAAATTATCCCTAATAGCATTTTTTGTTCCTTTAATTAGTGTTACTCTTACTACTTTTTTCCACGGCTCTTAAAGACCATTTAATCATTAATAAAAAAAAATTAGATCCCAAAATTAAATTTCGGATCAGCTAGAGACACATAAACATTTCTTTTGTTAACCATAATGTATTGCAAGGTGCTAAGAAAAGTTAAAATATTAAAAAATACGAGTTTTTATATACAACGGATCGGCAGTAGCGAATCAAGGCATTAATTTTTTTTTCTGGAGGAAGCTTTTATTTTTATAATTTATTTTTATTTTTTGGTCGTCCTTGAAGGTCTGTCCTTGCAAAAAAAAAATAATCAACATGCTAATTAGAGGAACAAAAAATGCTTTAAGGAATAAAATTTCTTGACAGGTGTATGGATTTGGTAGCTTTGTATGCGTTATAATTTAAAAAGAATTTAAGTATATTGCTCAGCTTGTTAGCATAGAAGAAAATATGGACCGGTGAAAAAAAAAAAAAAAAAAAAAAAAAAAAAAAAAAAACGGAACTAGTGTGACAACGTCTACCTTTGGATTGCCCAGTGGCCATTGATAACCCACATATATATTTAAGTATAAAATGACAATTTATTTATTTTTTCACTTTATTTTAGATATTTGTAAGTATTAAGTTTTAAGTTAATGAAGTCACATTCCTTTTTAAAGTCACCGTAATCAGACAAACACCAGCTTTGATATTGTTACCTGAACACTCTTCCGTGGAGAGTTGGTTAACGGATACGACCGACTGAAGCCATTGATTCAGTCTGACCGGCCCATTTCCGGCTCAGGCAGAAATTTAATAAAGCAATCTTCCGATATAATTTTTCAAAAAAATAAAAATAAAAATACCGTATATTAATCGTTTATAAATTGAACAAAATGATCAGACTTAATAGAACGTTATGAAAAAAAAAATTCATATCTCCGTTTCTTTGAATTTCTTATGAACTTTAATGGAAATTATTTTAATTTTGCGTTTCTCTCTGGGAAATTACCGTTCAGTGGTGCCTAAATTAACATTGTATTAAAATAATTTAACTCTCAAATGAATTCTTTTGTTTCACTGCTGCGGAGAGAGAGGGGAGTAGGATATTGTTGGAGTTTATCTATATTTATGAGAGTTAATTCTCAACATGCCAAATGGTATGTAATTAGAATTTTAATTTATTAAGACTTTGAGATAATCTAGTTTAGCTTGACCGCTTACTGAAGTGGATATACGGAATTTAGTTTTCTTTTATTTATGCATATATATATATATATATATATATATATATATATATATATATATATATATATATATATATAAAAGTAAAATTTTTAATAAAAAATTATATAAGTAAAGTATTTATATAAAAAAGTCCTAAAATTAAAACAATTATGCTTTTAGAGATAAATTCTTATTTTTCATTACAAGTCCTTATAACAACACGTAGCTGTACAATCATTATAATATATATATACAGGACATACTGTGGTTAGATTTATTAATTATTTAATAAATATGGACAGCCAAAAAAAAAAATAATAATTGGGGGGGCTTCATCTTAAACTGTTTGTGGCGATTTTTTTAGAATATTACATATTTGTTTGCGTTTCAAATAATTAACCAGCACACTTTTCCGTTTCTCACGACTTCAAAGAGTATCTTATATTCACTTTTATATAATTTTTTTTATGTTAACAATGTATTTATATTCTCATCGTTATTTAAACTTTATAATTAATTATAATTAGCTGACTTAAGGTAAATCTTGTTTACCTCCGAAAGAGATAGAAAAAAAATGTTTAATGACTTCCGGCATAAAATTAAAAGTGTTTAAAATACTTCCTTTAACTCCGTTCCGTATTTCAATGCTATCAATTAGTTTCATATCGGCGGTTCATTGCAAAAAGGCCCTAATTGTGAGTACACTTTTGATGGAGTCGAACTTTTAAAAAGGTATTCATAAATTTCGACCTCATTTATTGATAAAAATAAAGTTAATGCACATAAATGATACCAACTCTTTTGTTTTTTCGATGTCTAGGCGCAAAACATCATCAGAATGTTATGAAAAGTCATCAGAGCCCGATCAACTAAGTAAGACTGCCTTTATACTGTTTAGGTGGTAAAAAAAAAATATATATATGAAAATAATAAAAAAAAAAAAAAAAAAAAATAGAATAAAAGAAATAAATAAAGATAATAATAGACACTTGTAGATAAATAAATAAACTATAAAAAATAGCAATACAATCAATAAATGAATTGAAATTAATAAATAATTGAACTTTTAAAATTAAAAAGAAAAAATAATGATAAATCTCCAAAGGATCATTAGTTATAAACTTGCCATATTGTTTAAGTCTTTCATTGTCTAAGAACTTGATAACTTTGGTAATGATTTCTTCTTAATTTCCCAGGGATGCTGATATATTCTGGGGTGTTCCGAGATATGCGGATTAACCTTGCGGTGTAAAAAGGGCACTCTTCCAAAACATGTGTTATAGTTAATGACTGCTCACACTTCTGACATTTGGGGATAAGATCTTTTGTTATGAGGTGAAGATGTGTCAATCTTGTATGTCCGATCTTCAGCCGCGTGAGGACGACTTCTTCTCTACGACTGCTGTTCCAACGTTGCACCTCTTTCTTTATTGTCTTTAGATGCGCTGTTGTCCCACCGTCTTTGCCATTCTTGGGATATGGTTTCTCTTACAGGTCGTGCCAGAGCAGGTGGTGTCCAAAAAGCTTTACCGCGGCCTGGAAGTGTAAAGAGCTTCTTTTGCTGCTCTATCAGCAACCAACCAACTCTTTTATATACCATAGTTACATCAAGCACGCAATTTCCTGATTTTACAAAGGGAAAATTCATAAAAGTTCTTACTTATTTAAGGTTATTATACTACTACTTTTTGCAAAAAACATACGATGTTGAATATTATTTATTCATATATCGTAACTATATATATATATATTTAAACGTGATATCATTTCTTATACGAGATGGTTATAGTTAGTTAACCGTTAAAAAATCTTTTTTTCTACATACATTTTTATTTAGGGAGTGCTACCACTGGGTAGTATCTTTTCAAGCCTGTACATGTCATTATTTATAATTTGCGCATATTTACTAGTTGTATTTGTATACACTTGTAAATTTCATTAAATAAAAAAAGAAAAAAAAAAAACAGTAGTAATAAGTTCTGAGGTTTTTCTAAGAAATTTGTTTCTATTTAATTATTGTTTGATATATACATCAATTTTCAGATTAAATTAACTCTTTATTATCGAGACCCGGTATATCATTATATGGAATTACTATTCCTATATATTTGAAAAAGCGATAATACGATCGAATATATTGATGTATTTTTTCGATATTATAATTCCTAGGTGAAAATTTGTGATAAATTTTCATTGAATCAATCCATCAGGAACCCACTATACCATAATAAATGCCGCAGTAGTTGGAAAGAGACCACGTGGGAGACCAAACCAGATGGATAGATAAAATCAACTAAGATGCCACTGAGCTCCTTGTAGCAAACTGGAAAGCTGCTGTCAGTTATACAATTATATATGTAATATTTATTCTTTACATCATACATATATACAATCATATACAGAAAAAAAATCATATAAATGATTTTTTTTTCTGGGCCTTAAAAAATATTTTTCTGTTATTTACAAATTAATGACATGCTTAACTACAAGACAATTTTTTATATATTATGGGTTTTAATCACTTTGATACACTTACTGTTTTTGTTTTTTTGTGTCGATAAATAAATACGATATTCACAAAAATGTACTTATGTTTATATTGGTGGGATAAAGCTATGATGTGTTCTACGACTTAAGAATTTAAAAAATGTAATCGCAGATAAATATCAGGTTTATCTATATAGTAACATTGTATTTTTACTTGGAATTTACGTTGGAACATCGCGTCACGATAATGATTTGCTGTTTCTAATCGCTTTGGAGATAATACACGACATTGGATAATGCTCTATCACTGTGTAATTAGCGAGATAATAATTTTTTTTTTTATTTACTCCTAGGTAGGGACTATAACTGTTTAAACTTATAGTAATTAGCATTTAGTTGACGTATTTAATTGAAAGATTAATTCTTAACTTAGTGTTAATACTTCGACAGTATTTTATATATTAATTGTAATAATATATATATATAAAAGAAACATATAATAACAGCCCTTCTCAGATTTTATTTCTTTCGCATTTCGGAGTTAACAGTTGTCGTCATGAAAACTTTGAGCTATTCGCTATAAAAGTTTATAATAAAACTGGTTAGTAAATGTGAGTGTAAAAAAAAGTATATTATTTTCTAAATGAAATAGGAGATTAATAAACAACGAAATGAGAAATCAAACTTATTCCAGTTAAACGTTATTACGTATACTCAAATATATTGTCACTCAGTTTCTAGAAAATATCGTAAGAAATAAGATGATTTATAGTTCATTCATTCTATAAAGATCAATTTATATTTTAAGGCATATATAGCGTTAGTGAACATATATATATATATATATATATATATATATATATATATATATATATATATATATATATATATATATATATATATATTGAAATACAACTATTGTTTGCTGCTTTCTGCTTTCGAAGTAGAATAAATAATTAAACATTATGTTTTGTATTTGTTTTCAATGATTAAAATCATCGTTTGTACGCCTCCTCTCACACTTAATTTATTTATTTATTTGTGTTTTATTGTTGCCTCTACCCTGCAGGGTCATTGGCAACACTTCCTATTTATACTCTATTGTAGAACTTTATTATTTTTAAAAATTGTAAGGTTTTTTCCACGGCGTTTTCGTTGTCGCTCAGGTTTTCTTTTAGGCTCTGAGCCATATCGAGATTTTTCCTTACATTCTTAAATACTGGGCAGTCTTGGATGATGTGTTGGACAGTTCTTTCTACCTTACAGCTCTCGCAAGTCGGTGGGTCTAGTCCTTTTAATAAATTCACCATGCCCAATTCTTAAGCGGCAGAGGACTGTCTCTTCTTTTCTGACATTTAATTTAATAAGAATTAATTTGTCGTTACTAAAAACTCGTTCCCAAAAAAAAAAAGTCAGAATAAACAAAACAAAAATTTTCAGTACTTACCGATTTTAATCATACGAAAAAATAATTTATTCCATTGTAAAAAAAAAATTGCAAAAGTGAGTTATGTAACTCTTCTCCTCTCCCCCCCCCCGTCCCAAAATAAAAATAAAATTGTTGTAAAAACGTTTTTGTTTTGCTGTGGTGACGTTTTTACGTCCAAGTATTTTTTCTTGTTTTATTTTTTAGGAAAGGGAGGGGGATTTTAACATCCAAAATACTTGCCCGAAATGTATATCCGTGAGGGATCTATTTATTTGGACTATTTAATATTTTTTTGTTCTTTAAATTTCAATGGGTGTATCTGCTTTGAGATGTAATAGGAAGCTGTTATTGCGAAACGACGCGGAATTTTGCAAGGATTTCTTTACCGTCAGAGTTCCTCTCCTATTTGTTACGATTTTATGCTCCTCAGTCAAAAGGTTTCTGCCCCCCTCCTTTTTTTTTTATTTAATTCATTCCCTCATTCTAACTAAAAAGAGAGAACTCATTTCAAAGCAATTTTCAGGTAAGTTTAATTTCCATTATTCCACCTTCGCAGTTCCTTGAGTTTTTATTGCTTTGTTTTAATTGTGATTGAAGGTGATAAAAAATACTGATTAAAAGAGATCTTCAATAAAAAGCGAAGAATGAATTATCTGTTACATTGATAATATATGTAACCAAATAGATAACTTTTTTTTTTTAATTTTTTAAACATGACATGTTTTAGAATAGTATCGAGAACAACGCCAGAGAAAAATATTAATCCATCATTCAATACATTTTATCATATGTTGAACATTCGAAAATTTATTTATATGAAGCCTTTATTTAAGAATATAACGTAATATTTAATTTTTCGTCGATGGATTTGGAAGCTTTTGGCTGCTCATTTGAAACCTAATTTTTCAAAAGAAAATATATATTAATTAGTAAATAATTTTATTTTTAATTTTCTCTCAATTCGGGTTTTACTAATTTTAAGTGAAGTTTTTTAAACAGCATGCATTGCTTATTTTATGTTCATAACACTTAAATTTTCTTGTTTTTATTTTTATAACTTTATGTTGAGTTTATTTTTCTCCCTACAAATACATACACAAACAAACAAAAATAAAGTTACACAAAAAATGAGCAATTGGTATGAAGTTTTTACGATAAAATTTACTGATTTGTTAGATTTTATTACTAGTTGTACATAAAATAATATGTAATATATATATATTTCATTTTAGAAATATTAATTATGTTGACTAATATACTTTCTTTTTTTTTTTTAGGTAAGCAACGCAAATTTTTCAGTTCTTCGTATTTCCTTTCCGATATTTTGATAAGGTAACTGATTACCAGATATTACTAAATAATATAATGTAATTATTATTAGTGGAGTATAGTTATCGATTTTTAAACTATATTTTTAGAAATCTTCTGTATTCCTATGGCCACCGTAGAGTTAATATATAATATAATAATTGAATTCTAAAGATAAACCGTGGTAATTTCAAATATTACCAATATTTAAATAAGGTTTACTATTAAATTGCTTTATTTTTATAATTTAATAGCTATTTTTAA
Source organism: Nezara viridula (assembly GCA_928085145.1). Classification (NCBI taxonomy): domain Eukaryota; kingdom Metazoa; phylum Arthropoda; class Insecta; order Hemiptera; family Pentatomidae; genus Nezara; species Nezara viridula. The sequence goes on along the minus strand of OV725083.1, from coordinate 30,331,329 downwards.
ATTAAACTAAAAACGCTATTATATTTTAGCTATAAATTACTATGTTAATCTTGTAATTTTACGAGGTATAACTTTTATTACGTTTCAATTGTTTTGTATTATAATATATACAATCCATTATTTTTAAAAGCTTTTTAGGTGATTTAGAGAAAACCAATAATATATAATAGATTGCTAGTATTATAGAGTTTACAATTTTGAAAGAGCGCACTTTTATTAGTTTTAAATTTAAAATTATTAATCACCACAGCATATAATTATTAAAATAATAATTATAATAATTAAAATTAATTAATAATTTAAATAATTAATCGTACATTAATGGTAACTAAAATACGATAGTTTTAGTGTTCAAGTATAAAATAATATCTAATAAAAAAAAAGAAAAGAAATCCTACGTAAGTTATCTGGAGCTTATCTTCAGGATAAAAGCGTTATCTATTTTAAAACGTTTTTATCTATTAAAATTATAGATTTCTATTTTCGTGTTACTTTATCTAATTAATGTAATTACATTTTACAACGTAATTGAAGTGCACGATATATCACATTTTGCTACTGCACTATAGACTCTGTGGTAATGAATTCAGTTATCTTAACACAATAAAAAAAAATTGACGTATATTCTAGTATTTTTTTAATTATTTCGGAAAAAATATCATAAAATAATATATTAAGTGATTAATAAAATATATTCATTCAATAACTAATGCCTGTCCTTTATAGTTATTTCTAAACCCGTTTGATACTAAAATAATTGATATTACTATTGTTGCCCAAATGCGAGACCAAGAAGAGTCTTGGTCTTGCGTACTCAGTCTTAGACTTGGTCTTGGTCCTGCGCAAGAGTCTTGCAGTTACCTATTAGCTTATTACTATAGAGATATTATTGTCATTTTTAGGTACGGGAAGCCAGACTAAGCCCGAATGCAAAATTAGTTAAATGCAAAAGTATATTGTTTATACCAATTCTTTACATAAAGTAACTAAAATTGTCAAGTATTAGTAACTATTTTGCCTTAAGTTTTATTCAAAAAATCTATTTTTTTTACCAGTCTTAGTCTTGGTCTTTTAACAGCTTAGCGGTCTTGGTCTTGGTCTTTGGAAAACAGACCGATTTTGGAAAACACTAGATATTGCCGTATTGAATCTTTCGCCTAATTCATTTCTTTATTCTACATAAATTAAAGTTTTAATTATATCATAAAATTATAACATTTTTTATTTCCTTACCAAATAAACTATATTCCTATATTTATGACAATATTCTCATTTAGGTTCATCCTTTTTGCGTCTATTTTCTTAAATTTGTCTAATATATTCGTATACTTTGTCAGTTAGGAACTTAACACAGGCGAGCATCCTAGAAATTACTGTACATAATATATTTTTTGTGGTAAATATTTTTACTATATAATATACAACTAACTATATACTATTTATTTTCTTACGAAGTTTTCTATTATGGAAAGCTTTTAGTATGATGTCATCCGTCCCACACAAGAAGTGAATAATCATGCTTTGTTGTTTTCAACTCTCAATCCTTCTTCTGTTATTAAAATGTAATAAAAAATTATATTATAAATAGGTATATTATTTCTCAAATGTTTTTTATTTGTCGGTACGCCATAACTCCGGCAATTCTTTATTAAATTAAAATTGAGCCCTCATTTTGAATATTTTCTTCTCCATCAAGAGAGAAAAATAGTCATATCATCCAGAAATTTCAGGGGGAAAAAAATTTCATTTCCGAATAACTCAAAAAGTATGCATATCTTTGTCCACTGCACCCATGTTTATTTGAAAGATCTTTTAAACTCCCTTAAAATAAAATAAAAAAATCTAGACAACCATTGTTGTGAAACCAGATAATAGCATGTAGCTGTTTAAGAAAGTTCATAATACAGTTAGCCGGAAAATAGCGGGAATTTTTTTTTATTAAATACCATCTCAAAAAAGTCTTAAGCGACTTTTTCTATCGTCTGTTTCATAATATTAAAATGTTATAAATGATAACAAAATTTGTCAAACTTGGAAAAAATTATTATTCATTTTTCTTTATTCCTCAAATCGTTCTGATCAATTTAAAAACAAATTGTGGGAAAAAGATTCAAATCGTTTCAATGCAAAATTATTTTTATTTTCCAGTTTTTAGGTACTATTCTATCCGATATTTATCTTATAAGTGTAGAGTTTATTTAAATTGAAATATAATAATGTATTGTTGAGGTAATTGGATGGATGGGTTTCTAATTGTTGTTTACACTTACATATGTGCAATTAGCATAATAAGTTATTGCTTAAATAATAACTATAATGATTTGGTTATCTAGTTATGAAATCTAAAAGGGTTGGAAAAATAAATAAAATGAATGCAAAGATAATTTATATTATTTAGTGATTACTTCAACACTTACTAGACAAACGAACAATGCTTCCAATTAATTACAAATAACTCGTACACATGACTATAATAAGGCCTATTTGGACCTAAGGAGTTCAGATATGTGTTTTAGTAAACCATCGAATTCCTCTCGTATCTAATCCTTTCAATAAAAAATTCTTCGTAAAATCTTCAATGCTCCTTCTTCACAAAGAAAACCCATGACGTCTTTGACCTACCGAATGGTGCCGATTTGTCCCAATCCAGAAAAATAATTAAATCTCCATAATAAATTTCAGAACCATACAAACCCTCTTGTTTTTCTAATCTTGCATCCACTCGATCCTTGATAACTCTCCAAATCCTCTGAAAAGAAACTCTTCATCTCCTAATGTATATTGTATATGAGTGCTACCAATGAGTAGTTTCTCTACAAGCCAATTCATGTCATTTTATTTATATCTTCACATTTGTTGGATGTGTTTTTATTTTATACAGTTGAAAATTTCATGAATAAAAGTAAAAAAAAAAAGTTATTTAGTAATAGCGATTAACAGTGAAGAAGGCTCACTAATATTGTTTCTGTTTATATTAATATCATATACCTTAAAGAAAATTTTTACTGTCAAACTAAATTACCATTTTTCCAACTTAATCTTACGACGTTGGCCTATTTTAAAAAGTCCTGAAACCTTAATGATTCTAAAAGTAAACGTTAATCGTAGGGGAACGTGAGTTACATTGTGTAACGCTCAATTGTGGCGGTTATTTCATAACTGGATTGAGATAAGAATCTGAAATACTTTTACAAAACAAAAAAAAAAAAAAACGAAAACTACAAGTGATGTTCAAATTTTGAGAAGCAGAATCTTTGGTTTCTCTGCCCTTTTTATTTTTAAGTAAACGAATCCATGTTGATGTAGCTCAAATAATTAATTGCGTTGTTTTTATAATTCATTTACAAACCATTATAAATAATTGGTTTCTTCCTCTGCATGTATGTGCACCTATATCCCATGTTTTTCTTGTCTGATTGCTCAAGGTGAAATTTGAAACTAGGTTATCTTAATGCGAAATCACTATAATAAACAATTTGTTGTCAAGGCTGGACTACCGACTTCAAAATTATATCCGCCTTCCGCCGTATGAAATTATCGCACCCAATGAACACGCTAATAAACCTTGTATAGTTCCTTAAATAAGGATGTAATTTAGGTTCTTGTTTGTTTGAAGTGAATTTAATACTTATATATAATTTTTCTTTAATTATGACAGCCCCTTTACTATCACCTAGACAAAATTAAAAAAAAAAATAAGGAGATAAGAAAGGTCGTTGGATGATTATTAGAGAGATTGTTGGTTGGTCTTGTAAATTTAATGACCTTTCTTAAATTAATTTTTAACAGGTTATTTTTTATATTTTTAGTTATCTTTACCTTTATTAGATATGCTAATATTTATACTACATATAATGAGGTAACCAAGATCCCATTTTCGGTTATTGGGAGCGATGGATTTTGATGAATGAGTTATCAAACCAAATGAATTTCATGTAGAAGTGACGTATCTGTCAAAATCAACTTCAAAATTCAGATTGCTTCAAAAGTCGGCGAAGAAATAAATTAAAGATTTCAGCGCGGATATCAAGGCTTTAGAAATATACCGAAGTAATTAACAAAATAAATCCTGCTATGTGTCCCTAAAATTGAGTTGTTGAGATAAACAGTAATCATTGCCTAAAGCCTCTTAGGTGCTTCGAGATATTTGTTGCAATATAGGTGGTGACTCCCAATATATGCTTATTTACAAAAGGTCTCGGGGTCTCTGCCGTTCCAATCTTCAAGTGGATTGTAGGGACTGATGGAGCTAGATAGAGATTGTACAAGAAGGTATGTGGGGTATCCTGATATCCTGATAATTCGCAGATTTTTTCTATGATAAGGTCTTGGACAACTGGGATATTAAGATCTTGGTGTACGGTTTTGTTAGTTACATAGAACGGAGCATCAACTATTGTTACCATGGGATGATCCGTTGGGCACTTCGAATAATTTAGAAATAAACCTTTTGATGACCATAATAAATATTTAAAAATATTCTGATATTTAGGATTTGATACCCTTATAATTTAGAGATTTTTTCTGTGATAAGGTCTTGGAAAACTGAGTTATTAAGGTCTTGGTGTAGGGTTTTGTTAGTTACATCGAAAGGAGCATCAGCTATTATTACCATGGGATGATCTGTTGGGCACTTCGGATAATTTAGAAAGAAACCTTTTGATGACTTTAATAAATATATAAAAATATCCTGATTTGTCCTCTATACTCTCAGTAATACTATTAGAGCGTGACAGAAGTACCAACCAGGGATCTTCTTCACCAAAAAATTAGATCTTCAGCGAGTACTCTAATGGATTAGTATAATTTCAGGTACTTTACCTTATTCCTTAACTATTAAACTGGAGGGGTATTTTTCTGTGGGACAAGCTTATGAATTATAGAGTAAATTGTTACTTTAACAGACGTGGTAAAGTCTGAAGGTTTAACAATTTTGTGTGTAGAATACATTATCTTGACAAACATGTTTCACTGATGTCAATTATTGTTCGTTGGTTGCATGAGCTAAAGAATGCCTATATAATGTGAGAGTTTTTTCAATGACTTATATTGTAGTTGGAGTAAGATTTTTAGATATTGGCGTTTCGTCACTTCTCTATGAAATTCCTTTTGCTCTATTCTCTACCGCATTGTAGTTGTAGTGTAGGTCCTTTTTTGGTCTGATGTTGGCTTGATTATTCGAAATGTTGACTATCAAGTTATTTACTGGTAATTGTGTGACTTAAGGCTTTGTTTTAGAATTTTCTTATTGTATCCTAAAGAAGATTTAATTAAAATCAATACTGGTACAATTAGATTATTGTCAACATTCGTTTATATCACTTTCTCTCACGTGTTGGAAAAGTTTACCTTCCTCCCGACGATAAGCCGGACTGACCCGATGGTTGGGTTGAGTGAACCTAACAGTCCCTACCCCACTCCCCTCTACCTGTGACCCAAAGCATCCGACCATTGTCTATTATCGGCTCCAGCTATCTCCAAGTCCTTTATTCCTCTATGCAGCTATTATTGAACGAGTCATTAGCGAACCCGACGTGTCATCCCGAATAATCTAGGGCGGGCTGGTGCAAGGCGGTGCAGGAATCGTCCCATTGTCGGCCATTTTGGCCTAGAATTGGCAACAATAAGGCGAATGAAGCCGTTCAATGGGATATAAATAATTTCAATGAGTTTCAATGAGTAGTTGTTAGTGGGTTTGTCTTTGTTTTTGCAATCAGTTCAAACTCGATACATAAGGTTGAATTAAAGGAAGGAGATGGTCCGGGGTGGCGGTCTTAAATAGGCTAAATAGTGGTAAAACTATTCTATTAAAAGCCAACGTTTCGACCCGACTTTGCAGGTCTTCTTCAGGGCTAGAACGGACAAGATACAAAAAAAAATAGAGAATTGTGGAAGTTACATAATATTTGGACAAAAAATTATAAATAAGCTTATTAAAACTATAAACAGTAAGTACATTAATATATGAACAGAGTAAGCTAAGTAACAAGATCATAAACTGAAGTAAATAGTTGCTAACAATTTTTGTAGTGTAATAATTATAATGGCAAATGTGAATATACTTCTACAAATCTACAGAACAAATTGAAAGAAAAGGAAAAAGGATATAATATGAAATAATAGACATAAAGGAATGTGGAGAAAGAAAAGAAAAACAAAAAATTAAGTAAATAAAGTTAGAGACTTTATGACAACTGTGTTCAGCTAGGAATTTCACTTAGAATTGGAAAACCAGAGTAAGGGCAGGTATTGTGGAAGCTCACTTGTTTGGGTGATGGGGAAAAGCCTAGAAAATTACAGTATTTAAAATTTGAAGATATGGATGGATACAAGGGAAAAATACTATATCTATGAAATATTAAATTATAAATCTATACATATACATATAAAATAGAATTAAGAGATTATAGAGTACAATGTGAATAAAAAACAAAAATGGAAGAAGTAAAATATAAATATAGAAATAACTTAATTTACATACATACATTGCAGAACTAACTTAAAAGTAGAGAGGAAAAAAAAAATATTGTAATTATATTTGGTTGTACATATGTAATAAAATTATATTTGATTATTAGATAATATTGAGACATGGTTAAAAAAAAAAAGCAACGGTCAACTATTAAATATTCAATAAGTTCAAATTGTTAAAAAAAATTAAGTTCAAATTAAAACATTAAAAAGTTCATTTAACTTATATTAATACGATTGAGTCGTTTATTTACAAAGTGAAAACTCCAACAATCATTGACAATTTTCCAGGAAACGCAAAAAATTATATTCTCTATTCCAGGGATCTTCTAACTACGGCCCCGCAAGCGCCTCCGATCCGTTCCGCCAAAGTTTCTTAGGTTACATGGTCAAGTCATAAAGTAAAATTACTTTAAAAATATGAAATTAAGTTAATCACTTAAACCAAGGTTACTATAACACTTTATACATTGCAATAAAGGCAACCCATTATACGAGCTGGTAGCTTTAACGGTGAATAAGTTTTCCATTTTCGCTTGGGAGCTCAGCGCTGAATTTACGAACTTGCTCACACAAGTAGTGAGTGATACTTTCTCTTTATTTAACAATTGAAGTATAACCATTGTCTCTCATGTTTAATAGAATGCCTAATTATCAGATACTATTATCATCATTTTAAAGATAATTAATTATTCAGTAGAAGTTTATAAAAAAAATTAAATTCGCCTCAGATGAGACCGCTAGTAGGATTGACCGAGAATGAAGAATGAAGGACGCAGACGTGCTCACCCATATAGCAAAAGGTCTACCCAATTTATTCAAGTTCAATTATTCGTTTTTTTAAATGGCTTATTTGCATCTCATTACTTCTGTATAGTATTCTTTTTGAATACGAATCTTCCTCGTGAACATACCATACTATTTCTTTTTTCTTATTTAAATTATTCCTTTAGATTGTTTTATGCAAAATAGTTATTAATATGTATGTATAATGAATATATATATTTGTTAATAATAGAAGAAGGACTGATTTTTCCTTTTTTTTTTTTTTTAATGATAGTACATTATAGACAAAAAAAAGTATTCGCATTATGCGTATTTTTTTATTATTTAACTATAAAATTTCATTTTCGTGTGAAACATTATTAATTAATCAATTTAGGTGTTATATTTTTAGGGAATGACAGCTAAGAATGAGGTTATGTTCTAGTTTCATTTTTATTGTTTTGAGGATTACTTCCAAGTTGTAGTCATTTGTAAATTGGGTATTTAAATGAAAAAAAAAACATGAATTAGAGCTGCAATATAATTCATGTGATAAAAGACGAATATAATATTCAGATTTAATTCATTAAATAATAATAAAAAAGAGTTAAGTTTTAGCTAAAAACTTGAAATAACTTTCCTTCCGGGAGCTGTGGTGAGGACTTGGTGTGTGTCTATCGTAGTGCAAAAGCTGTACGGCTGCCAAACACGAAACTTACTTATTTTTAAAAGCTAATAAAATACATTTTAAAATAAATGTTTTTACTCATCACAGAAAGGATAAAAAAACCGAAAGATATTTCTTGGGTCGAAGTTCAGAAGATGAATATTGTAGTATAAGTTATTCGATGGTATGAGCTCTGACGTAGTTGTGTCTATTGAATAAACTTTATATTAAGGTTCTTGGAATTAATATTTATATAATTATTATTATTATTTGTTAGTTAAATTTCAGATTTATTGATACCATTGTTTTATCAATGTCCCACTTCTACGCCGCCGAAACTAAGAAAGCTTTCGCAACTAGATATAGTCATGGTCACTTGAAGCAATTGGCAATCACCTAATTGATGCAAACTGCCAGTTGTAACACATTTTTTAAAGAAACAATCTTTCCTGGTTGTAAGACATCCAACGCATTACGGAAATATCTCCTTACCGTATCATTCACCGTAATACGACTGAAATTAACAAAAAAAAAATAGTAAAGAGACATTATGAATGGAACAATTTGAACTGTGAAGCCATGAGATGTTAATAGCAATTTTTTTCTTTCTGCATATATGTGATCTTGTTTTTTCTGCCCTGATGATGTCTGTATTGCCGAAACGTTGGCAAGTTAACTGTCCACTCGTATATTAGATGCTCATGGATTTATAGTTTAAGCGTATTCATCATAATAATATCTATAAAAAAACTACAGCCCAGTGTAGGACATTTGAAAATTATTTTTTTAATAGTTACCCGTTTTCTTTATTTTAAGTAAAAACTTGTTTTGTACTTTTTAGATTGAGCCGTCAGATTTCCGATGTGTAACGTTCCGATAAATTCGGCTGGAGTCGACTAATTGAAGTGTTTTTGAATATGAATTAAAATGTCTCAGAAACTAAAACATCAGACCTACTATATACTGTACTATGTACTATGTACTGTAAGCTAGAGTGTTCAGCATTTTATTCTCTTTATAATAAGCTATTATTTATAATTTATATTTCATATTATTAATCTCGCTTTGTTGATGTTTTCACTTATATCATGTGCTTTAAAGCACCCACCTTATTTTATTTTTTATTCTCGATATACACCAACTCTGAACCACGAACTTATCACTTAGTCTTTTGTTATCGTCTCTTTTTTTCTCTTCCACACTTGGAGTGCTGTCTGTACCTTCTGCTCCTCCGATCACTTCTTCACTGCCCTCCTCATTTGAACAATGAGTTTTCGGAATTCAATTCTATCCATACAAATTCGTTTTCTTTATTATATCTAACTACCATTAAATTTAATGGGTGATAAATATTCAGGACGCAGTCTTTTAAAAAAAACATTTTTATTTGTGCCAACGTTTCAATCTAAACATGTGGGTCATCTTCAGGACATGGTTCGAGCACTGAATGATTTCAAATACTTCAGAGTAGTGCTCAATTTAATTTTTTTTTTAAAAGACTGATTCCTGAATATTTATCACCCATGATATGTAGAACAATGGACTAGCTTCCTTCAATAAACCATTAAATTTAATGTTTAAAACAACGTATTTGAATTGGGTGTATTGAATAAGGTATTTCACTCAAGACTTTATTAAAATTCTACACAGCCTGAAATAATTTAAAAACTTATAAATTGTAGACGATTTGCCTGAAGATTAATCTCTCCTGGATGAAGTCTACACTCTGTAAATCTAGCTAAACCTTAGCCATATATTTTATAATAACCAATAATTCTGATGGATGATCCTCAAAATAAAATATTGCTGCATTATATCAAACGTTTTCTTAAAATATTTAAAATTTCCAATTTTTAATAACTTCAACATATTTATTTATTAATAATATTTACAATTGTATTAAAGAAATACATCTAATAAATTTGTACAAATAGATATAATGACGTGAAAACACTTGTTGAGAAACTACTCTGGTAGCACTCTAATAAGATGTCTACATTAGGAGATCACGGAGCCATCTTATTTTCAGACGCCTCGGAGGATTATCAGGAATTGAAGAGAAAGCAAGGTTAGAAACGAGAGGGTTGGGATGGTTCTGAAGTTTATTATGGAAGGATAGGTATCTGGATTGGGCCAGATCTGAAACATAAGAAACATTAAGGTCATTATGGATGATTTTATTTGTAACAAAGTAGGGAGCATCGAGGATTTTATGAAGGATTTTGGATTGTAAGGGTTGGATACGAGAGGAATTCGATGGTTTAGTGGAGCCCCATAGCTCAACTCCGTAAATCCAAATAGGCCTTATTATAGTCATGTATACGAGTCTTTTGTAATTAATTGGAAGTTTAGAGAGTTTGTCTAGTAAGTGCTGAAGTAGTCGGAAAAGTCGAGTGGTTTAATTATTTCGTAAATATAATTTGTATTTTTATATAAAATAAGCAGATTATAGCAGTTGGGTAATGTAATCCACATTTCTTAATTTCGCTTTCTTCGAAATAACTCTGGGCTACATTGCCCCTAATTACGACCTGGTCTCTTTAATAATTTTTATTCTTAGCACTTGTTAGTCAGATTCGTTAGTTAGTTGGCAACGTATTCTGAATACTATTTACATCCAGAGTTTAGTAACCTTCCGATTATTTAAATAATGTGCAATATCTTCGGGACTTGAGTTTACAAATTAAGTGTACGGACGAAGAACCTCCACTATTCTTCTGATTCGAACCCTCCCCAAAGTAAGAACAAGAATATAACTCGTACTCCTTACATAGTATGCAGGAACTATTTGTAATGAGCAAACAAACTGGTTACGCATTAGCATGAGTCGACCCGAAGAGCAGTTAACTAACCTACTACCCGCCTCTTAGGTAAGGCGTGGATCTAGAGCGACTCTCGACGTAATCTGTTATCCATATCCCCGGCGGCTATCTGGGTCAGGTTGTCGGGTTCCATGTCCCTTATCATCGGCGAGCACTCTGATGTAACCGGTCGGCATTGGGCACGGTCAGGACTTCATTACCCGATCGGATCTCTTTCCACGCTGACCTTGGAATATTAATTGCTCATTGCTATGCGCCCTGCCATTTAGGAGTAATTTTTATTTTCTTAAATACTTTCGATGGAGAAAGTATGTTAATTAATATTGTTCAGCCTACAGGTTTTAGGTATCCTTAGTCCAAAAACTCATTTCAAAAAAATTTATTTGTATACACTACTCTACTTTAATATTCACCATTATACAAAGACATATGAAAAAGAACTTTAGGATTCCACGAAACACATTCATATGAACACAATATAAACCGCACAATACAAAATTTTCCAAAAAAATTATAATGCGCCTTGTTTATTTCAAATCACATCATACAGAATGACATGAACATTCCCACAGAAAAATATTTGTAAAATACACATTTCTCACTTCATCTCTTAATCAACCAATCCAGTTACCCTTTCTCTTTCTTTCTCCCGGGTAACCGGTTACCCTTACTGAGAAATAAAAAGACCCCCAGAGATCTGCAAACTAACTGAGTGTACAACGTCCACAGAGGAAGGCGGAGAAGGGCGAGGGAAAGAAAATAAAACAACGTAATATAAAAAATTTGCCAAAAATTCGAGAAAATTGATTTTTAAAAATTGTTGTTTTGTGTATGTATTGTATTCCGTATAAAAATATTTATAAATTGTAATAATAATAAATTTTCCCCCAAAAAAATTCATAAAGTGTCCCAAAAAAAAAAATGAAAATAAAGTGTTTCTTAGGTTTCTTGTTTTTTTTTTAATTTATCATTGTTCCGAATCATATCATATTGTCAATGTTTTTATTATTTCAAATGTGACCCTCATTTAAGGCATTATAGTCTGTCCTATATTATCAAGGTTTTATAGTTTAAAACTTTGCACTGGTAAGCAAAACCTCTTGTATTCAGTAAATATTTTGTAAGAAAAATGAGAAAACATTTTTATGTTTGTTTTCATAACAATATTCCGTTGCGAGTTTATGAAACATTAAACAAATAAAAATAATCATTGTATCTGTTTATTTACTTTTAGCAATAATCGAACACTTATGACTAAAAAACACTCCAAAAATTAATCATATTGGTATGTTGTACCGTACTTAAAAAAATGGCAATATAATAATATATTTTTATATTTGTATTATTTCGCTCTTCGTCAGACATTCAAGTATAGCACTTTTTTTTAAGGGGACATAAAACGATTGAATATATATATATATATATATGTGTGTGTGTGTGTGTGTATGTTATAATTTCGCTTACATATTATATTATGAATATCGGTTTTATATTTTGGTTACTTGTTTATGTAGTTATATATTTCTCTGAAGGTTATGTTTGTTCTAATGTTTTTTTTTTTTAATTTTCTAATATTAGCAGCATTTATTATTTGAGTCACTATTCAAAACAAAACATTGTTATCTTAGAGCTTATGTTTTATCTCGAATAGGAATTTAATTCAATCTTCTGAATTCCAAATAGATTGTTTAATTCGATTTATTTAAGATTGTTGATATTATCGTAAATTTATCCCATTGGTTGACTTAGGGAAATAAACGAACTCACAACAGGGTACTTGACGTAAATATGTTGTGTACAAGCTGGAATCCCTACAGCTATATGTATTTTATGTTATTATTTTTATCGTGAAAATAATATTACGCATATATAATAGTTTGTTAACGAAATTTTATAAATTGGTATTAGTTTATGACTAATCTTGGTAGGCACAGTTTATGTACGCGCCATTTTAGTGATATTTCTAGTTGGAAAATTTATAATATGCCAGTAAGTAAGTTGATTCAAGATTAGGTGATTGCAGTGTTGAAATATAAAACTGTGAATAAAGGTATACATTTTTCGCACCAGAAATGTCACTAAAATCAGTAATAAAAAATATTGAAATTGGAGTTAGTCATTCTGTCAGCTGAAAGGCTCATATAATAAATTTTATATATTAAGCACTCTTATATTAATATACCATTATATTTTAAAAATTTTTATATCTATTCAAATATTGATAATATTCAATGTTTCGTACCCCAATTAATTTACACTGTGTTCTATTTAGAGTTGTATTCATTTATTAAAATATTCTGTTTTATTTAATCCAAAATTAATTTTTGCTGTATTTTATACATTAAAAAAATTTTTTTTTTATTATTTTCACTTCTTTTACATCATCGATATAAATGACGTATTTTTGTGAGAAGTAATTTATTGTCGCTCGTGTTTCTTCAACAAGGAAAAGAAATAGCGAATGGTCATGAAACTTTTTTTTTTACTTTTATTGTTTCGTTTTTTTTTTTTGTAACTAATTACTCCATAATAGATTCGACAGATTATGACGGCATCTTTCTTTATCTCTTATAATTATTCATTGCCTGGCTAATCATGACGTGCAACCGTTTCCTTTGCAGTTTCATACCAAGCATTATTTTCTTAACATTAGAAAGTTATGGAAGCTCGAGTCTTAATTCAGTTACTTTCTCTACTACTAAAAAAAAAAAAAAATAAAATAAATAAAATAAATTATTTATTTTTTTCACTCCTAGGATAAAAAAAAAAAATTAAATCAACTCATCAACTCTTGGTCGGAGTATTAAACAAAAATAACTTTAGTTAATTGTATTAATTTTTAATTTCAAAACCAATTGACTTGATGAAAACGTAAATGAATATTGTATAAATAGTTATGTAAAAAAACCAGTGGTCTTGTACGCTGTGAAAATATTTGAACAGTAGTATGCCATTAAACGTTGTCTCACATTTAAGAGAGCTATTTAAATAAATTATCTTTTTGAATATTATCTGTCTTGTGATTTACTACTGTAACAAAAGTAGATCCATGCGGAATAACTACATATTAACATGGATTTTATATTTTTTATTTACTCGTTTTCGGGGCTTGACTTTGGTTAATCATAATTAATAATCTTGATTAAAAAAAGGGCTTTCCTGGATTTATTTAATAAAGACTGATATTTTAAATTCTGTTGTACTATCCCAGAAAAAAATAATAACGAATTGTTTTTAAAAAGTCATTATTTTATAATTAATTAATATTAGTCTTCAGTTCTTTAACATATTAGAAACTATAGTTTAATCTATAATACATAAAAATTTTAAAATACATTTTAAAAAATAAATGAAAATTATTAATATTATTTTTGGGATTTTTTCGTTCTAGATAAAGCTAATGAGTTGCTTAAAATAATAATTTTCATTATATTATATTGATATTAGCTATCAGTCTTTTAATGTATTATCAGCTATTGTTTAAGGCAGAGGTATCTAAACTTTTTGTCCGTTTCGGGATTTAGACCCAAGTCCTACAGCCCATGATTTCTGATGAAAAGAAAAAATCTTATTCTGTAAATCACATTTCAGCTGCAAAATAGCTTTCTAAGAGGAAAAGCCCATGCAATAATTGTTTTAGTAACCCCATGTGTGAGTAATTTGCTGAAGTTCATATTTTTAAAACAGTTTTTAAAATTTTACCATTTAATCAAAGAAACTTTCGCTGATTGGAGCCCGCTGGTTTAAGGTATAATACATTAATATTACTTGTAGGTACTGTATATATATATATCTATATATGTGTGTGTGTGTGTGTGTGTTGTGTGAGTAAGTATGTGTATATGTGTGTAAATATATATATATAGTTTCCTTTTGCACATAAATTATGTTTAGTTTTTCTTGTACTTTTAATGATTGTAACCTAGTTTTTTTATTTATGTCTTATGTAGGTTTTTTATGAGATTTTTCCTACTGTAAAAAATGAATTTCAATTTTCTAAGTAGTATTCAAACCACTATTATGTCATGTGTAACCATAAACATGTAACTTATCAGTATGACATGTTGTAATGTATATAGAAAAAAAAAAATTGTAGGTATTTGTATGTTCTATTTATAGCTAAAGAGTTAATATATAAATATATATATATATATATATATATATATATATATATCTTTCTATAACCAATAAAATCTTTATAATGACTGCGTCCTAAATATTTATCACCCATGATATGTAGAACAGTCGACTAACTTCCTTCAATAATATATTCATTAATATAATATATATATATATGTATATAATTAATTGATATTAACCATCAATATTTTAATGTATTACAAATTATCATTTAATGTATAGTACATTAAAATTATGTAAATACATTTTTAAAAATAAATAACAATTATTAGTAGTTGAATAAGTACATTCAAGATTGACTAACTTTCTCTCTTTTTTTATTTTTTGCAAGTATTTGACTTTAGGTAATATTCTGTTATTGTTGTACCAAGAAGTGTATACAAACATGGGCAAAGTGCCTCAAGGCAGAAGATGTATCTTCAGGAAGGATGCTACCAGGTAACTTTCCCCTTTAATAGGTTACCCAGATCCCAGATGTCAAACTCTCAAATGTTCTCATGCGCTGAGTTTAAGCACCTACATTTAGTTTAAGCATCTACATGGTAGATAAACATTTTTTTTTTGTCTCTTCTCGATCTAATCTATTGTAACTTAAAATGTTCCTATGTCATGCACTCTGAAAGGGACCAAACTATATTACAACATTATAACATATGAGGGATCTAGAGTTATAAGTGCATTTAAAAAAAATATATATATATATTTAAGTATGATCTTGAAGTTCGTTTATCTACTTCGTAATTGACTAATCACATAACCTCAGAACAAATGTTTACTAGCTTTTGAGATAAAAGTATACTAGCCATAGTTGAGTCAATTTTATTTGAATAACAAATAAATAGAAATATTTTAAATAATGATCAATTTATGTATTATTTCTTGAAAAATGGACTGATTAGCGCTATTTTAATTATTGCTCGATAAAAAATCCTTATTCAATAAAAATAAATGTATTGATTAATGAATAATCCCATAACTATATTTCATATTTTCAATAATACCATGTTTTGGAACAATTGCCATTTTTGAGATAACACGGTCACGTTCGATTTATTTCAATGTGTTAAGAGTTCTTCGATATGTTCATCATTGTGTTAACGGAAACGTCGGTTTTAAACATATTGTTAATATTGTTACAGCGCGTGAACCTGCATTGTTGAAGTTGTCGGTATTTTGTTAAAATCGTCGTCCATAATATAATAATGGATCCTCATATCGAAAAAATCTAAAAAGTTACAATAATTCTATATATATATATATATATATATATATGTGTGTTTAAAACAATTTTAAATAACTATATGTATTAATCTTTCATTGCTATTGTTCAAAGGAATTAGCTCAATGAAAATGTTTGGCTTTTCTCCTAGAATGTTTGACCCTCTAAATTGTTGTTACTTTTTGTTTACCATTATTTATCTTTAGATTGTTTACCCTCTTTTATTGTCAACCATCTAAATTTAGTTAATCGCTAAATATAAAAAAAAAACTTTGTTTACTCTGACTATTAAGTAATCAAATTTTGTATTTTACTCAGGATCAGACCCTATTAAATGACTAAAGAAAAATATATATATTATTTTTATTATTTCTTCCCTTGTAGCCATATGAAAACTTAATATATAAATACAATTGTGTACATAACTAAATAGTAAATCAACAAACATTTCATTTATCTTAGGAGCGTGGTAGCTCAGTGGTTGAGCACTGACTTCAAGAGCTCTAAGTCCCAGGTTCGCGAGTACGGCTGAAGGCTAGTAATTTTTCATCAGCCGAGGGTCGATCATGGTGCCGGGAGACCCTCCTGGGTCAAACCCAGCCTCTATAAAGTGGGTACTCTTAATTAAGTAATTGATTAAGCGAGAAAACCTGGCGTTTGAGCGTGATATTGACCCGTCACCTCCCTGCACAACCGTTGGCCATGTGACAGTACTTCTTCGCATTGTACTGAACCCCTCGCATTGTACTGAACCCAATACCCTTCATGGGTTGTTATTGGTACAGATGTTTTTTTTTTTAATTTATCTTATTTTTAAAATAATATTGTATAAATAAATTAAATCTGGTCTTAAATTATATTATAATATATTATATCCTAATTTGATTCCCCCTGACAATGTATTCCACTGGCTTGAAACAACATACCCCTAAAAAGAATGAGGTACAATGGAAGGATTATTTTTTAAATTCATTATTTTACTCAAAGGTACATAAAGCCCTAATTGTGGAGGTAAAAAATGGGGGAAGAAAGAAAGAATTACATTATCTTTAATTTTCATTTGTAATTAATTATCCTTTTAGGTTTTATCTTTTTTTTTTTTTATTTTTTTTTTTAGTTAGTTTCTAATTCCCCTTAATTATGCGAGTTCTTTAATTATTGTTTTCATATTTAACTCTCAAAAATATTAAATTATCAACTTCCACCTATAACGAACTAAATCACGTGAAAGAAATCAGTTTTCCGTATGATTTATTTTAGTTATTTCCTAATTTGTTTAAAACTTTGTTTTACGAATTTTATTTTCTGAAACAAAAAATAATTAATATATATAAACTAGAAAACCCTTTTTTTTTTTAATTATCATGAAAAATTTTTGATGAAGTTAATGTTTAGATAATACCAATTTGTGATAAATTGTTTTGCTAGATGATGTGTTATTGTTTACGATCAAATTTGTATTCTAAACCGAATGATGGGCGTGGCACCCATTTTATTGGAGATTCAAGGAAAATAAATATAAAACTGTACTCTCTCAGAAACAATTAAAAGTATAAAATTAAATGTGTTTGAAGTTTTAAACAATTGATGTTTTTTTTTACAAGATATATTAAAACTAATTGGCCTGTGCGAATAATTTGCAGAATGTATTGTTTAGTGAAGGAATGGAAAAATAATATGGAAATAAGTAGACACTATGTATTATCTGAGGAAGAATCGATTGTTATTTCCTTGGTTGATTACAGTATTTCATTTAACATAATTGAATGAAATATGGGTACAAATAACAATTGGGTATATGTCCTATAGAAAATAATAAAGACTGTATCACTAAGGAAAAAACTGTAGCAGAAAAGCAAAAGCAGTATCATTTAAGAGGAAGAAGTTGTTATGTATACCGACTCTAATATATAATCATAATAATTAATTTTTTAGGTAATTTAGTAATCTTTCTAATAATCACGTGTAAATTAAAAAAATGAATTACTTTTTGAGTTATTCAGAAATAAAGTTTCTTTTCCTTCATAACTTTTTTCCTTAAATTTCGGGAAGATGTGACTATTTGTCCCACCTGAAATAATATATGAACATAGATGTGCTGAGATAGTCGTCATGGCAACGACTTCACTTTTCATTATAATATTTTTCCCTGCCGTCAACTAAAGTATCCATAACTCCTCAGGATTTTATCCTAATAGTATATATCCATAATAGTTGGAGAAAAAAAATATTGCTCTTCCAAACCTTATAAATAACTTTTTGAATTAATGCGTCCATAAGGAATAAATAAATAAACACTCCTAACAGATTTTTATTTTATAACTTCAAAACTAAAATATTTAGGAGGCACGGTTTGTGTCATTTCGTGTAGTTCATAAGGTCCTAATT
Organism: Nezara viridula; assembly: GCA_928085145.1. NCBI lineage: Eukaryota > Metazoa > Arthropoda > Insecta > Hemiptera > Pentatomidae > Nezara > Nezara viridula. The sequence goes on along the minus strand of OV725083.1, from coordinate 30,312,857 downwards.
CCCTGCTAAATTTCGCGTGAATAGGTCAAAATCGTAGAAAAAAAAATTATTTTTCGATTGCTATGAAAATTCGTATTTGAGGATCTTTCGAACTTCGAAATACAAATCTCAACTCTGTTTCTCCTTGAAAAAATGTTTGAACATACTTTGCTCCTTTGGTCGGTATAAATTGCTTCAAATTTACAAACTTCTTATCGATTTCCATGATATTGTTTTGTTTTGTAGGTAATTTAGTAATCTTTCTCATAATCATTAGTATAGTCTTGAAAAAAAAATGCATCTTTTTTTAGTTTTTCGCAAATAAAGTTTATTTCCCTTCATAACTTTTTCGTTTATTTTTCTTCATAACTCATTTCGGAGGGATGTGACTATTTTCCCTCCTGAAGGTGAAGAAGATCTTGAAAATGAGGGCTCAATCATTGGATTTGATGAAGAATTGACGATGTTATGGCGTTTGGAAAAAAAAACAAAACAAAAAAAAAGACACATTTTAGAAAATATATATAAAGATAAATATTCAACGATCTATATTTTCCTTGTTCGTGACTGAATGAATTTTCGAGAAAGTAAAAGACCTCATAACTGGGACAGGAGCTTCTCATGTCAATTTCTTTTTTTCTTTTCGACGTTTTCCTCAAATTTTATTTTATTTGTTTTAATATTAATAAGAAAATTGTAACAATTGCAGTCTTACTGACTATTCTGAATTTAATAAGAAATAATTTAATCTGAGGTAGGCAATGCGATAAAATATAGATCATTTTTAACTTAGCTTAAGTTTTAGGTGTTGAATATTATTTCTTAAAAAATATTCCCTTAGAAAGACCATTTTTCAAGAATATTATTTTCAAAGCTGCAACAATGAAAGCAATTAACAAGTCATGTTTCAAGATTGGTTCCTGGTGTTAAATTTCTATTCTTTTTCTTTAACACAATTTTAAAGTTGATAAAAAAAATGTACGAGATAGTTTTTCATATCTTATATCATATATTTCAGTTTTTTTTTTTTTCTTTTAGCATAAACAAATTAACGTTTCACCCTCTTTATACTATCGAAGTAAGATGTGCTGCCTCTGCATTTATGTGATCTCATCTACTCCTGTTCCTATAACCCTGAATAAGCTTAACTTTGTTGTTTCGTTTGTTTGTTTATATTAAAAAATAAAAATTGAACAATATAATAAAATATAATTAGACAAGTCAGGAGGAACAGGACTAACTCCTGATTTTATTAACTTACTTACAATTTAAATGCAAGTAAATAATATAATATATATGTATTGTAAATTGTTTATAATCGGTTGTAAACAAAATTATGATAAATACACCTGAATGCTGATACGTGTATGAAATATTGTTTATTTATAAAATTTTGTTTACTTGTGATTAGCCTATAAAATTTTAACAAATTGTATAAGAACACATTTTTTTGTTTTTTTTAAATTGTTATCATTATATTTCTGGATGTAACCCACTTCGGGAGTTTGATCCGTTTTTTCCAACTCACCGTGTATATATGAAAATCGAAACAATATGATATGTTTAATAAATTGGAACTATTATAACTGTCTGACTAGCGTTGCCCAAAATCGGTCTTGGTCTTGCACTTTGCAAGACCAAGACCAGGACTGGTAAAAAATATCGATTTTTTCAATAAAAATTAAGGCAAAATAGTTACTAAAACTTGACAATCTTAGTTACCATTTCTTAATTATTGGTATAACCAATATACTTTTGCATTTAACTCCTCTAATTTTTCACTCGATCTTAGTTTGGTTTCTCCTACCTAAAAAATTACAGTAATATTTCTATAGTAATAAGCTAATATGTTACTGCAAGACTATAGCGAGACTCTTGCGGAAGACCAAGAACAAGACAGAGTTTGCAAGACCAAGACTCGTCTCGGTCTCGCATTTGGGCAACACTATGTCTGACCTTTACCGAATATAATTTTTAATTTTCTTATTTTACTTTCTACAACTCTTTTTCTTTTATCTCTATTTTAGTTATCATATGTATGTATATATTGTGTGAATGTTTAATGTAGCCCTAATATTAATGCCCTCCAATGCGGCAGAATGTGTTAATTTTCAAATTAAAAAAAATAATGAATTTATGCTTAAGAGTGTTGTAACGTCTGTTATGCAGTACAGAAAGCAATTTGTATTTCCATAAGGATAATAATCTTTGTTATTTTGTGATAGACTCCATTTGTATAGGGTTCTCCCTTTAAAACAAATAAAGATTGATTGATTGATAAGTTTAATAATAAATCACTAAAAATCTAAGGTGTATATATTTTTGCAGTCCTGATTTATTGTGTCTGTATCGGCGAACCATAGATTGGTTAGTTATTTTTTGCGATTAGAGAGACTTGATGATTTTTACTGCAATTTTATATTAATATCCTCGTAGTAATTTATCTTACATGAAGAGTGTATCCCTCAGATTACCAACCTATTCTAATCAGAATGGGAAAATTGAGATCCATTCTGTGGGAAAGACACGAAATAAACTTTATCAGACCAGGCTGGATTCGAACCAGCACTGCTAGATTCGAGGTTCCCAAGGTGACGTCGCCTTAACATTGTTGGTCATCACGGACTCTCCAAGGACCCATTCTGTCGATGTTCCGATTCTTTTTCAAATCCTTTTTTATTTGTTCCTCTTGCTGAAGTTACTGTCCATATCCCTATTAATTTGCCTAATTCACGTTCTTCTTGATCAATTGTTTTTGATCTTATGGATGTTTTCTCTCTGAATAATAATTAATTTAAATTTACTTGCTTGAATCCTAGAGTTTCTATATATTAAAAACGATAGCGATAATTGACAGATGATTAAAGCTGTCATTTTCTGCTATCAGCCAATTTAATGCTTCGACAACAAGTTCCATTAATATTTGAACAGACGACATTCCTGTGAGCATCAGTCGAACGGCAGTTGCAGGGAGCAGACAAAGACCTTTGCTCTGCAGACTCCTGATATAACAGCCCATTGTGGTCCTGATGGCTGGGAGTACAGTCAGCTCCGCTTTTCCAATTGGCAATGCCTGGAGCCAACTGGGTCACTCACAATAAAACTGCTGCGACACATTCTCCCTTTCTAAAAGTTTTCCACACTTTTACTTCATACGGGAGCCGTTTATGCTGAAATAATAGAACGAAGAATTCTTAAATATATGTTCTATTGGTGCTAACGGTGACATTTTGTAATCTGAAACTACTAGAAGTAGTCTGGTACTGTAGAAAATATTTGAGGGAAACAAAATATGAAATCATACTAATAAATTATAAAGGAATAGAAGTTTTTATGCTCTTCAACCAATTTTATATATGATATGCTATTGGTTGATTATTTCAACAGTAAAGAGAAAAAACTCAAAATCGAGAATATTTTTTTTTACTGTATTTATTGGAAGATGACCAAAATCCTTTCAAATATCTCGACAGCTAACAATCAACGTTTTACCAATTCCAAAATCATAAGGTTATAAAGAGAAAAGAAAACATCTTACCAATAAATACACATCGAGTAAATTTCGTGCTTTTCTTTCTTTGTGAATGTCTGAATTGGCGAAAATTAGAATGTTTAGTTATTTACTGGTATTTCAGGGACTTAGGGGTTTGTTTTTTAAATTTGTGTCCCATAGTTTTTTTAATCTTATGGAATCATTCTCGTCATAATGATTATACTTTTACACGGTTTAGTTTCTCGAACTAAGTCGGAATTGTAGTTTTGTTCAGAGGTATTTGTTATTATTGTTAAAAATTTTAAAAGTGTAATCATTCCGTTTCGTTTTTCCAACATGGCGGCTGGTTTCAAGATTCTATGCTAATTCTAGATTCCCGAAAGTACCCGAATGTTTCCAAAACAAGACGGAATCGACCGATTCCTATTTCTTGATAGTAACTTATCCGCCATTTTACATAAGCAAAATACCGCCAAAAAATTTTACATTACAAGCAATGTAAAGATATGGTCTGCCCAATCTCATTTTAAAACTTTTTAATGGTTTTATCATGACGTTTTTATTATTAAAAAAAATATGACGAAACATAGTCACATTGACATTAGTGTAATAGAAAAATGGTGTGGTACACATGTTTTGAAGAATAGTATGCATTATGAACACAAAGAGCGCTAATATAATTTGAACAAAAATTTTCAACAAGTTGGATTAATTAGTTTGCCGACCTAACTAGAACCTTTTACACGGTTGTTTCTCCATCAAATGGTTTCATCCAAGAAACTGGTCAAGAAATGTAATTGTGTAAAAGGGCATTTTTCAAACATTTCTATGTTATAATTAAGAAAGATTTCGGGATTACTATCTTTTAAACTTTTATTTGAAGGATGAGAAGTTGTGAGAATTCAAGAACGTATAAGTTACTGTATGTAAGATAAATATAATTGTTACACCAATTATTGTCCTAGGTATCCATCTGATCTTTTTTGCACTTTTATTTATTAATCCGCACCTGTCAATTACAACCATCGACAATCAGCAGATGGGCTGGCACAATCATTAGATAAAATAAATTTAAAAAAAATTAATAAAAAAAAGGCTTGAAAGGCATGAGGAAAAGCAATACCAGCGGCATCCCTTCCATGGCTTTTACTTACATACAATTACGTAAGTAGGTCCCTCATCCAGACCCTTTTCAGACGTCTTCTGGAGTTCTCTGGCATAATAGTCGAGGCCATTTTTTTAATTAGCTGGTTGGAGTTTCCATGTAATTTATTATGAAATCGTTTGTAGTAAGTTCGTATGTGTTCATTGATCGTTGGCATGTGTAAGTCAGTGTGTAAAGTGTTATTATTCACGTACCAGGGTGCTCGGGTAATTAGTCGTAGTATCTTAGACTGAAAGGTTTGAAGTCGTTTTATGTGAGTTGGTTTTGCAATTCCATATATTTGTAGTCCATAAGTCCAGAGAAGTTTCAATATATATGTATAAATATTTAATTTCTGACTCGCTTTTAATTGAGAATGTCGTTTTAATAATGAGTGCAACAGTTTTGATCTGTGATGAACGTTTTTTCTTTACATGTGGACCACATGCCATTCTTCTGTCAAAGTTCAGGCCTAGGTATTGTACTGTTTGTGGAATCGGTATGTTGTCTAAGTATACAGCAGGGCATGTTTCTTGCCTTGGAGTGAATGTGATGTGTTGTGACTTTTGATAATTTATTTGTGTTTTCCATAGTCACTTGATCTTAAATCTTTCATTATAATATAGAGTTTAGTTTTTAATATTTATATTATTTTTTTTTGTAGTTTATTAAATAGGAAATAATTAAAAATATTTAATTTTTACTTGCGGAAGGACATGGAAGGAAAACGAGAAGCGGTGAATACATTAATAAATTGCCAGCGGCACATGGACTTGACGTCGACACTTGGCGCAGTATCGTGGCTCCGAGCCAGAGGTCTCGTACCGACTTGATAACATACAGCTTCTATTTACAGGTCAAATAATCTAAGTCATTCGTAAACAGGTCGGGTTAATTTGTCTCCCCTTATCGGCAATTTAAAGTTTAATTTGGCAATTATATCTTTATACAAATAAAATAAATTAATAAAAAAAAAATCGAATAAAGCATATCAAAAGGAAAAAAGATTATCTCGCAACATTTCATCTCAAGTCTAAAACTTCAAGTCAAGTAACCGAAATGAATAAAAAAAAAAATATTTTATTTCTGAAACAGATTTTTAATTAGACTAATTTGGCTATGAAAAAAACAAACTACTGCGTGTGCTTAAGACGTTACTTTTCGGTTAGGCGGACAGGAACGACTGCTATCTGCCAATGTTTATAACCTGAACACTGATAATTCTGATAAGGCTTCTCATAATTCCTATCTTCGTATTCATATTTATTGTATTATATTCATATTATTGAAATTGTGAACGAAAACAAATGTAATAATAAATAAAAAAAAACTTTTATTTTACAACATATATATTAAATAGACGAAAACAAATATAATAATACCAAAACAGTTTGGAATTGAAATAGACAAAAAGAAATGTAACAATTCACACAACAATGAGAAAACACTTTAATTTTACAAACACTTATATGAAATAGACAAAAATAAATTTAATAAAAAAAAAATTAAATAATCAAATACCGCACAAACCTCTCTTAAACATTTGTTCGACGTTATCCATAGTTTTTCTTGTATAGTTTCAGCTGCTCTTTGTCTCACTTTATCGTTGTTAAATTATGGGACCACCCATAAATACATTTTTTATTTATTTATTTATTTATTTAGACATATAATATTCTGTCACAGGGACAATAATTATATTGATAAATGAACACATTCACACCGTATATACAAAAAAGAAACAAAATTAACAAAAGTAAAATAATAATAAATAAAAACTCTATACAATAAAAAAAATAAAATAACCTAAATATAAGTAAATTAAAAATATAAAAATACAGTCATACCTATATACCATATATACAATCAGGCGGGGAACCCAAATCCCTGCGCTACTCTCTCAACCGCCTCACCGGTGCTGAAGCCGGTGGAGTTTGAGCGAGAGCGCTTTAGCCACATACACTCATGTCTTGAGTGGAGAATCTGGCCATTGCCAGAACTCAAAAATAAATACTATAGAAGATCTCTGGGCCACTGCCGCTTCAACCTTCGAGGAGGGTTGTAGGGATGAGTGGGACTAGATAGGGGTTGGGCTAGGGGATTTGGATGATTGATAAGGTTCTGATGGAATTTTGACAATTTTTCAGGGATAAGGTCAAGGACAAATGGGATATAAATTTTAAAGCCGTTAAAAACGAAATCCTCGACTCCTCTAACCACGTTCCTTTCCTTATAGAAACTTTTTTCTTACAAGTGGTACGAAAGCATCTCCATTACGCCTTCCTGTCTTCATTTGATGACCTTCTTCATACAATTTCACGTTTGGAATTATCCGAGCGTTTTGAAAATATTCAAAAGGCTCTTCTTCTGAAGACGGCGATTCCTAGAATGTAATAACATCCATAATTTGACGAAAATAACAGAAATGGAACAAAAATAAATTTTTTATATATATTTTAGGCCAAAGTGTACCAAAATGTACACAGTTTTTACATCCTGTATTCTTTATTCGACGTTTCGGCTTCAGGAGCCATTTTCAAGATCCTGCAAACATGCGCCGCTTCATAAAATTTATAAAATCTATCATTGCAATATGATTCGTCTTTTAGTCATTCTTTTATTCCATAGAATGTCGTTTTTTCACTTCTATTTCGCAGACGATATCAAGAAAATTGTTGCTCCTCACTAAGGCATTCATATAGGGCAATTTTGAATTATAGCTCATTACAAAGAGGATGAAATGCGCGAAATTTTACTCCTTACTCGTTTAGAAATTTTGAGTTATGTCTTCTATTCTGGACGTGTGATAAATATATTACGATCTGTGGAAGGTATGTAGTTCCTGATAAATAAATAAAACTTCTGTATAAGCATTTTCGTTTATTTGAAAATCTCATATCACTCTGTGGCATAATAAAAAAAAACAAAAGCAATACGTTCAATACAATCTGCTATCGATTGTTCTCATTGAATGTTTTTTCATTATTGACTTTCACGAGTTATTAATTCAGGTAAAAACGTTTCACAGAAGAGTGGGTATTAATATTTAAAATGGCGAGTATTTTATTTACAATTTTTTTTTTTATGTTCTAAGAGTTTTGTATATGAATTGTTTAAAACTCTTCATCGATTCTATTCTTCTTATTAAACAATTACTTTACTATGTTTTATTTATTTTTCTTTTAAGAAAAATTATTCCCTTTTTCGACAAAAATAATATCCCAAAGTAGTTTGATCATTTCACTTCTCAAGATCTATTGTATTATTTCTATCGATGAAATAAAATAAAGAAGGCTTCGAAACCGATCTTCGGATCTGTGCAAGACCTAAACCTCATGATGACCTTAGCAAGTAGGTCATAAACCACACGCAATGTCAACATTGTCGACCTGTTTCAAGTCATATTTCGCGTTTTTGGAGTACTTTAAAAGTTTAATAAATATTTAGGAATACGGTAAATATAAAATGAAATAAATAATAATGATTATAATAAATCTCTCTCGTACTGCCATGTTCTTCAGTCGACTGTCTCTAGCCTCGAAGAATGTCAGCGTCTGTGAAATCTCTTTCCAACCTGACGAAACCCTCTTTTTTCTTCAAAGAGGAAATTCATTGTGTCAAATCATCATTTACAAGTTTTTTTTTAAAGAAAAGAAACCAGCACTCCTCGCTTCTGTCTCATTTCTTAAATTAATTAACTGTTTAATTATTAGTACACCTTACTGAGAATTCACATTCGATAATCATCCTTTTCCTCAATGCATTCGACGTATAAGTAACACTATCGAAAATTGTCGATTCGTATATACAACACAAAATGTAAATTAAAAATTTACTTAATAAATGATTACCTTATTAAGTAATTATGGGCTTAAAGCTTATTAGACAAGGAAATTTTTATAAAAGTAGGGTATCTGAATTGTAATAATTGGAGGGTGATAAAAAAGGTCACGAATAATTAAGGACGTTTTTAAAGCAGAACTGACCTCTTCGAAAATCTTCCATTCAACCCCCTCCTACCAGATCCCGTACTTCTGACCTCTACCCTCCTCTTCACCGAACTGCTGCGTTTGACAAATCCTTTGCAATTCAAGCCGTCTCCTTTTGGAATTCTATCCCTCCCGATATTCGACATGCACAATCAGTTTCCTCATTTAAATATCTCCTTTTTAAGCACGTTCACCTTTCACGCAATGTACATAAGAGAACTTCTTAAGATTCTCCAGAAACCATGTTATATACTAATGTTTAAGAGTCTTGCTCAAAAAAGAAAATTCGTACGATAATGAAATTGCATCTTTAAGGTTTTTGCACACATTGCGGAGTACCCAGACCCGTGAAACATGTATTATTATAATGTAGAAGGTACACTGATATAATGGAAAATCTACAAATGGGAAATGAAAGAAATACTGTAAGATGAGGAAAAATAAATGAGAAAACTGTAACAATATTTAAAAGATATTGATTTTTATCAAAGAATATAAAATAGAGACATTAAGCCAGTGACCCTTAAGGGTAGAGGCTAAATAAACAAATAAAAAATATTGAAGGTTTTTATATGCCTGGGATGTTACAGAAACTTTTTCTGTCAAAATCGGCTAACCGGAAGAGTTATTTTATATCATCGATTTAGCATATTTTTTAAAACCGAAACATATACCCTCTGGTAATTATAGCATTTACGAGGCTCTCTGAAAAAATCATGCAATATCTCGAAAACGGGCCACTTTCTGGCTTTAAAACACAGGATTCCATTATTTTTTTTGGAGCTATACATTCTTGAGGACCGTGTCGCAGTCTTTAAAACCCAATTTGTCCCAAATCGCAGTGGTGCCCATCCACCCAAGATCAATGGCGCATGAATTTCTCTCCCTCCCCTCTCCGAAGATATTTTATTTCTCTTCTCTTCTTAGTGAAAGCGAAAGTAAAATTTTAAAATCGTTGAACATGTAAAAATACACTATCTCTTTTCTGTTGCATGTTTCCCCTTGTTCCCCTGGTTTGAAATATTTTATATAAAAAATTCATAACCCCGTCCAAACGTGCTCCCCTAAAAAATTATACATTTGTTTAATTTCAAAGAAAAGTAGATAAAATATTGTTTCGTCTAGATATCGGCCATTAACCAATTACTAAATCGGTTTTCAGATCAATCACATACCGTTCAGGTCACCGTATTGTTCTCTCATGCCTGAAATTGCTTTGTACGATATTACGGTTCTCACCACACTTGCTAACATTAATTAACATACCATTAATAAATATAAAATTTCTAATAATATTCATAACTAATAAAAAAAAAAATATACTGAAATCAGTTAAGTACTAGAGCTTTCTAAACTTTCATTGACTTGGGTCATATTTTTACGTTGAAGAAAACCTGATATACCTGCTCATGAAGATCCAAAAAATTTAAATTATTTTTAATTTAATTTTTTTTTTTTATTTTTTGAATAATTTAAAAAAAAGATATATAGATTTAGAATTAAATAATTTTATTACAGTAAATTATGATTATTATTAATGTTATATGTTGAAAGCATCCTCTGAAATATTCATAATAAAATAAACGACGTTAAGGTTCTAGCGGAAGTGGTGCATTTATAGTTATTTGCCCTTATGGGATCTTTCCGGTTTGGATTTACAAGGCGCTTTAAGTTCATATTAAATGATATTATTGTTTTTTAAACAATATTTTTTTTTTTTACTAATCGATGATTAAAAATAACTCACAGGGACACTACCTATGATTATCTGTATTACATTAGACTTATTTTAGGCCTACAAACATTCTGGCATGAAGCCTAGGAACAAAAAAGTCAAGGGCAGCTGCAAAAAAGATTTTATAAAAATTTTAATTCAACACGCGCAAAAATTTTGAATCAAATTAGAAGTTCTTATGAAATAAACAGTATTCCTCTAAGTTTCAGTTATTTCAGTTTATATTTATTCATAATATTTTTAAATTAATAAAAAATAATTGATTGTACTAATCAAATAACGTTGGGGTTTATGTTGAATCAACAATGTTGATTATGTTTTCTTTAACGACTTAAAAGTAAAGTAGGTTTAGTATTTTTTATTTAATTTATTTTTTATATCACTTAATTTATAAGTAGACATTCATCGGACTAATAAAAAATATGACAACTGCTGAGTACATATAAATACAAATATATGACTAAGAGTTGTGGGAAATATTTCTCGTGCATTAAGATATTCTTCATCAAATCCAATGATTGATTGACCTCTAATTTTGAATATCTCCTTGAGGTGGGAAATAGTCACATCCTCATGAGATTACAGAAAAAAATTTTTGTTTGCGAATAACTCAAATAGTATAATTTTTTCCTTCTTAATTATACCCATGCTTATTTGAAAGTTCACTAAATTCCCTATAAGGAAAAAAAAAAAAAAATCACCGTATTTAGAGCATTATTAGCTGAGGCTATTATTGTAAGTCTTAAAAATTTTGATTTAAAACATGAAGGAAGTTTTATGATATCTTTTTTTCCTTCGCACGGATCAACTACTATTTTTCAAAACACTTTGAGAAGGAAATTAACAATATTAACGATAATTTAAATTTGTTGCCTTCTCCATCTTGGATAGATTTGACTTTAACTTCCATGCAATCATTACACATAATTATCATTTTTTCAAGTATTTGAAGGGACTCTTATATTTCGGCCATTGTAGTCCTTCTGTAATGCGATACTCCTCCAAGGATGCCTTACTCAACGTTCTTCACTTAGCGCCTTGATGGTTGTTGACCAACTCTTGCTGCTGCGGGAGTTAGGCAACGGTTGAGATGTGAAGAAAGAGATTTGCAAATGGTTGAAGAATCCAGCTGATCAGTTTTCTCGACAGATGTCTGCCCAGCTGAATAGAGATTTTTCTTATTTTTTTTTTTTTAAAGTTAATGATTTATTTGGAGCTATGTACAGCTAATTTAAAGTTCTAGATTTCGTTTAAATTAATTATTTGTTTCTCCGAGCTCTTGGTTAATGGTGAAGATTCTTACATTAGGATTAATCAGGTCATAAGTAAACTATATCATAGAATGGGTACTTATAGAAATAGAAAGTTTAAGTTTGTAGTACATTGAGAAGTTCAAATATTTATAACTATAAACTTTTCTTTTTTTCTAAATACCCTCCATGGGGACATACAAGTGAACTTTAAAGTGTGAAATACATATTTCTCTACCGTTAAATTATTGAGTTCGCTTCTTTTAGCCAGAGTTCTGAAAGAATTTATTGAACTATTATTCTTCCCAATCTTCTTTACGGATGCTAAACGTGGCCGCGTACTTAAAGAGAGGAGTGGGGAGCGAATAATGCTTCAAGTTTTTCGAAAATAAAGCATTGTTCAGGATATTTAATCGGAAGAAGATTACTAATAGATAATTTATAATGCTACGCAGAAAAATAGGCTTAACTGAACCATTGGTAGACAACCAAGGACCAAGAAGTAGATGTGAAGATTGTGTTAGATCTGACCTTGTAGATATGGTCTGAGAGTGGGGGGGGGGGGAGAGGGAATGATAAATAGGCATCTCGAACCCCCGATTCTTTTATGTTTGTTGATATGTATGCAGTCAAATTAAAATATTATTTATAATGCTACATAACTAAACTATCAGCTGCAACCTATGGGCACTTATTAGGAGTTATAATGGATGTGAGATAACCGCATCATTAAAACTTTTTTTTAGTGATACTAGGTCGAAACATTTTGGACCCAATACTCTACGTACTGATACTAGGAGCTGAGAAAACAAATGTTTTATAAAATGTTAACATTTTACATATTATTATTTTTTTTTCTTCGCTCAGCATGGATTTCTAGGTTATAATATGTCAATCATTTTTTTTTCCTGTGCGTGTACAGTAAAAAAAAAAATACTGGTTATTTGAATTCATATAATAATAAATCACTAAAACTAAAAGAAACTCGCAGTATATTAGGCCAATTAAATCTTTCTTATGAAAAAGCTATTCACATTCGTCTCTAGCATCCTTTAAAATGGCTTTGTATTGAAAAAAATATGTATAAATTTTTGGGTTTAATTTTATTGGAGGAGTTTTCAAGCGGTTTACTAAAGCAATCAAAATTCCTCAAGATTTTTTTGTAAATCAACGTGTTCTTGACACAACCGTTGGAAAACTGATTTATTTTTCTTAAAAATCATATCAATAACTTTTAGATTTTGTTATGACGTTCAAACAGACTGAAATTTCTAGTCAATTTTAACTTTTCGATCAGAATACATTCAATTTGATGTTTTAATTGTATCATAAATGATGTATACAACATTTATCAGATACACATGTTTGCAAACTTATAAATTTCGTAATCGATAATCGGTAATGTAATAAACCTTATCTTCTTTGATAATCTGCCTTTTAGAAATGAGAAGTAATAAACAATACCTATATTAAAGCTACCGATAACCTTATTTTCTTCCTTTGTTTCCTTTTGACTGGTGTACATTAACCCAGATTTTTGTGCTTCCTGTATTACTAACGGCATTCTAATACCCCCTTTGAAAACTAATGTGTGTCTAGGAACTCCATTGTAGGTCAAACCTTCGGAACATGTAATCTGTCTTCTAGATCTAGAGTTTAGCAGAATTGAAAATAACACTTCACTTCAATCCTCTCCAGCTTATTTTAATTAACAGTTTTAGTTATTTAACAAATAGTTTTAATAATTGAAGAGAAGTTGATTGGTAATAGGTAAAAATAAATAAGTTGTATTGATTTTTATATGCTATGTGCTGACGCTTCAGCCTAAGTTTAAGGCAAAGCAAGGACAAGATAAAATATAATGTAAATATAACAACTACGTTACCCTATTTATTTTATTTTTACCACTTAGGATTTGTATTTCTTAATATTCCATTTCATTTTTCATTGCTTCATAATTTATAACAAATTATTTTATTGTTTACTTTTTCACTTTATCGCCTTTATTTTATAACTTTCTAAATTTTTATAATTTTATTTGTTATATTTTATAACTTTGTTCTGTTATTTCATAAATTCGTAACTTTACTACCGCTATTTTATAAGTCTCTGGTTTTGTTACTATTACCTTGTACTTCCTTAATTTATATTTAATTTTTATCCAACTATTTTTAGATATCTTTTCTTGATATTTATATTGTATGTTATCTTGTATTTGCTTAACACTAATGAAGGCCTGAAACTTAGGCCGAAACTTCGGCATAAAGGAAATAAAAATAAATATTATTTATTTATACATTCCATTTTGACTGAAAACCCCATCCAACTTCTCTTCAATTATTTATTTCAGTCAACCATCGATCAATTATCAGTAATAATAATGGTTTTCTTAGTGTATAACTAATTCTAATTTAATTATATCACTTATCAATAACAATTTATTTGTAATTGAAGAAATATATTAACAAAAATAAAAAGGATTTCTCTGAAATCACAGTTGATAAGGAAAAGTAGAAAGGAAAGAGAAGCTATTTGAGGAGGAACATATAAGGAAATTTATAAGGATTTAATGTTGGGCAACATTTTGACCTTCATCGGGGCCAAGTAAATAAGATTATACATTTCCATCCCTAAATGTTAAGAAAAAAAATGACTGCTTGTCCTTACAAGGGGGCACAAAAAAAATGTATGTGTTAAAAATATTTACAGCTAATTACATCTTAACAAAATCATACTGGTAGTCAGAATATAAGTTAACTTGGGCGAACCTTAAATCTTGTCTGGACCATTCAGATTTGATCAGTTTATTTATTGAATATTTTTATTCAATCCCAAAACCAGAAAATGTGTATCTGATGTCATAATAAAGGATAGTTGGCCATGAAAATGTTTTTATTAGACTTTTATTCTGCATATTTGGGAAATAAATAAATGTAATAAAGGATAGTTGACCATGAAAACGTTTTTATTAGACTTTTATTCTGCCTATTTTGGAATAAATAAATTTAAAAAATTCAAAGTTTCTTTTCAATTGTTTCCACTTATTTTAATCTTTAAATTCTAATTAGATAAAAATGATGAATGAATTTAGGAGTAGATACAAAATAAATCAAATAAAAAATACCCCAAAAAACAAAAACAAAAAATTTCACCCTAAAAGAAAACAGCCTGGCAATACTGCCTATTTCCAGATGATTCTTGCCAGCACTGCAAAAAAATCAAATATTGCAGATATTAGAATCACTGGAAGAAAAAAAAATTACATGGGAGAATACGAACCAATGAAATAGTACGTGTATGAAAATAAAAGAAAATATGGAAGCAAATGTAAAATAACTATTGGAAAATTAAATATGAAAAATTTAATCATATACTTACAAAATAAGCATAAAAATACAAATTGTTTTTTTTAAATACAGCTTCTATATATGTATAGGGAGTGGGGTAACTCAGTGGTAGGGCACTGAGCTTCCAATACAAAGGTCCCGAGTTCGAACCCCGGCTCATGGCAGAAAATTTATTTATCTGTTTCATTGGCCATGGGGACGACCTTGGGTCAGGAGTCCCTCCTGGGGCACACCCAGCCTCTATAAAGTGGGTACCCTTAATTAAATAATTGGTTAAGGGGGAAAACCTGGCGGTTGAGCGTGATCTCGGTCAAATCACCTCCTTGCACAACCGTTGACCTATAAACAGTGCTTTCCCTAAATAGTACTGAACCCCAGTCCCTTCATGGTTTGTAGTGGTACAGGTTTTTTTTCTATATATGTATGATTGCTTTTCATTTGTGGCGGAAATAGTTGACTGCAGATTTGGCTTGAAAGTTTGGTTTTTGTGACTGCAATTCACAACCACCTTTTTATTTATGCCTTCATATTTCAGTTTGCCTTATTAATACATATTCTGTCTGTGTTTATACTATTTGACCTGACTACACTCCCCATTTCTCTTTGATTACATCAATGGTTAACAATATACCTGTTTTTTTTTTCTATTGATAAGTTTAAGATATACTTATATTTCTTCCTGTTTAAAACTTTACTAAATATTATTTCATTAATATATATATTTTTTTGTTTTTGTAGGAGGCTGAAGAGAAGAGGAATGAATGCAGCGGAAAAGTTCAAGACGTGTTGACCGGCCAGCCGCTGGCTCTCCTCTCTTATCATGAAGCTCCTGCATACCTCCAGTTCAATCCTTACATTAGGCATGGCTATAGAGGTTTTTTGTCGACTAAGATGTGCTTTGAGAGGTAATTAGAAATACTTAATTAACTAGATGATTTATACTATTTTATTTATCGGCACTAGTACTTTTTTAATTTAAATTAATACTGTTGCTATGTTGCCCAAATATATGTCAGAAAAAGGTTAGATGTTAATCAGATGTATGTAACTAAAAGTTTTTATATCTATCTTACTGGAAGATTATAATAATAATATGTTTTTGTTACTATTACTGTTTTAAAAAATAATATGTACAGAATATATTTACAATTACAGGGAATAAGTCTTTTGAATAGTTGACTGACTTGACCTTAAGCAGGGAGTCATTGACATTTAGTTTTTCACCTATACTATTTCTAATTAGCTGCTGTTATGAATTAGTTGCAACTGAAAATTATTTGCTTAATGTTTGTATTTAATATTGTTTAACTAAAAAACAATAATCCTTAAATATGCTTGAATTTAGAGACAAATCAATAATAAGCCCCAAGGATTTCAATTTAGAATCTTCTAAAATTAATATTGTTATAATTTTTGCTTTTAGGATCATTTATTTTATATATTAAATTTTTATTCCGTGTGAAAAAAAGATGTATAATTATTTATCTCAAGAGTACACACCAACTCTTAATTCAGTTTAAATTTGTGAATGATGGTTAACTTAAAATAAAGGAAAATAAATTAAGCATTAAATAATTAGTTTTTACTTTGTTTTATTGAAAAATATATCAATTTATTTTTATGTTAAAGCATGTTCTGGTTGACAAACGAGACCGTAAATATATGGTCTCATATATTCGGTTGGATGTTGTTTCTCGGATTGACGCTTTATGATCTCTGCTTACTGAACATTCATGCTTCCTTCACGGATAAATTTATTGTTGGACTACTGCTCGCATGTTTTCAAGTATGTTTATTATTACATTTTTTCTATATTTTAATTTTTTTTCCATAATATTTCTAATTATTTGTATTTATCATTACATAACTTTCTCCATAATTTTAACCAATTATTAAACTTCAAAAAATATTTATAATTATTCATGTTTTTGATCGAATTTATTTTACTAGAATGAATAAACTGTAATCTATTTTCCTACCTTTTTGAATATTAATTATATTAGATAAAGTTAATAAGATATATTATGCTATAGTTTATATATTATATTGTTATTTAATAATAGTTATAATACTTTAATATTTATTAAATTATAATATAGTTTAGCTTTGATGATTAGTTTCAAGTAAAAGTTTCAAATTAGTTGTGTTTTTATTTTTTTTTTAAATCCATACTATATCATTTTTTGTTTCAGATATGCATGTTGATGTCTGCGTTGTATCATATTTTCTCTTGTCGCTCCGAAGAGCACTTCAACTGTTTTCTATCTTTTGATCTCTTAGGGATTGCTCTAAGCATGCTTGGTATTTATATGACGGGAGTTTATTACGCTTATTGGTGTCACAAGGTAATGATGAAGAATCAAATGATTTGCTTTATATTATACATCTTAATATATTTCTTTTATTTATTGTTTTATTTAAAAAATATTACATGCAAAATCTAATATACAGATAGTTAATAGACAATTTCACTACTAACTATAGATTATCAGTAGAGGGTTTGATAATTTGTCTTTGCATACATAATTGTATGCTCTGATACAATATAGGGTATTGTTCAAACTTTCAGTCAAAAAGGTTCCGTCCCTCTTTTAATTTAATACAAGTTTGTTTCACTTTTTGTATTTATTATAGTTAAAATACATTCATTTAACTCAGGGCTCTCCAAACTTTTTGGTCCGCGGGCCACATTAAGACCTCCACTAAGTTCCACATGAACATTGAAGCCTCCAAAAAGTCCAATGGGGCCATGGCTTGTAATGAATGAATGACATTTCAGTCGTCAAATGAGCTTCCTAAGAGAAACAAATCATACAATAAATGTTGTGGAAAAACCTCCTGTTTGAGTGATTTACTAAATTTCGTATTTTTAAATTGTTTTAAAATTTTACCATGTAATCAAAGAAACTTTTAGGGGTCAGTTCCGTCCCGTTGACCATAGTTTAGAGACTCCTGATTTAACTGAATAATAAAAATTGCTAGTCTCAATTAGGAGTTTTACTCCCTTTTGGAATTGAAAACAAAAAAATTAATAAATTAAAACTTAGGTATATAAATATACATATACACTTTAAACAGTAATAACAGAATTGCATTTAATTTTGTTTTCTTTTTTAGGGTTGGCAAACATTTTACCTTAGTACTGTGTTAACTATATTTTTGATAGCAATGTTGTTACAAGTTCCTAAATTCAATGTTGATTCAAATATTAAGTTATTCACGTTTGTCGGATGGGCTGCTTATGGAGTTGTTCCATCCTGTCATTGGACCATAATGATGGGAGGTCTTGAAAATCCTATTGTATCGGTAATATATATTTGTTTTATATATTATAAAATGTTATATATTACCTTATATATATATTTGTTTTATTATATATTAAAACCTGATATTCTCTTCAAAATATTATGAATAAAGTAATAACAAATAATTTTAAAATGTCATGTTTATATTGATTAAAGTTTGATCATAGAATATTGACTCTTTATATTCTAAAATATATTATTATTGGTTTTCCTACAACTTTTCCTTGAGGTTACAATTATAAAACATTTTAGTGTTTGGAGTCATTGATCACAGTTAGTAAAGTAGTATTATATGTTTGACTTATCCAAAACTGTGGCATATTAAATGCTAAAGAGGAAGACAAAGTATTTCTGAAATAGTCAAATATATAGACATTGAACACTATTGTTTTTTATATATTTTTATTATGTTCAATAGGCAAAGATGGAGGGAAAATAGAATTTAATGAAAGGTCAAGGATAAGAATTAATTATTATTATTTTTTTTTTACAGCTGCTCCTGCCGAGGGTAGTTATGATGTACATCATCATAGGAATGGCATTTACAATATATATTACTAAAATTCCAGAAAGGTTCTTTACAGGTATTTATTTTACATCTTAATTATATTTAATTGTAAATTAATAGAACTTCAGGTTTTTCTCCACTTACTTTTTGTTTATAAAAATGCTAATTTACGTACTGTAACTTTGGACTACTTGAACCCAGTAATGGTTTACTTGGACCCACCAAAAAAAAACATTATAAATTATATCTAGGTATCTTCATATCAAAATATAAATTTTTTGTTGCTGTTCCTGATTATTCCCTAATTGCAGTAGTAAATTTCGGGTATTTGAATCAGAATCATTATCTATGACTGTGATAATCTATTATTTGTATCCCGTAATGAAAATTGTTATCCTATTTGCTGCAATCATTAGTGATAATTAAAATTATCAAATGAGAAGGAGTTGATCGGGGAGAGGGTACTAAATTATACAAATAGTATCATTTAAGACCTGCAAAGTGGGTCAAAATGTCGGCAAGAATTAAATAATAGTATTTGTATAATTTAGTATTTATTTGACCGCATCCCCCGATCAACTCCTTCTCATATTATATCACGGTCAACCATCTCTACATCATTAAAATTATCAAATCTTGACGTAGATTACAGCTATTAACTTCTGCTCACTGACCCTTTTTCAAGAAATGCTATAACACCCAACATTTCCTTAAAAATCAAATTACTGTGACTATATACTAAATAATAGCGAATGTCCTAAACATTTAATCACTATTATTAAACTGTTTATGATCTTTTTTTTTTTTTTTTTTAGGTAAAGTAGACTACATTGGTTCGTCTCACCAATGGTGGCATTTCTTTGTGGTACTCGCACTCTACTACTGGCACAACACTGGTATTAAATACATAGAATATCGAATGAACCATGGATGTTCTTTCGACCTCTCAACGTGACCTCAAGAAAAGTGGTTATATGTGTATTTATTTGGGACAATTGTATAATTTATAGAAATTGATATTTTACAGTTCACCGGTGTATCAAGCACCTGAGCCGGAAGTATAAGAAAATATTTCCTAAACATTTTAAAAATGTCCAAAAACTTAATAATTTAGTTTTAATTTCATTAAAAGTAGCCATTCAGTATCTTATACCTTTAGCTTTGTTGATACACGCTGGAATGGTATTTTTATGAAAAACGGGTGGCTAGAGTGTTATTAGGATTTATTTATCTATTGTAATTATGAATACATAGTTTAAAATTTATAATTCCTCTTCTATGCATGCGATGATTCATTATATAAGAAGAAAAATCCTAATTTTTTTACTCAAGCAATAATAAAATTACATCTAACAAAAACTGTAATTTAGAGAAATACAGTGAAGCCTCAATTAACCAAGTGTGTATTATTTATAAAACATGGTAAATAGAATGGAAATTATCAAAACAATTAAAAAAAATTATTCAAGGAAAGTCCATTCTTAGAAACAACAATTGTTGATTAAATCCATTCAAAATAGGAGGATACTAAATAAAAATAATAAAAAAAGATTTATTTTAAAACGATTATTACTTTTCATCACTGACATACATATTTATATGATAATAAAAGTTTAATAAATTATTCTGAGTCGGTAGTGTAATATACATATACATATGCTGAACCAAGAATAAAACAGAAAGCATATAAATATAAAAATCAGATTTTTTTTTTTCCCATCTTGAAAATGTAGTTTTTAGAAACTTCTTGTAATTTGAATGACTTATGGAGAGTTTATTATACAATTGTTAAAGTACTCTAAACCGAAAAAAAAAAAAAAAAATTACTGAGAATGTAATTTACACCTAATTATTCTCACTTATTTTCTCCTTATTCATTTTTTTTTTTTCAATCGTAAGATGAATAAATTATTATAATAACAATATTTGTTTAAAACTGGGAATAATCAATGTATTGATTAATCACACATTTTTATTCAAAATTCATTAAATATTTGTCATACAAAACAATCAGTTATTGAATTACTGTGTTAGTTAAAATAAAAATTTTAAACTTATAAAATTTCTGTTTTTGCTATATCATGTCAAAAAAATGAATCATGTTTAATTGAATGTTGAAAAGTATGCGATGCTACACTTCTTATGATAGCTTTCAAACTGTGAGCTCATGAAAGTTGATACATTTTTAAGTTAGCACCATAGAAAATATTTTAAAATCAGTCCTCTTTAGCATAAATTTAAAAAGTATCTATATAATCCGTGTTAATGTTTAACTGAAATTGATTATTTCAGTACAAATACTGTATTTTCATTGTTAATTTATTAGAGTTATATAATATAATATTGCTTGTGGATTAAGAAATAAACCAGAATATTTAAATGGAAAAAGTTAAAATCACAACAAATATTTATTAGAACTGTTAGTTGGCATAGCGAACTATTTTTTTATAAATAACATTTCAAATAGATTTACTTATATATAAAATAATAATAAGATATAAAAGTTAATTGTTTGATATAAAAAGTTAATAACTAGCACATATGAATTTAAAGTTAATTGCTTTATTTTTTTCTGACCATTGTTTACATTTTGTATTTCACATATTTTTTTGGCTCTGTTTGTATTAACACACCATATGCTGGTTTGGTTAGGTAAATTTTTTCAGCTTATCTCTGTTTTTTTTTTTTTTTTGCTTTTAAAACTTTTCTAAACTTTCTGTTACAGACTGGTATGTATGGTTGGTTTTCAGGAATAACGCAATAGAAAATTATTCACCAGTTTGTAATTTGTTAATTTTGTTCTGGTTTATGTTGATGAAAAAATCATTAAAAACTGAACCAAACTATAAATTATAGTAGTTTACAATTTAAAACTTTAAACTACTCTCTGTCTTAAAAAAATAAAGTTAAATGGTTTTCATGGGACAACAGTAATACAATGATATCATCATAAGATTTTTTTTTTGGAGGGGAGAGAAGGAGAGTAAGTTTGTAGTAAAAATTACTCAAATATTTGTTTTTAAAATTTATACATCTTTTGTTTTGGATAACGATTAATAAATTTTAACCATACATATTGCGCTTCCTAGATCAAAACTATATCTCTTTAGATGATAATTTATGCAGATTCTGGAAATATTTACACCAGCAAAATATACTTTTCTCATATTTTAGGAAGTAAATATATAGGTTTGACTGTTCATCTTGTGTGTTAATTCAATTTGAGCACAATTTTATCACATTTTAATGTCTTCCAATTTAAAAATTAATATTGCTTGTGATAAATAAGTTTGTTCCTTTTACTCTGTGCATAGTAGAGGACAATTGAGATGGTGGCTGAAAAACGACAAATATTAATTTTTTTTTTCGGTTTCAGTGTATTTTAAGAATTTACACATTATTTTTAGTTAGATGTATCAAAATTCTTTTAAGAGTTTTAAGAATTGTAAAACTATTGATTACAACATTTCTAATATTGACAATTCATTTTTTACTTTCTTAATCTGTATATTAACACAGATTTTTAAATTTTTGATAAAAAGTTCTTTATCATGCCTTAACTTTTGATATGCCTCATGTTTTATGTTGTCCCTTACCCATTTATCTTATATTGATATGAAACATTCACAGAATTGATTAAAAGTACTGTACAGGAAACTGGTATATAACTGGAGTATACTTGGAATAAAACATCTTTAATTTTTAGTTTAATGTATTAAATCATTAAATAAAATTTTGTTAGATTATTAGAAAAATAAAATGTGCTCATTTTAAAATATATAGAAAAAAAAACATTGGGTTGTTTTTCTAGCTTCCGTCTCAATTGTGACAATTTACTTATATACTTTTTAGATGTATCCCTGTTTCAATTCCATGTGATTTGGGAAACAAAGCTACCTTTGTGATAATAGTAGTAGTTAATAATTTTTTTTTCTTCAATAAAATGTTTCATTGAGAACAAAGAAAATTATTTTTAACTGTAAATCTATGTCGATGTTACTCCATCGTTTGACAGAAATTTTGTATTACCTTTATATTTATTGAATTAATTTTTCAGTTTATGCGACGTATAAAGCACTAAGCTGTGAAAAATGTAAAGGCCTCTTTGAGGATGGAGCTGTGATAAAATAGGTTTTCTTGTAATAAACTGTTGAAGTTATGAACCTTGTTTTAATTTTCCTTTTTATTCCTTTAGCTTAGTTTGTAATCTTCTACATAAACTATTTAGTGTAAACAGATGTTTTTGTTTGTATCAATTTAACCATATTTTTAAAAATTACTGATTATTTTACTTAATAGATAAATATTTTTCATTATCGAAATAATAAAAGTTTATCTAATAAATACTTCAATTGAAGGAAATACAGCAACTGTTCACTGTAAACAATTAATTTTGGTTGTTTCACCTAAGCGAAAATAAATTTTGTAATTATTGTTTTTTTTTTATATAATACTGCTAGTGATAATTTATTTACTACGAACACAGATTTATGGGACAATTATTTGAATAAGAAAAAGAAAAAGACAATTATTTGATTACTAATATTAGGCATTATTAAATAAATTTCTAAAAATAATTATGATTAACAAAATTCACTGTTTGGAAGAAGAGAAGCACAACTCAAAAATTATTTTTTAATATATGGAAATGTTTGTGAGCAGATAGATAGTAAATACAGAGTAAGTACTTATGTATATAGGATGCACGACATAAGAACCAGGAAACTTCACATCTATTCGTACACCTCAACCATGAAAAAAAATCTATTAACCATCATTGATTTTTTAATGATTTTGTGGAAAATTGATAAACTTTAATGTTTTTAATTAATTCTTTCCTTTTTTTTCAATTGAAATCCTCTTATCTCTTCAAAAAATGATCTTTCACAAAATCTGATAACATAACAAGAGACGAAAAATTTCCTATCAGTTTTTCTATGAATTGATCTATAAGTATCAGTTTTTCTAAAATTTCTGAAGGATCAAAAATTATTTGGCAGGAAAAATAATGCTTGAAAATTTGTTTTAATATGAATAATTGAGAGCATTATTATCATGGTTAGGTTTTAGCTGGATATACGAAGTATTGACTTTTTCCAGGAGAGATTAGTCTTCAGGTAAATCTTCTACAATATATATCGCTACTGTAAGTGCAAAAGGTGGTATGTATATTAACAATTTTCTATGTTAATTTTATTTGCGCTAAAAGTGATATTTTTTAGTGTGCAACTACAATAAATAGTCTGCTACTATGGAAAATATAATAGGAAAATAAAATATCAAATAGTACGAATAAATCATAAAGAAATAATGTTTTTTGTAAAAATACTTCATTTTTACATACAACTTTTTGCAGTAACAGTAGTGATATAATATTATCAGCCTTTAAATTGATTCGGGCTGTATAGCATTTAGATGGAAGTTTTGGGTCATCCAGAAAAAATAGATTCACAAAAATTCAATTGGGTACTTGGATGAACTTTTAATTTTTATTCATCGTTGAAGATTATAACTAAAAAACTCCAATAATTCTTGAATTTATTTATGCATATTAGCAAAGATAATTAGTGTTTAAAAAGTGATCGGAAAAGAACTATGTCACAAGAGTGGAAACTCAACTAACCCAAGCTCATACCATTGGTTATCTTATACTTATTAGTTAGTATTCTTAGCTAAAATGGTGTTCCCAGCTTCAAAACCAAACCCAACATCCAAGAAATACTTTTTTTTCTCTCACCCTCTCCTCTCTGAATAAAAATATTTAGTTTAAAATACATTTTATTAGATTTAGAAATGGAAGTTCATAAAGTAGAAATGAAATAGGCTTGGCAGCTATTCACATCACCCTACAGTGAACTCAGGCCACACAACCATAACTCCCAGATGTTCTGTTATTTCAATTTGCTAACTAAATATTAACGATTTTTAGCATATATCTTTTTTTTTCACTTGAGTTCTATTACAGCTTTAATTTACACAATTTTTTTCCATGGAAATACCAAATCAGAGATGGGACAATGCTACTCTGAGTACTGAGTATAAAGTATTTTATTCAAATACTGACTTTTTTTGAGTACCTAAGAATTTAATTACTACTTCAGTTGAAATCAAACGATTAAATGAAGCAGTAATTGAATTCTCAATAGTGATTCAATTTGAGTAAAATACTTGGTACTCTGTACTCGAGAGTTGCATTTGCCCATCTCTGTACCAATTTCCTCTAACCTAAACTATTTAAAAACTTTTACAAATTAATTTTAATGAAGTCTATTCTCCTGGAGATTTGGATTCAGAAGTCTCCAATTAATTAGCATTAATTCTGCAATTAGTACCAAAATATAGTAGCTGAGTGTGGTACTTCAAAATTCTGAGTACAGAGTTGGCAAACTTTAGATGGTCGGGTATTGTTAATTTGCACAACTCACATGACAACTATCATCGTAAAACATTACCAAGATGAATTCATCATTAATGTATGGTTGATTATCGTAAGTAATCAACTTCTTGGCCCAGTGATACTGCTAAAACGGCTCAATCCTGAAGCCTTTTCCGCATATTGGACATAGAGATATTAGATTTAATAGAGGGAATGCCGCTAGCTTTAGGAGCAGATGTGAGTCTAAATGGGCGGGTGTCCTACACATAACGTCACATATCAAAATCGATGAAGTATACTTTTAGGAGCTTTTTTTTTTTACATCAATCCAATTTTAAATTTTAAAAAAATCTAAAAAAAAAATTAAAGCTTATAAACTGTAGAAATATTCTGTGAAGAATAATCTCTCCAGGAGAAAGCTAGTGCTTTGCAAACCCAGCCTAAAACAAGCCATTTATTTTAAGCATACAATTATTACTATTACAATAAATTTTTAAACCTTATTTTCCATTCAATATCCCATGATATGAAGTCCTGGTTGAGATAGAGAGGGCATAGTATAAGAAAAATAATTATATTTTGTAATTAAATTAATAATTGTAATATATTTGGTAAGTTTGGTTATCTTTATAGTAAATGGTATTTAATTGGTTCATACTTAGTATCAGAGGGATAACCACATTATTAAAACAAATTGTAAGGTGCATGTTCATATGACATATCAATACTACAATAAAATTTCAACATCAAAATATTCCCAGTAGTTTATTATTATTATTTTAAATATTGAAGTAATAAATAAAGAACAGTTGAATAAAACTTTTAAAAAAATATACTTTATGGTATATTTGGGTAGTTAAAAAATGTCAAATAGATGGAAATGGAACTAAATTAAACCACATTATTTAGAAAAATATATTTACATTCTTTAATCATTATACCAATCTAAAAATAATAAAGAAAACGACATGACTAGGAGAAAAAATAGTAAATATATCCGTAGGCTAGCGTTACTTTGAATTGCTTGTCGAATTTGAACATTTGCATCTTTCAAATTTTCTGTTGTACCAACAAGAGTTGTAGAAATCCTTTCGATTTCGTCACTCTGCTCCATTACTTTCTCTGTGAAAACTTCTTGCAATTCTGCAATTTTAATTACTTTACTCTGAATGTCTTTCACCTAAAAAATAATAGAACTAGGTAAGAAAAATATTAACTAAAGATAACAAAGTATTCTAAATATTAGACTAAGGAAGTTCGCACCAAATGTCTATTTAAGATCTAGTGAGGTGAATTCAGGTGGCTTACTGATGCCCATAGCAGTTCTCTCAATTTCTAGCACTCATTGCTTCATCTTTATATTTGTTTACAGAGCTACTACTGCTAGTAGTTTACAGTTCAAATAGTTTGAAGAAATGAAAAGTGGGTTGAAACACTGGCAAACAATCCTATTGTTTAATTTTAACTGCCCTCACTCCTACTATTATCGATATTTATGACCACAGTCAACTGTCATTTGTGAATTTTCATACAAATTCAAGAGAAAAAGTAAAACTGGAATAATACTCAAATTATGAATATTAAGGGAAAGTTACATGGCACTTAAGTAACAATTTGAAATCACACTACGATAAGATTGATCTTTCCAAATTGTATAATGGGCATTATCCATTGCAATAAAATCATGAATCAGCTCATTAGTATATCTTGACCATAGCAGCTACCTTTCTAAAAGAGGATATAAAATTAACATAAAAAAATAAAACCCAATTTTAAGCTGTTAAAAAAACAATTCTTCCTAACATAAATATAGGTCATAGATAATAATTTTTCATTGGATCAATTACAAATACATGAGAATGGATTGATAGTTGACTGTCGTAG